>CM052312.1:6986165-7482996 GCA_028455605.1 Lasioglossum malachurum
ACTAGTGTCTTATGAATAGAGGATAATATCGAGCTAATAGCTGCACACTTGTTGAATAAAGATCTTGTAAATTAATATCTATGATTATCTCAAACCTATTCTGGGATTCTACTCTTATGGGATGGGAAATAAATATAGTCCACATTATCTGTTGAATCCAATATTCTTTATTTTCTACCAAAAAATTTATTACAATATTAAGCTTATATTACAATATTATTTATTACAATATTAAATATGTATCGTGGTGAGATGATCTAGTTCCAACATATGTCGATCGTCAGTCTGGAAGGCGCAATATGTCAATGTGTTGTTAACGATGTAAGTGTGTATCCACGGGTATTCACATGTATATACATGTGAGTATTTTCTTGCCCACATCTACTGGATTCCATATGAAAAGAATATGTATTATATTTGTATATCCAACTACGAAACAATGTGATATCAAGTGCATATTGGAACTTGAATAGAACAATAAGGTACTGTACCTGTTAAATACTATCTAGTACTCTATGTGTGACTGTTATGGGCCATAGATCTGGCCAAAATCTTTCTACTTTCTACTATAGGAGTCTACTCCTATACTTCGACTGCGATATTACAATAGTTCCATAATATCAGTTCCGACAGTTAGGGGCGATTCACTTCCACACGTCATTGTTTATTTGTTAAATCTGATGAGTAGCTACGAAAAATAGAAAGAAGTCCAAACCATCAACAGGTAAAGGATAAAAATGCAAAAATACCTCGTCGGTGCTTCAGTGCTTGCTTACTCGATCGGTTACGGTTGGAGTCCTGGCTAGCATAGAATTAACCCTTTGCATATCACCCAGATGTCCCCTCTGAGGAGACATCAAAGTTTAATAGTGATTACGAGGAATCATCTTATTCCAGCGCAACTTTTTGAGAAATGCATGTTTCCCTGAAGTTCTCTGTTGAAATGGCACAAGAAAGCAAATCAAAATATGGTAGAATTACAAAGATATATGAAAAAATATCAGCCGATTTTTATATGACGGTAGATGCACGTTTTATGCACGTTTCGATGTAGCAACTTACGTTAACTAATTACGTACCTGTATGAAAAATGAAACTTCCATCTAAGGTTCAGGTTGTGTCACAAATATAAAAGACAGCGGATATTATATCTACAGATTAGATAGACTTGAGAATTCGAGAAACTTGACATAGAACAGTTAGGGCTCCAGAGACCAATGGAGAACGCGTTCAGCTCCGGAGACCACATCTATATCATCCCGAATTGCAGAAACTTTGTATAGGGTATTGTAAACTCAAGAGACATTGCAGGATGTCTGGTACACAGAAAAATTCCCACAGACTATTCCGTGCTGAATACATCTGGCACCCAATTTGAGGAAGGTTGGATAGTTACCACAGTCTACGGAGGCTTGGCGAAGTTGGGGTATCAGTTGATAAGTCTCGATGATCTCAGTCACCCTGAGGCATCTGCACCCGCCCAAACTCGCGTTACTCAAAATATACGAGTCCCTCGGGACTTTCGGACACATTCTCGCATCCTTAAATCCCGGAAGCCCAACAATCTCTCACAAAAATCCTCCTGAAACCTCTTTTGACTCAGAGTTACTATTTTAGTTACTGTAAAATGTTTGCTTTCTTTACGCTTCTGTTGTAATTTCACGGTATTTATTTAAAATACGAGATTATTAAGACGCGGAAGATAAGCTTCGACTGCTTTCAAGATGGCGCAGAGTCGCATATTTTATTCTATCTTCTTAAAAGTTTAAAATGAAGTTCTTGAATCATTAAAAAAGATTCCAAACTTCGCGAGCCGAATTAAAATTTAGAGACTCGAGCTATCGGGATGTGTTCTATAATGACTAAATTTTAATTAGGTGCTGTAGAACTTCGTTTATATTAACAGAGTAGGAGACATAACTGTTAATATTACTGTGCATCTATTATACGTGTAAGTGATCTCTGAACATTCTGCTACGTTTCATGGCTTTAAATAGCAAAGTGTATAAAATTAATTTCGTTATTTTCTGACTGACCGCGAAGAGAAGGTGTTTCCGGAAGAGGAAAAGTGAAAACTTCTATTGCAAATCTCTGTAGCGTTTCACCTCGGCGCGTGACGGATCGGACTCGTTCACTGCGCAGCAGAAACTGTGTACGCGATGCGGCTGAAGAAGTTTTCACTTCGAACATTGCGGAGACAGCTGGCGCGCGATGTGGAATTGATCGTCATTATGAAGAGAACAAAGTGAAGTTCCGAACAGTCTAGCGAGAAGCCAAGCTTTGAAGCCATTCGGAGCCGCATTACGACGTCAGGCGTAAATCTGGAATTCAATTGCACCCGTTACGGTCACGTCCCGTTTTCATCCCCTCATCCCCGTTGATCAGTTACCATTTACCTCGTTCTCGAGATTAGTCCGCAAGAATCCCGGGACCGATTCGAACACGTTCTCCCGGGCCATCTTCGTTTTTCCTCGTCCTGGTCGACGCTTCTCCCGGTAATCGAGTCAAATATGAGAAGAATGGGACAACGAAACGAAAGTGCTCTCTCCCGGGAGAGTCGAGGGGGGTAGCGCGGCGGTCCGTTTTATGGAATTCATTTTGACGGCACCGGGCACGGGCAGGGACGAGAGGGGAACGCGGAAGAAAGATTAAATTTGCGACGGGACGAGCTGGACGCGCCGGGCTCTGCATCTCCCAGATAAAGACATCGTTTTTGAATCGGTGGACGTGCGCCGGAGCAACGACACGATAAAATCGCAACCCATTCTCCGAGACAGCGTTCTACTTGGTGGCGCCATAAGGTAAACGAGAGTGTCTTCTTCCTCCACGCCCCTCGTCCAGCTAATCCTCCCTGGAGATTACGCGGCCCTTATTTATGTCCGGTTAAAAGGATTCTAATGCACACCGGCTGCCGCTCCCGCATAGTAAACTCGAAAAGTCGCGCGCCGGTTTTCTTCATTACATTACCCAGCGTCACTTTGAAATCGCGCATTTCTCACTTGCGCTCCTCAAATCTTATTGACACTAAAGGTACGTGTCCACCTGAGAGTAAAACTAAAATTCAGGGTCATTCCATGCGAGGTTGAAAAAATTACTATGTAATAGCCCAATCCTTTCCCAAGAAAACAAAAAAAAATGTAGCTCAATCGGACAAACAGTTCCCGAGATAAAAATTCGTTAGCGATGCCCTAATTTCACATGGACTGCAACATATTTTATTTAGAACAAAACCTACGATTTAAAGTTTAAACAGCTTCCTCCGTCGCCACGAAATAAAGAATAGTTTCATTTTTAGACATTACAGTATATATTGTATAATTACATCCAATTATTTTTGTTATAAGTTCGTGGTCTAGTAATCCGTGACGTAAGCGACGCGCATTCACGTAATTGTTCGAATACAGAATCAGACTAACTTCTACGAAACGAATTCAGCTTTCTAGTTGGGTTCTAACCCGTGCTTAAAAAATGACACAGGTTCTGTTCCACGCTAGAGCGTTGGTACCGAAAAGTTGGAGGCAGTGAAACCCGGGCGTGAGCACTCTCATTTCCTCTCTGCCTCTAGTTAGCGGGGTTGCACCTGACCCCATTAATCGGGACGCACCGGAAGGATTTTAATTAAACGTTCGGAGATTTCTCCGGGCAGCGATGGCGATTACGGGGGAGCACCGGCAAATGAATACGTGATCCATGATCACGTTGAATTAAGGAATAATACTTGAACGGAGTTTCAGGGTATTGTTACGCGACGTCTGCAGGAATTCCAAAACCGCTAGATAGCTGAATCTGGCGTATAAAAGTCTTAGAATCCGGTACAATGCTATATTAATTAGTAGACTGCGAATGTTTATGGAAAATAAAAATTTTCTGCATCAATTTTAAAAAACCCAGGCCAAGAAAAAAGTTCTTTTCTTCTTTAATCATTTCAGTGAGTTGAAAATAATACTCTGGTGTGTTCTAAATTCTCTGCGCTTCTAATCTTTTTTAAATTGGACTTAAAAAGTTTTGAAATGTAGTCGGTGGCGATTAAAGATTATATTGAGTTATTTCTAGGAAGAAAACCGCACGAACTTTTTCCTCATACAATAGTTAAATGTTTAGTAATTGGCTAAATACTAACATATTTAATAACGTAGACAATATTACAAATAATGGTGTACAGCAAGGGTTAAATAGTGCACCTGCGACTGCGAAGACTGGTTTAGCAGCTTCGAGATTCGACCTGGAAAGGTTAGGAAAAGCAGAGAAAATTGTAGATTGTAAATTGCGAGTTTCTATGTGCATAGCTCGCGCATTTCTGTAACAAGCCGCCGAAGAATAAAACCGCTGTAAATTGTCGAAGAATCGTTTCCCCCGGGCAAGATTCGCTCAGTTTGACCGCGTTAACTTTTTATGCTGCGTCGAGATGCCGGTTCGAGAGCGCGAGGTTTGTGCCACGAGCCTCATCAAACGGCTCGTAAACCACGCTCGGCCAGTTTCTCCCGACGTTTCGCCACGGCTTCGAATAAAATCCCCATTGACAAGCTCCAATTTGCCGCGGCGCGCCGCGAGAAGCGTTACAACGCGCGTAAGGCGGCGGACAAAAATACGGAAGCGACAGAAACCAGAGGACCGTGAAATATCCGGGAGCAGACGTGACGTTTCTCTTGTATACCCGTACACGAGTTCTCCTGATGCATGTTCACCGCATCTCAGCCTTTACCATTCCCATTCTTCACCGTTGGAATCCCTTCGAAGCGATACACAATGGGATTCAAAGCGTTGTTATAAATTTTACTACAGTGTTTCGCGTTACAACGCAACGGGAAACGGCTCAAACGAGCCACGTAAAATTGTTTGCCAGATATCCTCTCCTTCGTAATGAACATTTCTAATAGGCAATATGTAAAACAAGATGAACCATTTTTAAGAAAAACTGTAATACAAGTTCCAGTGGGAACGAAGAGACAATAGTTTTAACAGAGAACGATTTAATTTAATCACAACATTTTCAGATTTACTCCGAATCGAATTTAGAAAGAGTTCCCGAAAGAATTTTCGCACCACGAAATCACCCTGCGATTTCGAGAAAGGCTGAAAATCGAAATCATTGTAGAATTAAATTCCTGTAATTCGTAATTTTTAATGGGTGCACTGTCTTAAATTGTACGTACCAATTTTTGTCATAAATGCATAAAATCCGCCGTCTAGAAAAGTTGGTTTTTATCTTCCCTCGAGAATAATGTTCGCAATTTTAATCGGGTTGATCGGGTGGTCCGTTTTAGATGAAGCAGCCTGTATTGTTAGAGCGCGCCACCCTTCTTTGCAATCATGGTTGCGCCGGACCCACGGGACGATTCGCGAGCAGTGCGCGTAATTCGCGGAGGCGTCGCGTAATACGCGCGCGACGTCGAGAGCATATTTTTCCTTGCGCATCACTCTGTCTCGCGTCCGTCCTCCCCTATCGTCGACGTGCTTCTGGCGCTGAAGGAGGCCAGGCCCTTATATAAAAAGTTGTCAAGGGACGGTATTTAGTCTGTCAACCGTTGTGAAGAATCGCTGTAAGCCTCGCACTAGGACGAGGCTTAATGCTACTTTACGTAGCTGGGTTTTTGCGCGAGGAACTTGGATACTGATCGATATTACCTGCTGACGCTGTTGCGCCGCCTTCCGCTCTGTCTTCTCCGGGTGCATTTATGTTACACTCGCGATGTACATTCTGTTGTTTTAAATGGAAATATTTATGTTGAATGTTTTCTCAAAGATAATAGTACACCTTCTTTAACCTGTAGACTGTCAGCGTGACGCTATATGGAGTTCACTAATATGTAGACAGCGGATTTTATGCATTTATCACAAAAATGAGTAGGTGCAACTTGAAACAGTGGAAATATTAGGAGAATTTCGAAACACATATTAAGAAAGAAAATCAATTTCTATGTCACTCTGATTTGTTGCAATTTTTGTTGCAAAAATGCAAAGATCCGCTGTCTAGTAGTCACAAATAGAAAAAACCCAGTAGTGGATTTACATTAGAACTATTATGTTGTGTACTGTTATTGCAACACGACGACAAAAGAATTTTGTAAAATATAAAACAAGTTTATAGAATTGATATCGTGTCAACGATACGTTGTATTATGTTATCTTCGCTGCGTTCGACGTTTGCGATACATAAAAAAATAATGAATCTCTGCACGATACGGTTGATATTTCGGTCTGGAGATTTTCACGTGGGCATACGGAGATCTTGCAGATAGCGAGGATTTTCTATAAATTGCAACAGATCTGACAAGGTGCGACGGGAATTGAATATCGTTAATTCCGCAGAACCAATTATAATTAAATGGCAGCGGCATTTGGGATTGATTTACACGGTAGGTTTGTCCACCGTACGTTCGCAGTGCGATCTAGTATTATTCAATCCGATGGAACGTGACTGGAGCTGGATCGCTGCTGTGTGCTAGATTATTTAAGCAGGGCTGAATGGTTCCTGTGCGAGCCGTGACTGTAATGTGATTGGATCGTCGACGCGCGACTCAAGGGTTCCACGTAGACGAACTACACAGCCGATTGTATTGAATATAGACGAGTTTTTATAAAGTCGATAAATCGAATTCGGTTAGAGCTGATTTTACGGGTTTTCGATTAATATTCGATAGCGGTGCGCGCACGCGTCACGATTCCGTTCATTTATGTGACGGATAAAAAATTGAATCGGTACAGACTTCGCCACTCACTTTCTCTCGACTGAATTCACAAACAGATTAAGCGGGACTGAAGTTCGAGGGAAGTCTCCCGTCAGAGGAAAAGATTAATGTACAGTTTTTTAACCGGTGCCGGAAATTGGATAAGTTTCTGTTACGTTGTATAGATTATTCATAACAGGAGCGTCTCCGCGTTGCCAATGACCGGCGGCCTGCAATCGAGCCGAGTTCCGCGCTTTAATCCGTTATCACGGAATCGTGGAGTACACTCGATCCTCTGAAAGCAGCCTCCGGAATTCAATCGTTAAAAACTTCGGAAATCCCGTCTCAAGAGGCGAAAGAATCCGTCGCGCCAGCCTCGCCTCGATTTGGCAAGATCGACTGGCCGCGATGACCGTTTCAGAGGAATTCTGGGATTCGTCGGGGAGAATTAAGAATTTTATCGCGAGAAGCTAGCAGTGGCGTCCATTGGTGACTAAATTTTAGACTAGTGACTTTTAGTTCAGTTTCTGAAAAGCTTCTGTTGATTGCCATTTTATTTATTAAACTAATTGCTTGCCGAGATATAACGAGCTGTCTGTTTCTCACTCGTTTCACCTCGGAGCGTGACGGATCAGGCTGTTTCACTGCACAGCAATTATGTGCTCGATGCTCGTAAAGAAGTTTTCACTTCAAAAATATAATTTATAAAAATTTATATGAATTTATAAATATTTCTGAAAGGACCTGGTAGATTGTTAATCAAATCGAAACGTGAGAAGATCTTTCTTCAATAGACACAGCTCTGATCCGTCTACACTTCTTTTGTTGGACGTTCTACAGTTATTACTTCCTCTCCAGAAGCAATTAGAGTCAAAAGGATCATTTTCGCTTTGAAGTTGAATAACGCAGCCGGGGCAATCGTACCATAATCAAACAATGCTGATCTTCCACAGAAAGGTTGCCATTGTCGATCGATATAGACGTAGCTTGTTAAAAAAATTTCCATCACTGGAAATAATATTGTGTGTAGCTAACTAAAACTTTTGTAGAATCCTTTCAATCGTGAATCCTGCTTAGAATCCTTCCTTTTATTAGGCGAATTATGCATGAAGATTTTTTTGGAACCCTCCAGTCCATATTAACAGTTTTTACCTTGTTATTGCGTAGAGCTGTCGCAGATTCAGCGTACTTTGTGAAACTTTTTCTATAGAAATAGATCTGCTCCGTTCGACTTTTCTTCCGTCTTCTCGATACACCTGGGACTCCACGTCGAAGATTTAAATTTTCGTCGAACTGGTAAGAATAGCGGCGCATCTTCGACGCGGGACTGACGAGAAAATGCTCGGGTCTCATGCAAATCCCCAAGTTCGTCACGATCGCAGGACAAATTTTAATTCGACGTCTACTCGGATGGTGCTAACGTAAAAGTTCCATTTGCGCCTCGAAGACTCGTCCGTTCGCGGCGAAAGGAAACCAAGTAGCCGCGTGAAACCACTTAAAATGGTAATAAGAAAGTTCACGGGTTAATCCTGGCGTTTGTGTTCCTTCGATTTCCTTATTTGCGACCCGCTAGGGAATCATCATAGAACGTCGAAGATTGCTTTCGCATTACGTCAGGAAAATTAACGACAAGAATCTCATTATGTGTGGGCGACTCGTCGACGAACAATTACGTTTACCTTTTTTCTAGTCGGCTAAATTGTCCGACGAAAGTTTCAAATGGTTCCCGCGACTGCTGAATATTCATGGAAACGCTTTTTCTGCACCCTAAAACAACTACATGAATGCGACATTATAGTTGCTATGAACAAAGCTTTATGTCGCTGTTGAAATCGACTGAAGTACATCTTACTTGTCGAATGTGATTCGGTGCTCACCTCAAGATTTTTATACGTCATCAATGTTAGAGCTTGGACAAGTTTTACTCTCCGTTCGACGAGGCTCTTCAGCGTGGGATGTACGAAGTAGTCGCTTTTAAAAGGTGTACGAACACTTTGTACATCCACTAGATAAATATAAAATGTGCAACCTCTGTGTACAAGTTTGTTTGCAGTTCCGAAATACATACCGTGTATTTCTCGCAGCGTTCGAGATACAATCCCCTTTGAGGATGCAACCCTTCATACAGATCTGTATTCCGGGCTGCCGCGGAGAAGGTTGCGCGTATCGCCGCCGTGTGGCGCCACTGTTTAGTTTTGAACTTCTAAAAAACTTTATTATTTGTAATAAATACCGCAGTTCAACCAAGTTAATTGTTGTTACCTATTACGTAATTACCAGAATTCTATAACAATCCTAAAGTATAATTTAAAACAGTAAAAACATTCGAAGAATTTCAACATATTGTTATATTATTTTCAATCTATTGAACAGATTACGAAAGAAGATTACTTATTTTACTCCAATTTGCTGCAATTTAGGTGGACAACTTTTATTTTTTTTATAAAGAACCGCTGTTTAATTATTACGTCCAGAAACACTATTTTTCACGTTATCCTTAAAATTGGTCAACTGCTGATACGAAGTCAATGACTGGCAGAGTTGGGCAAAAATGTTATTCAAATAAAAATTTCGAATAAAGTGCGTTTTAAACCCACTATTTATTTAAATAAAATTTTTTCCCAACTCTGATAACAGGCGCCTTTGCCAAGTCCTTGCTGTACTCCTTTCACGAGGAAGTACTTTGCAAAGTAGTATTCAGCAATAAGGGCGGATCTGTGACAGAGATCTGGCAAATGGCGCGAGGTATCAGTAAAATCTAAAGGAACGCGAGGGAGCAACAAATCTCGAGACCGTTAAACTGACGATCTTGAACCGGTACACGTCCCGCGAGTATTTTTTACACGTTCTTCGATGATCCCGCAGCCGTGGCAAAGAGGAAGACAGAGAACGCGTAGTGGAAATCTCGCGGAGTAAAAGATATAGCAATGAGGCACCGGGGTGTGCTTCGAACGAGTGCAAGGGAGGTCGGTTACCCCGTCCCCCTACACCACCGTAACCCCGACACCAGCAGAACTTTCGGCGTGTTTTCCACGCGCAGACACATAAACACGACGAAGAAAAGAAACGGACACGTTATCGTCATTTGTATCCTCGCCGTATATATTCATATAAATATTGCATCCCGGGGAACACGTGCGCGCGGCTACACTGTCTACAAGACAGCCAGCCAAATTGTGTATTAATATTAAATTCCCATGAAGCTCCGCGCGCCGCGCCGGCGCGTATACGACATCGGGTCCAATAAAGCGGTTCTCTTGCACGATACTTTAATAAAGAATTCCGGGATACGTAGGCACTTCCCTGGCATTTTGAATTCCGGTTCAGCAGCCTACCCTCGTCGAATATTTATGCCGAATTTCAAAAATTGCCCCGACAACATTCCACCGGCGAAATTAACCCGCAACTTCGGTCGATTGCGCGTCGCTGCACGTTAATTGCACTGATAAGCTTGCTTCTCGATAAACATTCGGGGACATTTGTAGATTTCCATGCGCTGAAAATGTTTATTATTAAACTAATTAATTATTAAACATTTAGGTATTGTATGAGGTAGTATATTTCAATTTCTCATATCCATAAAATATTAAAAATCATATACAATGGAACTTTTCTAGGTCGGAAGATATGCTTAATTTTCGAGTTAAATTAGAGAAGTTATTCATCCCTTAGCACTCGAATGGAGACTCTGAGAGGCGCCACTAAAAATTGCTATACCATTATTTTATTATACACATCTAATCAATTACTAAACATTTAGGTATTATACCAACTTCATACCCGCACAATTTAAAAAATCAGAGGGAATGGAAATATTCTAGGTCGGAGAAATGCTTGATTTTTTAGTTAAAGTGCAGAGGGTTAAAAATATTGTAGATTTTCTCTAATCGCGCCTGGCTTGTACGCTGGAAGAAGCATACATTATATTGGTCCTTGAAGCAGCAGAAAAGTTTCAACATTTTTGAATAAGGGAATATTGCGGCCGACACGGAGCGCTGGTTGCAGAGCGAACCGTATGATTAAATATTCACTTGATCAGAACATATTCAAGGGAGGAAAAGACCGCGCAGATGTGCCGGAGCGGGTAGAATCGTAGAATATTACGGGTGTATCTAATGAAGACAAACGTCACTCCTGCGACCCTTTCTTCCCTGTACATTTGTCAAGCCTCCGCATGTGATCATTCGGTGCTTTTAACTCCGCATTCGTTCGGGAACTAACTCGAGCTATCGTGAATAAATACCACCGAACCACATCTACCTCTTTCAGTGATATTTATAACAGACTGAAATTAATCTGAATTTAAAGAACTTTCCATTCTCAGGCAGTTCGTTTTACATTTTAATTATTCCCTTCAGCGAAGAGATCGCATACTATATTTAAGAAACATTAATAAGCCCACAGAACTAGGATATGAAAAACTAATTTTATAATGACCACATACCTCGCTTGAGAGGGCAACTGTGTTTAACTAAACATAAGATTTTCATCGAGATGAAATTACAAAATGTTATTAATATAAGAACATGTTAAAATCTTCTGTAAGGTAATAATCGCAAAAGAAATTATTAACGATAATTTTATGAAATGAAATTATTAAATAAAATTTATAATGAGAAAAATCGCTAGCTCTAGGAATTATATATTTTTCAGAATGTTTTGAGTAATCGCAGATAGATGACGATGAATATATTATTTTGAGAAAGTATGGTGATGGTGAAATCTACGTAAAACTGTTTTTTAGCATTAATATTTTAGCTCCCTCTCAGTTCTAATTTTCTAGTAGCCAAGTTCAATTATTATCGAAGAATTACATCGAAGAAGTAGAGGTTCAGAAATATGTAAAAAAAGATTGATAGTGAAGGATTTGACAGGATGTATTCCGACTGTGATGAAATCGTAAAAACCATGCGCCTTGCGAAATTTAAAGTGCAACACGCACAGATAGAACTTTGCATGCACGATGAGGCAATGCTTTCGCATAGACGTCGCGACTGTTGATGTTACATGTACATTTCTTCGACTATATTCAGGGATTGAACGTTCCGCGAAATTATATACGAGGATTCAACAGTTGAGCGTTCTCCTGCCTTTGCGAATGCGCGTTTTAATAAATGTTTCATTCAGGATAGACCGTCCACATGAATATATGAAACAATCCGAAGGTATTTACATTGCAACTCGTACAGGATTTTACGTTTATTTGCTCGAATCGCAATAAATCTGCGCACGTCGACGTATGAGCTTTAATCAGTTAATCACTGTCCCCGAAATATTACATAACAATTTCCCCGCAAACGAAAATCGCCGATAATAACAGTACAATCGTATTGTTACGTCGTAATGTTAAATTGACGTCGGATTGTTATATTGTAATTTATATTCGTACGGTAGAACCACTCGATTTTGATTTTTTCCATTAACTGGTTTGCTTCACTCTCGACCGTGTTACCTGAAAACAATCAACGATCTGCCAATATCATTCGTTTCAGTCAACTTTATATATTGATGTACAGTAAATGCTATTTGGATTTTTTACTCAGTTATAGTTATGTAGGCAAAATCCTACTGCAAATAGTTTAATCGCTCAGAAATAGAACGTAACAATTTTAAGGTCGAATACATCGGTTTTTATTTTCTTAAATCTAGAAAATTCGTGAACAATAATTATAACAATATATATATCGGTACTGTAAAAATATAGATGTGATCACTGTAGAACTTCCATGTCAAATCTGCATTTTTTCGATTTTTGTGGACTTTTTGATTTCACACTAGCAGTATTTTCAGTTTAAAAATCTGAAACGGATTGCAGAGTATGTATTTGACTCTTGGACACGTGTCAGATTTTAAACGAAAACTAATTTTTCGATTTTACCCCATTACTACCCTCGTGGTCGAAATATGGGATTGAAATTTTACACAGTATGAAGACACAGTATGATATGAGAAAATAAATAAAACACATACTAAGTTCTGTCGTATCTGATACTCCAGTATTTTTTGAAAATTTTTCTAGGACATAAATGTATAAAGCACTCCACGAAAAGTTCATATTTTAAGCCTGATCGGGTTTAAGGACGACCGTGCTGCGGCCGCTGACCGTCGGACAACGAGATCGATGAAAAGCAGCTAGACGAAAAGCATTCGAGGATCGATCGAATTCCGGGTGAACGTGGATCGCGCGAGGATTACGAAGCTTTTTAAAACGGCGCGTACTCGCGTAAATAATTCATCGGTCTGTAGCTCGGAATCCGCGGACGAGGAACCACGCGCATTGATGCAGGTGCGCGGAGCCAGGCGGATCCGGCTGGTGAAGTTCGAAATTTGTACGCACAATTATGCAAATGCATCGGCATTCTCTGTGCTCGGTTGGCGTGGGTTGGTTCGGGGGTGGATCGCTCGAGCGCTGCCACCCCGGGGTCGGTGTACACACGCGTTCGTGTACGTACACCTGTAGAGACGTGGGAAGACGTTCTATCTTCGGCCAGAAGGAGGAGGAAGAAGAAGAAGACTCGATCTCGTCGTAATCTTGACAAATCGAGCGCGGCCCGCCTCGCGGGCACACGAGCGAAATAAATATTCTGGCGTCGAGCTCGTTCACGGCTCGAAACCGTGTATAGCGTGGAACGAGCGGGCGCTAAGGCCGGTAAAGACCCGATAAAGTCTCGAGAAGAGTTCGCGGGGACTTGGGCGAGAACTTTGGGAGAACCGGCGCGGCGCTCACGGCATTAGCATAAAAGGGATTCGACTTAATTAGACCAGTTCCTCTGGCCCCTCCCACGATCGAACAGCCGGCACCCACCGAGCCGCACGCTTCTTACTTTCCGATGTCGCGCCGCGACTGTTCGCGAGTTTCTCCCGGCTTTCATTCCCCCACTCGATCCGGTAAAAACGACCGATAGTCGATTAAGCGTTAATTACTTGGAAATTTTCGTTCGGCATACTTAATTAATCGGAACGTCTTTCCTTCTTACCCGCCGCGCCACCCCACAGCCCGTGATCGCAAGTTGAGTCGTAAGTAATTTCAAGCGGGGATCGGAGATTCGTGACACGCTGGCCGATTCGGCTACTCCGTGAAGTCAAGGGACCCGAGCAATCTCGCCTCGTGAACCGAGCCCGATCGCTGTTTCACCGGAATTGCGCCGAATTTTCACCGTGTTTTCACAGATTGCCTGGCGCTCCTCCGTGAATTATGTCCCCGCCCGCCGACGTGACAACTGCGTCATACAAACGCCGATTGCAACAATTGGTCACCTGTCGGACGCCATATTGTATGTTTTCGCGGATGTCCGAGGAGACAAAATTTGGCGGAAGACTTTCTGTTTGATGAACAAATCGAGTTTTCGTTGAAGCCAATTCTAAAAATTTGCCGAACTGGTGTAGGTTAAAATTCTCAAACAAATCGATCTTTTTACGAATTGTTCTGCGTTACATCGTATGATATTATTGATAATTAGACTGCGGAATTTATGCATTTATAAGAAAAAGGGCTACGCGTACAATTTAAAACAGTGGACGTATTTAGAAGATCAACTCGTCTCTCCCGAGTTTACCCGAACAGCGTTTCACCCCGGAGCGTGACGGATAAAGAACGCAGTCCACCTAAAGAAGTTTTTACTTGAGAAATCGTGAGAACGGGAGATAGCAGTTGATTTATCTACACGGTCTCGCACAGTCCCTGTAACTACAGGAGGCTGCAGTTTTGATCCCGGCTCCCCGGCTGCTGTAAATATTTAATAGCGAAACCGATGGAATTTGCCGATCAATGTAAACCCTCTTTCGACGGCGCAGCTTTTGAACAACCGTTGCGTCTTCTCTTTCGGGCATCTCGTAGAAAAGATGGTCGGACCTTGCCAGGAACGCCGAGTGGAGGCAACCCCGAGCTCCTGGCAATTTATTCTCGACCGCATGGAGAGAGGTTCGACTCGTGGGTCGTCACCGTCGGCCGCTGCCTTTTTCGAGGTTCGAAACGGAAGAGCGAATTTATATCTTGCTAGAAAACCCGCGACGATTCTCCGTTCCTTTTGATATCGGCCGAGCCGCAGAATTTATTGGCGTTTTGATGAAAGCACCCATCGGAATGATTTGTACACTCGAACTTCCAGCGAAACGGATCCCAGCTGGTTGCTGCGTCTATGCGAGCTCTCGTTACCGGCAACTTTCTGTCTGCAAATATGTGCCTCGTGTTTGCCGAGGATGAAGAATTATTCCGGCTGCGCGTCTGTGATTGCGCGAACGCGTCTTCGCAATATTAAATTCATCTCGTTTCGTCCGCGTCGTTCGGTAACTCTTAATTGCAAGCTTGGTTTCACGCTAACTAATTCGTTGTGGAAAGTATTATTATATTGTTTTCAATCTATCAAACATAACAACTTTTAGCAGTCAAGGCACCACTAAAAATTGCTGTTCATTATTCAAAATGTTGGTATCTAACCAACTACTGAACATTCAAGTGTTGTATGAGGAATTATTCTAGGTTGGAAGAAATGATTCATTTTCGAGTTGAAATAGCTCCGACTAGAAAGGGTTAGTGAAGCATTATTATTTTGAAAGATGCAGACGCCTCGAGAGATGTATAAATAAGCTGCGCGATTACTCTGCACATGTCCCAGTTCGCAAGAATCCATTTTGGGAGGCGAGTGATCAATTCCAGGTGTCCAGGTAATGGTCCGCCTAAGGGGCAGATGAAATTTTCAGGCGGAACGTAAATTCCGCCGTCCGTACGGACTAATATCGTTCGGCGAGGAAGAACAGAGGCTGTTCAAGAATTAAAGCAACGAAAGCAGATCATTTGTTTGTGTCCCGCGGCACAATGTTATCCAATCGGAATGGCGCTCAGCCCCATCCGGGGGCGAGAACAGAGCGGGCTATCCGAGGGAGCAACGTGTGCAGTAGATCACGTGCTACGGCGAAGAATGTATGTATTCGCGAGCCGGCAGTTGCGAGTCGCAATTGCAGTCGTCACCTCCCTTCGCACCTGTACCTTATACTTTTCGCAGACACCGGTTCGAACGAATGGCACGCACGTGCGCCAGTTTGCAAATTCCGAGCAACGAGGTTTGCGAGTAGCTGCACGTGAACGTCTTCGCGAATGAGAGCCGAGACCGTCAGCACATGCTACCTAGCCGAGCATTTTTTTCGGCCCGTCTACAACGCATTCGAGTACAGTCTGCACCGGTATAAAACGGTTTAGCTCGCATCGACGCCGTGTCAAAACTTCCTGCGAATTCAATTCGCCCCCTGTTCGATTCGTTCCACGAATTCCATTTACCTACCAAACTGTTGCCGATCGAGAGTCGACCATTTCGATATTTTGATTGTACCCGCGATGATTAACATGAGGTTCAAGATCTCAACCATATTATTTAGCAATGTACCTTGTTCGAATCACGAAGAGTTCATCTTATGAAAGGATTAAGCAAGCTCAATTTGTTCCCACCCTTAAATATTACCATTCCAATTTCACTCGAGATTGTTGCAATTCAGCTAGAAAATTTGTATTTTGCATACAGATCCGTTGTCTAACTATAAAATAGAGGAAGAGACTGAAGTCGCTCTTTCTATGCAGTTTAAAGTATATTTCCTCCCTTTCGTTTCAATGCGACTTCATAAAGGGAGGAAGTCTACCCTTTACAGCGATGTCTTAGGAGTCCACGATTGCAGTGTACCTCCAATAAAGAGGTCGCACTCAAAACGCAGAGAAAAAGAATTTGAACGGGTCCGCAGATAGCGAGAATAACGGAGGTGGTGACGTCAGCTGTTCCACCTTGCATTTTCACACAGCCATTTCTAGAGTCTATAAACTGACTCAATCAATCAGCCTAAATTTTCTCTGGGCTACGCACTCCGTCGTTCGACTCATAGACGGGGATTTGACGAGCGTCGGCTGCTCGAACAGCTCCGCAGCCATACTTTCCCCTCGCCGGCTGAAAATGCTTTATTGATAGTCGTGACGTATCGATATACCTGCAGCGGTTGCAGTCGGCGAGCACCATCCGCGAGGGTTCTAAAATAAAGAGGTCCCCCTGTTGCACCGGTCTGGCATCTCGATACCTGAGCGTTCCGATACCTCCGGCGGCTCTGCAGCTCGTCGAACCGGAAGCTGTTGACATGGAGATACCGTGGTCGCGCGATCGCTGATCTTCCTGGTGGCACCATGTCCTCGGTTTGTTAGACTCCGGCGCGGTTTTTATCATTTTTCCTCCCCCGTGGACCGCGGTTGCGTTCTATTCACCGGCGGAACACTGTTTCACTGAGCACCGTGCATCCACCGATAGGAGACGGGCGAAATTGAATCACTCGATCACCGACAGCCTAATTTCCGGGCAGGAGGACGCGGACGAAACCGTCGAACGAACAGCGTCGAGTGTAGGCATGTATCGCGGTTTGTATCGAGCCTCGCCTTTCGTATGAATCTCGGCCGAACGACACGGTCCTGCGACAAACACTGCTATGACGTTACAGTTGGGAGGGTCTGTCGGACGCAGGTTAATGGTTTTGTTACGGTGAGCTGAGCGCAAATGAACGTACACGTATGTGCGGTAACCACCGCATTATCGGTGCTCGATCCAGCTTAAAAACAGGTTTTAAAAGGCCGAGCCTGGCCCGGCCACGCGGGGAGACATACCCGAGAGAGAAAAACGCGCGTTATATAAGCCTTTGTGACGAACCTAGCCCCGGCGTCTCTTTGCGAAAGGAAATCCTTGGCTCGAGGAGACTTCCTAACGAGCACCACCCAGGCCAGTGAAAGGAAACCGCGAGGACGTTTCAGCATTCACCACTGGCTACCGAGTCGAATGCGTTTTCGTACCGGTTTTCCACTCTTTCCTTCTCTCCCACTCTCTCTCTCTCCTGGGAAAATCTGCTCCACAGTTTATTCGTTTGTCAGCGTTACGGGGCAAAGATCCGTCGAGGATCGTTGCTCGCGCAGCGGAAAAATTCTTTTAAACGCTTGTCTTTGAATAACGCCGCTCTGCTACGTAGCTACGACTTCGAACTCACAGTCTAACTGACCCTTAGGCGCCGTTGAAGGAACTCCTGTGTTCATAGTTTATGAGTTAGTCGATCAAAGCTGGTCGCTTATGGGGATATCCCCGTCGTAGCCTCTTTCGGTAAAAGTTATGGATACACACTTTATCATTTACAATATTTAGTTAGTAGAACCTTCAATAGCAACAGCAATTTTCATTGTGAACTAACGAGTCGCCCCAATAACGTCATTTAATAGTTTCGCTCAATATGCTTTATATTGGTACAGCACAATTATTGAAAATCGTGTGACTCTTCGTATACTGTGCCGGAGTCTATTTGATATGTCTACACGAGACATCATCAAAAGTAAATTTTATTTTGCATTAACCATCAAAACTTCGCAGTCTTCTCGTTGATCACTCACTAATTATCGAAGCCCCTTATTTGTAGACTTCATATTTAGGCTTTAAAAACAACAAAGATACTTGAGGTGGCAACGTTAGGTGACTCACCCTTATACGGCTATAAAAATCGTGTGTTGTCCGAGGCTTAATAGGCTTCCGGTAGGTAAAAAGTTAAGATGTACTTGAAAATCAGTGTACAAAATTGGAAGCTTTGAAATCGCGTTTCCTATGTTCCTATATAGTCACGTATGAATATGGAAGTTTGCAATACACATACGTGTATCTCTGACTTTTAGTTTTATTTATATCGGAATTTTTTTAAGCTGTCTGTCCAACTCTGCCGTCGAAGACAGCAGAAGTCTTTGAACAGTCTGTTACGGGGACGACTCGCGGCATTCAAGATCACAAGGAGGCTGCAGGCAAATGTTTGAAAAACTCGGTGTATCATGCAGCAGCGCTGTGCCGTATCGAAGGGCCGAGAGACGAAAGAGAGTTCTAGCGAAAAGATAACAAAGTATACGGTCCTGTCTGCCTTCGCTGCCTAGCCTTTCTTCCTTTCCCAAGCCTCCTGTGTACTTTATGCTAACCCCAATTCGCAAACTAACGTTGTATCCGCGTTTCCACGGGAAATACCGTGAGGCATCGGCGATCCTGAGCCGGCACACACAGAACATTTCAATTGGCCGCCTCTGTGCGTTCCCGGTTATACTTTCAAAAGTCCCGCTCTCAATCTCTCGTACAATTCGAGAAATTTGCAATTCTCCGATCGTCGGGCGCGAGATCTGATGCCGCCCGCTCTCTCTCTCTCTCTCTCTCTCTGCCTCTATACTTCTTTCATACCCCGGGAAACGTGGATTACGAAATATGAAATTCGCCGAAAATTCGATAACATCGACGAAACCGAATTCATACGAGACCCGAATTCGTCGAAAGCAGAAAATATTAGCCAGCCATAGTGGTTTTTACCATCCTTCGAGACAAAAATAATTTAGCTGATCGGTGAATCATTAAAAAGAAAACAGAGTTGACCTTCATATCTCCTCTTCAGGTGCACAATAGATTTTGGATAAAAACTCAAGTTTTATAGTTATAAATAGTTTTGTACACAGAGTAGTTTGTTAAGAACAGGTTATTCCTTCAGTGGAAGGAAATTGTGGTGCTCCTGTTAAAGAACGATCAACCGTGCTTCCGTTAAACGCGCGACTGTGGTTGTTGACAAGACTCAACAGCGCTAACAGACAACCGCTGACATCAACCAATTATCCTTCATGCTCTTCTTCTTGCTTGCGTCATGTCTATCTTAAACTGTTGTTCATTCCCCTTGGACAACCGTGTACAGCTACTCTGTCAACGAAACTGTATTACCGCCCATGAAGCAGGAACGAGCATTAATGAAACCTTAATTAAAAACATAATGTATTGTTGTCTGCTTAAACGCGGTGACCCATTTACTAAAATGCAGAGCATTATTCGGCGTTAGGACAATGGCTCTCCTGGTTTTCAATTACGTACAACTTGGAAACAATTATCGAGTATGGTATATGAGATTGCACTGTGCTAAAAGCTTCCATTTACTCGTCCTTTTTTATTCGGGAACTTGTAGCAGGATTTTGTTATGTTCAAGTAAAATGTTCAACCCGTAGAAGAAAATGTTGCATTAGAATATTATCAAATGAACAGTGTTCCACGTTTATTCAGCTGTACAGTTACATTCTAACTCGTTTTATAATAAAAATATTTGAAGATTCAGAATCAATTTTTAAAATGTTTTCTTTTAAAAAGACTCAGTGTTGACGCTCCAAGAAAAATGTTTATTTCATTCGCGATTTTATTCCTGTAGAGATCAATTAAATCTCGAGACGTCACATTATAATACATTGAGAAATAAAAATATAAATACCACGAGATATACGAAACAGCGACGGCCCCATTTGTATGTCTAATGGCCGCGTAATTCTCCTTTGAAATACAGGTACATATTATTACGTCCACTTTCTCGTACGCATTCGTTTCTCTGGACAGCGCCAGGAATTCCGCTTTGTATCTCTTGACTTTTCCATCCATCATCGCATATTTCTTCCGCGACTTGGCTATGGGGCACAACCCGAAAAAGATACACGAGCAAAAATTTAATTCTGACATGCGGGTAACTATCATACCGGCAGCCACAACATACTATATTTTCAAATGTATATTTCCGGAATGATTTCAATGTACATTTCATTTTTACAATTTAGACGCACGGTCACGAAAAACAATGAAATGACACTATCTTCTTGGTTTTCCAAGGCTAACCTACAAATAACTTTGAAAACAACGAACGAAAATAGTTTCTTTACACATTACGCTAGTCTGAAATTTCTTGGAGTTGTTTGGCTTACATTTCCAAAGAAGTTGAACATCTTTGGTCCCCCAAAGTGAAGTTTCGTCAGAAAGAACTTTGTACATAGGTACTTGGCTCCTGTCTCCTACAATTGTTGCTCAAAATTTGTATTGCACATAAAGATCCGTCTATCTATAACTATTTTCATTCGTTTGCTGAAGCGTATCTTCGATGAATGTCCACGTGCTCGTCCGCCATAGGGCCTATGGTTTTAACGGTGTCGGGGGTGTGGTTAGGGGGTTTGGCACGATGCGTCTGAAATTCATGAGGTTCCACGGGAGAAGCCCGACTGACAAGGACGTAGATAGAAAGCTCACGACGAGCTTCTCGAGTTTCGGGATGGCTGCTAGGAAACCCACGGTGTACTTTAGGAGCCCGTTCTTCTGCTTTCCTTCCACCTAACGTGCTCCAACACGTACGCGACTATGGTCGGTGGGATTGGTCGGTGTGTACGTACTCAACGTGCGCCGAAACTAGACCGTTGGAAACGTTAAGAGCAAACGAGCCGCGCGAGCTTTGCGACGCGACAAGACGGAGAAGGATCGCAGAAGCTGCCTCGCGTAAGAACTTTGTTGTCGGACCGGACTGTCGCGTCATCGTCCTTGTCCTCTACGGTATCGCGGCAGATTCCAGCAGACCTTCGCCCCGCCATCGTGTCGCGAGTTCTGTTTTGGTTCGTAAGTACTTCGCCTCGGATCCTCTTGTTGTCCCTGTTACGTAGCGGCGCTTAGGAATCGGAACGGCGAACGGAAATTATGGAAATGTTTCCTGTGCATGGTTCGAGAGCCCCAAGTCACGGTAAGATCCTTCGAGGACCGAGTTTATAATACCGTTGCGAAAGGTATTATTTGTTTTGCCGATGCAACGCGCTGCCATGAAATAATGCAGACGCGTTTATGCGCTCGGGATCGGCCGCTCTTCGCTCGGCGATTACGCGCGGATTGTAAACCAACTGACTCTGCCGTGGCGGAGGCGTGGCCTGGAACGGAAGTCAAGCAGAATGTCGCTTTTGTGCTCGTAGCTGCACCTGGAAACTCTTATGCTATTCTGTTAGGAATACGCGAATTTCATTCAGTCTAGCTTTACGATACGGACGTGACTATTTTTGAGAGAAGGACTTTTCTTGACGCATTTAGAGGAGTTCGTCTTGTGCCTCCGTCGCAGCGAACTACCGTAAACTATAAGGGTAAATTAACCCTTTGCAATCGGAGCTATTTTCATTCGAAAATTCAACATTTTTTCCGACCTAGAATGATTCCGTTGTGTATGATTTTTTTTTCATTTTATGGATATGAGATTTATATAATACCTCGTACAATACTTGAATGTTTAGTAATTGGTTAGATATCAATATTGTGAATAATGGTAAAACAATTTGTAGCGGTTAAGGGAGGTATAATGTGCTATTTTTAGTAACGAAATAATCTCGGATTGAATATCGTCAATTTTTGGAGAATCTGAAAATAGAAATAGATCGGTCCACCGTATTTATCCTCCGCTATCCAATCAGCTCGTCGGAAACGAACATCTGCGAACGATAAATGTCAACGCAACCCCGTGCAGCAAGGCGGCGGCACCGTCATTTCCTGGCAGCAAAGTGTTTCCTCTTGAATCGCGATAACCGTGATCGCGTGAATGGGCCACGCAGGAGGAAACGAACGAACGCGGGTTCTACGTGTAGCGAATCGAAAACTCCGGCCACTGTGTTTTTTATGAGGTGTCGTTAACATGTAGTCCATTTACGAGGTGGTTTACGGCTTATGCCTCGCCGCGGTAGTTTTCGTTTTTACAAGCATCCGGAGGTTGCCGCGGAAAGGAAGATTGAATTATGTTGTACCGGGAGGCGGAAGGAGGGGTGGCGGCTGGTTAACCGTGCCTCTTTGCGTTTTAATGGATTCGACGGCGTGTCGGCATTAAACACGGATAGGCACTCGGTTCCCGGGCCGACATCGGCCCCCGTTAAAACACGTAAATTTTCCAGTACGCCCCCGCCGTGAAAGTTTTCGGGTCGATCGTGTCAAATGCCATCCGCCCCCGGGTTCACCACCTGCCGCGTACGTGTGAGCGAACTTACCGACTACGCGTTCTCGTTATGTGCGCGGCTGAATGGCAGAGTAGAGAGAAAGGGAGAGCGAGAGAGGGTGGTTAGGGGAGAAAACGTGTGGTGGCTTCACCCGCAAAAGCAGTGAACTCCCGATTATCCATGGGTAAATTATCTGGCCTGTGGATAACCGCGAAACTTGTTAAAACCGCAGTATTACGCATCTGCGTTCGGCACGACGCGTAATAAATTATGTTTAAGCGTTATGAGATTCACTGGTTGTACTGCGAATTGCCATAAAGCGAGAAATTATTGCTACCGATCGGGTGAAACGTTGCCCGGGCCTCTCTGCCCGCAGCTTGTTTCCGAAAGCGCCGGATTCTATACGAGCCGCGCGTCTTAGAATATTAGTTCACCGGTTAGAACCGATTAATTTATTCTGTTAAATGCCGGATGCTATTTAGTGTTTAATTATTAGACTGCGGATTTTATGCATTTACGACGAAACTGAGTGGATGTAATATGAAACAGTTGAAACAGTATTTAAGAACATCCATATGTTAGTTTCATTTTAATTATCTGAAACACGAAATAACTCCGAGAAACCAGCATAAACATAAATATTTAAAATTTAAATTGAAAACAAAGATAAAATACAAATATCTTCTATACTCTTAAAATGAAATACTATTTTCAAAAATTACTGCATCAAATAAAATGTTATTTTTAAAGTTGTACGCATACTTTAAAATAAATAGGATTATTTACGAAAGAGCTTCGTCCGATGTTGATGAAAAAATGTAAAGAATTGATACGAGGAGAGGACGTTATAATAATTTCAGAAATACTCTTTCGTTTGCTGTAACAAACGTCGGACGTAAAGGATTTTGCTTTTAAGAAATTGCAGGAAGGTAGTCTCTTGTATTTGTTTAGCACTCGACGTGCACTCTTTGTGATCTCTGCATGTATTTGCGATAAGCGACTAGTTGCTGGTAGCATGGTAGACCAAGAAAGTTGAAGGATCAACTGGAAGTGCTTGCATTGAAGTCAGCCTGTAAACGCTACCGCTGGAGTGCACAGGTAACGGAGAGAACATAAAGCTCGGTTGCTATGCTAATTTTTGTATAGTTCTTACTTCTCACGAGTGATCCAGAGAATTTTTATTATGCACACTCGCAGTCTACTTACTAAATGAAATTTCTAGCATCAAAGTATACGTAAGAGCATTTTTATAAATTTTTACGGAATTATTAAAATAGCAGAAATAAAATTTTGCTCTGAATCGACGATTAATTTGGTGGTACCAAAAAATGTGAATTGGTATTTGCACTCCATACATTTTTCGAGCAAAATTAAAGAGAACATTTGCCTAAAAATTTGAAAGATATCACAGACAGCGTGCCAAAAAAGTTTTTGGAAATTTTTCATTCGTCAACTTTTTATGTCTGTACTTGTCAGCCTGGGGTGCATTTACACCCCATACACGGAGATAAGGTTAAACTTTCAGCAATGAGAATGAAATGCCATTCCCGTATAAAAATCCCATAAAAAACGTAGCTGTGTATTTTTGAGTAACTCGGATCGCGCATCGGATCTACGACAAACGAAACATTTCGTGCGCGATCAATCCGTCGCGAATGGGCTGAAAAGTTTCTACTGAGTAAGCACACTCGAAAGATTTCTAAGGCACGCAAGAGTCATCCACGGTGCAAGGGTGGAAAATATTCAACGTCGATCCGGCACGAGAAGCGCTATAGACGCCGCGTACGTATGTACGGATGACAAGATGCATAAGGACGCGTCAATTGCGTCACTTCCGTCGGATCGAAAACGAGGAAATGATTCGATACGGTACCCCTTCAAACGTGTCGGAGGTTTAGCACCGGCGCTCGGCAAAAATTCTCGAGACTGCCTCGATGTAAATCAGACGTTATTGCGAATCGCTCGTAAAACGGGAACGACTGAGTAGCCGCCATGTTTCCATGTAACCCCCGAATGCTTACGTTCCTCTCGCGAAGCATCTCGGGGCAGCTTAGTTTTATAACATTCCGGAGAACACGTAGAAATAGAAACATTTTTGTTGCCAATTTAACATAAAAATTTGATGCTCGTCGTTTCGCTCGCTGGCTAAGTCCTGCACCGGAACAACTTTAAACCACGGTGTCAGCCGAGCACGGAAGTATTAAAACTAACAATATAAATTTTATGAGGAATCTGTCGTGTATGGTGGAAGGCTAACTATGAAAGTACGTGGGATACATTGATTACCCTGGAAGTTATTCATAAATTAAATGATGTTCCATAATGACTCATTTTATTCGAACTCCTAGTATCAATTTTACGGATCTGTGGATTGTGACATTTCTAATAAAATATCATAACATAATAAACATATACAGGCTGTCCCAAAAATGTTGTACCTTCCCGAAACCGATGGTTCCCTTTGCGAAAATGTTCGAAGAACACGAACCAATCAGACCTCAGGTCATGCTGAGCGACACGTTGGCATTGGCCGAGCCGGAATCGGCCCGCAGTAGCTGCGCTCTGATTGGTCCATGTATTTTGCCAATAACTCTTCAACGAAGCCGCTTACAAGATTTTCGCAAAGTAAAAAATTACTTCAAATGGCTTCAGGATTCGTTCCTTTCAAAATACGACAATTTTTTATACACCCTGTATATTTTAATTATCTTATTAAGGTGGAACTAGTTCACTGGTGGCCTTAAATCTTTTTAATAGCTCCACTGTTCTAAATTGTACGCACCCATTTTTGTCGTAAATGCATAAAATCCGCAGTCTACTAATAACTTATAAATGTAAATGACTAATAACAAAATATCTTCGCCTAGAGTTGCGACGCTATGGGAGCATAATCGCAGAGGTTGCTGGCACGGAAACAACCCATCGAGGTAACGGTCTCCAGTGTTGGTCGAATGATAGATGATTACCTGAGAAATCTAGATAGCTTTGAAATTGGTAGGAGAATGTAAATTATATGTTATCCAGTCGAATATATGACGTGATTATAACTTGATCTAAGTTGCGCCGCCCGCCGCGATCTCCGTGGAAACCAACACAGCGGAGAAATCTGCAAGTAAACGCACACTTCCGCATCGCGGGGGACAATTTGATCCGACTCGAACCTCTCCGGGCCCTGGGTATCGCTATTAATTAGAGCGCAGGGTTAAGCTGAATTGTCTCCGTTTCCATTTGCGGTTCACAAAGATTGGCTAATTACTTCGAAGTTACATCCCTTCGCAGCCGACATCTTCTTACTTCCAATTATTAAGACATCATGATTCCGGCCGGCAGTTGGTGACGCCGCTGCTACTTCAACTATCGTTATTAACACCTTCTAAGCACCGTTCTAACACGTGCGAGACTGTAGAATTTTCATTGTTAGCTTTCATTATCTAACCCTCGCGTCGACACCTAAAACTTTCCACGGCGTTCGAAATATAAAACGGTGAAATATTTTAAAAATTCGAGAATGTTAGAATGTTGCTTTCAATGGAAGAAAGTCTTTGAGGGATGAAATCAATTTTTATGTTATTATCAAAACGTTCTTATTTTGCATAAAGATCCGCAGTCTATTTATGAACATCCACAGAAATGTATAACAACTGCGCTATTCGACAGCAAGAACTTACAACAAACTTTAGAGACTGGTTAAAGATCAGACACCTGGGTATTAACAAAATTTATAGTAACAGTGCGTGCAGGTAATTTCCAAACTTTCATAACGAAAGCTTTATGTAATCTGTTCGCTGTATTTTCCAGGAGTAATTATCCGCGGGTCTAGTTGTGTTTTAATTGCGGCCATATTGGTCGTCAGTATCGCTCGTAATTCATTCGGACTAATGAATCCCAAAATTGGTCTTTCAGTAGTAAATTACTCCGGCCGGTTTTTACAGTCCCAATATTTTAGTAGCTCGTTATCTCGCCTCTCCCTCTCCGTCTCTCTCTCGTACTTTTCCAGTGTCACGACTATGGAAATAACAGAGCCGAAATTCATTGCGGGAACTGCACACATTACTGGAATTTATTGCGACACCTACATGGGAGTCCTGGGATTTAGGGAAGCACCCAGCAGCAAGAGAAACCGTATTGAACGAATTAAAAGTAATTGGAACATTGAAATCGCTGCGGCACACTAGTAAATTCATTTTGCCCGCGGCTGATTATATCTCGGCGCTAAAATTATCCACTTATGGCCACGTGGTTGAAAGATGTCGCAAAGTTTTGAAGTTTACTGCACCTAAATCCCGTGCGCGCTCGCTATTGTTCTTAATGGTTACGTGTCACGCGGAATTATGCTTAATGAAGATGCAGACTTTCTGCGTATGATACGCGAACTATTTCGAACAGAGTATAAAAGAGTTGTCCTCAGTTTTACGACTGGTGTCGACGTGTTTTCGGCCATTGAAACACAACCATAGTAGCATTTATGGTTGGCCAACGGTGGTTTTGTCCATGAGTCCTCAACATAGGACCCACGACGAAAATTTATCACAATTTGCCAACCAAAATACAACGTTGGGCCTACGATTATTATAGTTGGTCAATTAACAAGAAATTTACTTGCGGTATTACTGTATTCACTTTTTCTTATAAACATCCTGGTTCTTTGAATTTAGCCCACTAAAGTTTTATTGTGTGCAGCCTTGGAATTTATTTATTTCTTTAATTTTCCACTTTCCAAGAGGGAAGGCAAAGGGTAGCGTTCGTGTAGCATAAGAAAACGCTTTTGGGCTTCTTCAGAATGGGCCTCCGTTCTCTAGTAGCCCAGATCATAGCATCTACGTGCAAGACTCTTTGTAAGGGTATGTGTAGTGTACTATGACGTTGGCCCATCCTTTGCCATGGTCGTTGGCCCACCTGCATAGAAAGGCGACATTTCTAAGGTCCGACAAAATGCCGACCATAAATGCTACCAGGGACAGCTCAGTCTAGGGTCAGCGAAGTCAGAGGCTGCCCAAAGAAACTTGGCCTTCGACGCCGTTCGCTGGCCGCGGGGCACGCAGATCGATCTTAAAACCGAGACCGATGGAAGAAAAGGAGGAACGAATTACGGTTCGGTGCACCGGGGGTCGGCATAGATCGTGGGCGGATGCGTTCGCAGTTTCGGTCGGCCGCAAATTCCCGTTTCCGGATGAAATTTTCAGTGCGGCCCGATCGGCTGTACATAAAGTAGCCGTTGCTAATGTCTCTATCCACGAAGGCTCGACACGTACACCGTATCCACAGGTAGCAGCGCAGTAAACCGAATTCATTCGTGGTTTCGGGCCCGGCTACTACTTTACGCTGAAGAGGTCAAGTACCGTCGGCTTTACACGAATCAATGTGGCAGTACCATAAATACCGATCCCTTTACGTACGGCTAGAGAGGTTCGGGGGTGCAATGAGCACGGTCAGCTAGCCAGCTACCCGGCCGCTCTGCCAGCTCTGGCACCGGTCCATGGGGTGCACTTTTAAACCCGGGTTCCATCCTCGTCTTTTTCGCGCTCCGCATCTCGCGGGCGGGAGTCTTTATTGCGGGTCTTGCGATCGCCGCATTTTACGAGGCACGCGGCCCGTTTGCTACCCGCCACCTGGACCGTGGTGCAACGCGTTTTCCGCCATTGCACACTGCTCGATGGTCCCGCGACAATCCGATCCACCTCGGTCAATAGCGAGAACGGTACCGCGGACCACGGAAAAGGACAACGGGACAAGAGGAAAGACCGCGAAGAGGATATACAGGGGCTATAAACATCGAGGAAGTGTATGCATGCGGAAACGCTTAGTTGATTTACCGCGGCTCGAGATAATGCGGCCGGGAACGGGGTAAAGTAGAACGTGACCGTCTTACGAATAAATGGACCGCGCTGGAAGACGCATAGCCACAACCCAGTCTCTACCTTGCTGTCCGCTTTTTTGGACGAGCTAGTAGCTAGCTTCGAAGCAGCGATTAACGGTCCACCGTTGGATCTGTAGCTACCGGGTCCTTAGCGCTACGGGTCGACAATTTTTGTTGGGTTTCATTTAGTATTACTCCACTAAATACGGATACTTACTTAGCGGAAATGGTACAGTGCCTGGCAAAAAGAGACCACTGTTTGTCTTTTACGGCTTCCGAGCAGACGGCAATGGTCAAGTGATAGATTCTAGATTGCTTGTAATTCAAACTATTATTTATTATTTGTGAAAAACCCGGTTGGATGTGGGATTTGTAAATTAATTTTCGACTTCCTTATGAAGTGTCTACAGTCTACATTAATGTAATCTTCTCTATCATTGAAGATAACCTTCTTAGAGAAAGTTTCTACTATTTTCTACATTTTCTCCATACGTGTTTCCTAACCACAGATAAACTCCGATCAAAAGAAAGTACATATCTTCTAACATTATTCAATAAAAACGAACGAGTTCGGTTACTATTTTTCCACCAATTAAATACGTCAACCAACGGAATATTATGAAACCGGATAGGGGGCGAACGTGTATTTTTTGTACCGCTGGATACCTCGTTTTGTGCGGTAAAAAGGTGAAGTTATAGCAACGCGAGACCCCAAAGAAAACACGCGGATGCTTCGGCTGAGATCATAACGAACCGTGTAAAAGTCCGTGGTTGAATCTCTTTCTGTCTTTCAGGCAGGAGCGCGGGGGTGTATCTGCGGCTGGTTAGATAGTTGAGAGGAAGAACCTTGTTGCCGGTTAATAGCTGAAATTACGTTTTCTCGTACACGGAACACCGAGCTAACAGCATTTTCTGCTCTCCTCTTCTCGCCGTCCGACGTTCCTTTTGTTCCAACAACTTCGATCGCGAACCTCCTGAACCCATTCACGGATTTTACCTGGCCACCATGCAGATACCTACACGGCGAACAAACATTCGTGCGCTGCCGATGGGAGTTGATATTTTGTACTGCGAGAGAAGGATTCGAGCAGGACCTGTGCTTTCTGTGGCGTAATCTTCCCGGGAATTGACTTGCTGGGATTCTGCGGAGATGGTTTCAATTTCTGACACGGTTCAGGAAATTGTTACTTATATTCTGTGCGTTAATTAGAATCGCGGTTGGCGTTCAATTACGAAGGAACAAATACAATGTCTATAAGCCGATGCTATTAAATCAATGCAGAGTTGCGAGATCAGGGGATAAAGTTACCTTCTCTCTGCCAGAAAGATATAACTCATACATGATTAAGATACGATGTACGTACAAGTAGAAAAGAATAACAATAAAGAATAGACTGCTGATGATCTTATGCATTCACGACAAAAATTAGATGGAAAAATATGAAACAGTAACAAGATTAAATGAATTCAAGAACATTTAGCATTTACTATGTAACATTTTCTTTATGCATGAAGATCTGCAGATCAGTGATTACTTGACAAACGGAAAGGTAGGTGCACCTAAAGGCAGTGATGTTATAAACATAAAATTTCCATTTCCGGAAAAGTTGGCGTGATTCGAAATTACAGGGGAAGAGAAGCATTGATATATAATATCACACGAGGAAATGTGAAAAAATGAACTGTATTCTGCAAATTGTAACCTTTAAATCATTTCTTCGATTCGAGTGAGTTCTCCAGCCATTGTGTGATTACTATTGACCAAGGGATGCCCGTAAAAGCATTGTGCTTACGAAGGGAAAATTTTTGCTATCCCCGTCGCGCCATTCTCGTCACATCATACACCGAGAAACGTACTCAAAGAATCGTTAAAGTCGGAAGCATTCCGCGCAGTCATATTTCCCCGTTACTAAAAGGCAGAAAAGGTTTCACGGTACGCAGCCGCGGCTTTTCCTTCATTTTCCTTCGGCGCGCGGCACATCGCGTCGCGTGTTCGTCGTCGCGTTCGCGGCGGAGTTAAGGATAAAAGCGAAAGTTCTAATCGTCAAGTCGAAACTCGTAAAGCCGTGTTTGCTAAAAGGTCTACGACGGAAGCGTAAAAAGTCGACTCGCGGCGAAGACAACGGCCGGCCGCGCGGGGGAAAGGGGGCTTGCGAGTTTTGCGGTGAAACGAAAAGAGTGCCGGTACACGGAAAGAACATTACAGAATAAAAAACGGCGATGCAGAATCTGAACGGAGGCCGACGTATTACTAAATCAGAAACTTGACAGCGGTGGATACGGCGCCGTCTCTCGCCTATTATTTCACACGGCGGTTATGCGGCTCTTCTGGAATTTTTCTCTCTCTCTCTTTCCCACCCTCCTTTTTCGTTCACCTCCCGGTTCACCTTTTGTCGGAAGCTCGCAAATCCACGCGGAAACATGTTCCTCGTCAAGAGTACGAGATCCGCGCGAGCGGTGCCCGTTAAAAATGCAATAATCCCGCGCGCGAGGCTTCATTAAATATTTGAAGATGAGCCTTTAAGAACCTTAAGTCCGGTACCCTCTCAGTTTTCCGGCTAGATCGCCGGGTGAACCGCGCGGTTACACGGCCACGTCCGCAAAATGACATGTACGATGTATTTAAGCCACCGTGACCCGACTTCGCACCGCTAACTTATCGCGTCGCTTCTAATCTACTATCTTGGGCTGGTATCTTCCTTGCGCGAGCCTTCCCGCTACTCCCTTCGAGAGCTATTCTAGTCTGAAAGTTTCACAAAAATCATTCTGTTAGGTACCGGAAAAAGTTCGTGCGGTTCTCTTCCTCGATATAAGTAATTATAATCTTGCACCGTGACCGAATACATTTCAAAAAGTTTCTATGTAGTATATTATCTTCGAACTCAAAAAAGTAATTAGCTCTATACGAAACACCGAGAAAAGGATTATAAATTTTCAGAAGCAGTCTGCTTAATGCGTTATTGCTGTTGTCTTCGACTGCTATTATACTCGAGCCTCCTAATGGTTTTCATAAATACTTGAGGCAGCGAAGAAGCGAATAAACAGCAGAAAAGGAAACGGATGCAAGGAGGGCGCAGCTGGATTTGTCTCGACGACAGTCATTCCCGTGATGAACTAATGCATAAGTAAAACCCTTCTGTAAGTTCGTAAACTCCGGGCACATTGAAGCGTATCTTTCTGAAACAACGAGAACACGAAAAAGTTTCGGCTACTTCATTTCGTACTTCCTTTTCCTCGATTCTCCAATGTTCCCTTGTTTCCTTATCTTCACCCGGAAAATTCTTTAACCCTCAGCAGTCGAGCGGTGGCTCAGAGTCATCATGAAAATTGCTGTACCATTATTCACAATATTTCACCGTCACAAATATGGGACATCCATAATCGGACAGTTCACTTAAAGACAGTCAAATTAATTTTATGCACTTCGTTGTTTAAAGTCATAGTAAAATGCACAAATTTCAGAGAATCCGTGACTTTCTTCTGCTAAACTGTTTTAATAATTAAAAATCGGGTACGTTGCATTTGATACAATGAAAAGAATCATACACAATGGATTTAATTTTCCAGTTGAAATAGCCCCGACTGCAAAGGGTTAATTCATGGACTGAATTTATGATTTTAAAATAAAGTTTGAAGAAGGTTGTGGTTATGAGATTTCCTAAAATTATTATTACGAATAGAATTAGCACGGTGACTGTTCGAGCATAGATAATGCGAGGTGGCGGTAAAATTCGAATTAGCATAGTGTGAAAAGGGTTGATCCGAGCTTGACGCGCGTAAATCTGGCACAGTAAATTTGAGAGAATGCGTGCGTAGATATGTATGTCTTCCGGTGTGTAAAGGAACTCCGATATGAGATTACAAACCGTATTAGCGGCGGATTATGCCTAGTGCGGGAGACTTGGCTGTAGCTGCAGATAGTGCATCGCTGCACCGGTTAATGCTGCACACCGCTGCACCGATGCAGCCATTGTTCAGATAAGCCGAGCGCAAAGATCGCGGTTCCCTTTATGGAAAAGTATGTTGTCGCACACTTCATAATCTCCTCTGTTTCGGTTTCATTGAATTTTATGCCTCCCGAAAATTAGATTGCAATGCAGGCGACGCGACGATGCGCACGCAAGCCCCATCGAGAGGAATAAATTGAATAATCGCGTCACTTCCGGCCGAATTTCCTCGCGGTACATCAATTCCAGGCATGTCGCGATTTGGCAAATGAAAATTGCTCGAAGTATAGGATAACGCGGACGCCGGCGGGGGCGCCCGGCAATATTAACCAACTGCATAAAGGCGGAACTTTTTCCGAAAGTAATAACATTTAAAAGTTGGTAAATGCCTTAGTCGGGCGCAAACTTTACTCGTTTAAGATCGGAGAACTTAAATCAACAAACACTTTCGGGGAAAATGAATTTTTACCTACGGATAATTTCTGTCGCGGCGTCTCCCGCTGAACAACTATTGGAGAAACTTCCGTATTACCTTAATATTCGAGCTGCTTAACTGTAGTGATACTTTCCTCTTTAAAAAGCGCGGACAGTACTTGCAAATATTATGACCAGTTTAAAATCTACCGAAGCAGAAAGTTTAGTTAAAAGTAGAACCGTTTACTTTTAACTTTGACTATCGTACATATCGTATCTTCAATTTTTAAAATAAAGAGAAATCTCAGATCTGTACGAAGTATTTTTAAAGTAATCACCATGTTTCTGAATTATGAAAGAAATTATTTTTAACCCTCCGACGGCGGAATCTGGGTCTATTCTGATGTGGATTATTAAAATGGTCATTCCATTACTTAGTTACTTGCGAATTAATTAAATGAACAGCTCTTGCATTAAGAATAATGAACAGATTAACGTGTGTGTGCAAAATCTGCGGATTTTATGCTCTTGTGACAAAACCGAGCGAGTGCAATTTAAAATACAAAGATTAAAAGAATGTGGAAACACTAATATATTATTCGAGGCAGAAAGAACTTTCTATATTTTTCAGTTTTTAAATCATTAACAGTGATAAATTGGAGAAATCTAAGAATATTGTTATGCTGTTTTCAATGTAAAAAATCTATTAAGGGTTGAAGTGAATTTTGATGTAACTCCTGCTGCCCACAATCGTTGCAAAATATTTTGATTTTGTATAAAGATCCGCAGTCTAAATAACGATGGTTCACCGTTGATCATTGATTTTAAAAAGACAATTATAGAAAATAGCCGGCGAGTAAAGTATTAATGTCTGACTTTAGAGCAATCTTTATGGGTCTACGAGATCCCCGAATTCCCAGCCGCAGGAAGAAGTGTAAACGACCTAAGCGAAGGAACCAATTACAACAAATTACAAGTTGTAAGGCAGCCCGTGCTCCTTCTGGCTGGAACTCGAAACAAGATGGTATCACTGAGCAAAGGTTCGAGCAATCGATATCTCTCGCGAGGCCGATTCAATCGTCCGTGATTGTTGCTCTGCACTCCCAATTCCAACTAAATCTCATTCTCGACCACGATCCTTCGTCCATTCTCTCCATAATCCTGGCCGTTCTTCGGTGCCCTCCTTCGGTCCCCTCCCTCGGTCATCCCCCGGGCATCAAACGATGATTGCATCCCGGGACTACACAGGCTCGGAATCGGGTCACGTCCCGAAATCCTCTAACGCGAGGAGGCGGCTACAGCCTCGTAAAATTCCGCCGCGGAAAATGATCCGCTGGGAACGGGTTTGATTCAGAGCCGATAGTTACGGCCCGATCGAAAATTAATACGCCGCTGCTCCTACCTAATTTAATCCGTCGCAACTTAATCGAGGATCGCCCCGGTATCTTTTGTTCCAACGCGGCGCATCGACCGATCGAATTTTCCGTCAGTTCCAAATTATGCTGCACGATGGGCCTGCTTGTTCCTCTGCCTTCTGAAATTTCCAACGTGAATATTGATTGACATAGGGTAAATGCTGGTCATTTGTAGACGCCGGATGGTGTTTATGCAATTCTCAATTTTTATAGATAAATTTTATGAAAGCGGCTTGAAATAAAATCCTATTTTTTATGGAAACAGCCTTTGCAGATCCAAAACAAATAAAAATCTTACTCAATTCTATCGAATTTTATATTCCAGCATTTTTTGAACATTTTCATACGCCATAAATGCATAAAGATCCACAACATAAAGACACATTGTTCAATCCGTACATGATAAACATTTTTTTAGTATATTTTCTGTATATTCTTGCAAAAAGTAGCACATGTTCAGAAATTCCATCCCACGTACCCTTAGGGAATGATTCTGTCATTAGGTTAGCAAGGTTGTTTTGATAAGGCTGCTTTAAGCAACATAGTGCCGGAAGAACTTTCACTCCACCGGAGGCTTCAAGACATATACGAAAATGTATCGGAATTCTTGGAGATCCCTGAATCCTTTTAGGGTCCTTAGCTCGCCTCTCTCGCATAGTACGAACTACACTTTGCACTCTTCATCGAAGCACGAAAGAGTATCGAGGTTTAAGCCGATTTCTGATCCCTGGCGCGAAGCTCCGCCGGCTCGGATCAGCTTTATCCGCTTCAATTCGAAGCTGTCCACACCGCACTGAATACTATTCCGACGATTGTTGGTCCCTTAAGATCTCCAGATCCAAAGATCGGTTCAAGACCATTTTGTCAGTGATTAAGTCTCAGTAATTTTGTGGCATCTTATTATGCGATGAACAAAAAATTATTTCTTCAAATGTTACACATTTCTGTATGTTTCAGATATTTAGATACCATCTAACATCCGTAGAAATAATTTTTTGTGCACCGCATAATTCAGAAGATATTTGAGATGATCAAATTAGGTGTCTCCCAAATTCCTAAGCTCTTCGACGCGATGCCGAGTCCGAAAATTTAGCGATCCTTTACTTTTGTATGGCAGTGTACATTACTTATTTTTCACGTCTGCTTTTGTGAACACGGAGTTTCGTTCGCGAGCATCAATTCGCCGAGACGGATAACGGAATTCGGTTGACGGCGTCGTCTGGCCGCTTAGCACGGGCGTTGCGTCGAAGACGAAAACGGTCTCTTTGAATCTAAAATGGGGGCTGTAACTGGAAAAGGTACGTGACACTCCGTACGATATGTATCGTATCATATCGTCCCGTTCTCCGTCGAAGAATGCGAAGGCGGGTGTGCGCGATATTCGAAACACGAATCCCCTTCATATTTCTGATCTCCGGAGATCATGTCGCATTAAACTTACATAATTTGCTGGCGTTGCTCGTGATTCGTGCGATTTAGAGTTTGGAAATTCCGCTTGCGTAGAAATATCATCGAACATTTATGGACTATTGCAATCCGAGTGATGTGTATACAGCATTTTCGGATGTTTAAATAATTACAACACAATGATCTGATTACTGAATTACTGATAAAAACACATTGGACGGAGATTCAATTTCGAAAGTGGCATCAGCGTCGAGAATTCCATTGTATATTTGCCAGCTGAACGCGATACAAGGAATTCATGTTGCTCTAAACGGCCATCGAAGTTCATAGTGTACCCTCGCGGAATATCGGAGCCCGTAGTAATACGTATCTGTGTAACAGATTTTTATCGGCCCTAATTTTTGTCCGGGGAAACTCAAGTCGGCCGCGTTACGCGGCGTATCCACTTTCCATCGATGTTCGAGCTGAATTGGAAGCTACCAGATCGAATGGAGGAGATCCTCGTCGTGAAATTTTAGTGACCCTATAAAAGCGAATGTTTCCTCGCAAATCCGTATGCTCGCGTCCTTCCCCCGCATTCGCCCAGGGGGTAGCTCGGAGTTATCAAACGAAGTAACACGTTTCCATCTTACCTACTCCTAGTGTTTGACTTAACGACAATGTGATAGAATCAAACCGTCTCGATCATCCGTTTTATTTCCAGAATTCACTTCGCCAAATCACTTCGCAAATTCATCCCCCTGCTCCGAGACGATCGGACGAAAGTTCCATTCGAAGGAGCTTCCTTATTCCTTTATCTCACAGGGTATCGGCAACGTTCTGTCAGCGCCATAAATTTCTAATTATTACATTATTAGGTGTGTAAATAAGTTCTTCTATAAAAATGTTCTACCTGAATTGCAATATTTTGAAATTCTTCTAATATTTCTACTGTTCACTGCACCCACTCGTTCTTGATAAAATCTGCTGTCTAGTAAGTAGTTAAATTTTGCTTGTTCCGATTAATATAAAACAGTACGCACTGTAATGATTGCGCTTGTAGTGTGAAGTAGTACTACCCTTCGATAACTAGCTTGTTTGTGCAAACATCGCACGCGTGTCGCGCTCGAATCCAGCTAATTCTGTTCGCGTGTGTCTCGCTCGACCGCAGAATCAGCCTCCTCAAGATCGAGATTCCCCTAAACCGGGACACGTGTTTGCTAACCGGGTTAATTCCCGACACCATCGACACGCTTTCGTCTGGTCTCACGCTCCGTTCATAATCTCGTTGCAACGCCGCGCCGCACCGGTTCTCAGCGCGTCCTTTGCCGTAATTGCGCTTCCGACGACGAGCACGTCGTTTTCATCAGAAAGGCTCGTGGGATTCGCGAACAGGGTGTTGCCTTTGCGTCATTATTTCCGCCTCGCTCTATTCGACGAATCCCTTTTTTGTCAGTGGCCACGCACTGTGATTCGGATCGAAGAATTCGGTAACATTTTGATAAAACTTCTGAACGACTCTTTCGACTATCCACAAGCCGATAAATAGACAGCGGATTTTATGCATGTATAGAAAGAATTAGTGGGTGTAATTAAAAACAGTAAAAGTATTAGAAAAATTTAGAGATGCCGTTATGTTATTTTCAACCTATTAAACGTATTAAGAGAGAACATTAATTTCTTTTTCACTCTCCAGTTTGTTGCAATCCAGGTGGAAAATTTTTCCTGAATGAATTGCAAAAAGCTCATCGTTGTATGAGAATGCAGTCTTGAGAAGACAGTAAAAATGTCTTGTTTTTGGAATTAAAATTGCTTCGAGTCCAAAAGTTATCACATTGACTGCCGTGTCAATTAGGTTGTAAATGTTCGTAACAAAAGTATTTATTCGGTCGCATTGCTATCTATGTTTTTGAGGTCCGTAGACGTTTAGAGAGCAACATAAATTGGATAGATATCGGTTTGGAGAGGTTGACTTTCTGACAGGATGTCACTAAATTCCTCGATCCGGACCACTGTGCGGCGTGGTCCGCTCGCGAACCTAACTCCACCTCTGCGTGATCGATCTCGAACCGATGAAAACACGTCGAGCTCCGCTCGGACCCGCTTGGCTCCGCGCACGATAACTCGTCGGATACGCGGCCCGTGTTCGAACACCTGCGTACCTGTCCCCTGCAGCTCCGGATTCCCTCGAACACACAGCGACCCGATACGCCGTTTGTAGGTTCCGCATTGCAAAACTGCATTCCCCAATCCCCCTTATTTAAGGTATACTCGCCTATGGTGAATGGATGCCAACTTCAGAACACCCGCAGTCACGTGGCCATTAGGCGATTCCTCCTCGTGTATTAATGACCCTGCTCCAGCTGTTCGCTTGGTATTTAATTGGCCCGAGTCAAAGCGGGATATATTAACTCTGCATAAACCATATTAACCTCACACTCCGAATGTATTCTTGCGAACGAAATGCTGTAATTGTTTAACTATTGATTTCCGTCGCTTTTTTCTTTAAACATTTTATCTTTTCTCTTTCTTTCTAATCTTGCTACATATTTATTTATTTGTGAGGTAGTGCAACTTAGTTAAAAATTTTGTGCATGAAATGGACAGTCCGTAGAGTGGTATATGCTTCGTAAAAACATTCGAAAGAAATATTTTCATCATTGCAACATTTTATGAATGCTAATGAATTGCATGTACAGTTTGCTGTTCTGATATCATTTGTAAAGCAAAACTAGGTTCACTTTGAAAAACAACAAATTATTGTTGCGTACTAAGAATACTGAAATTAGATAGAGCCCGGAAAAAATTAAGATATGATTACATAACCCTTTCGTTACTGTTGACACGATTTAGTTCGTTCCGCTGCCACCAGAGGCGCTTGTGGGTGCTCACTTCACATTGAACATTGTCGAACCGAACTAAAGGAGCCCGGCAAAGCTTGTCCATAATGATTGCAAGAAATTTCACTGTGCGATGACTGCCATGTTGACTGCCGTACACATCGCGTGGTATGTATCAAATCTTCTGATTCTGTTTTATTAACATTTAATTACTCACATATGACACTTACAACCTCAAAACTTTCAATTTAGTGTTTCAAGCATGAAAGGTGTCGAATTCACTAGCAAATATCTATGTATTTTACATTGAAGTAGTTATTTTATTCGATAAAAATCAATTTATGTTGGAGTCATATAACGTTCCATGTAAACAGTTATGAGATGAAGTATATCGATCAATTTGCTGAAGGGTCTGCTTATTTTTGCTCTAGATTCATCAGAAGAAGTGTAAACAAAATCGACGAGACTCCATCATTGTGACCTCTCTTTGTGAACGACGCGACGCAACGTTTGAATTCTGTGATTCATCAAAGTTAAGTACAGTTTCATTTTCTGTAGTACATATATAATCGTTTTGATAGATCAAGAATTATCCGCAAATTTTAATGGTTACGATGAATGAGTACATTTATTATTGTATAAGCATACATATTAATTAGCTCCACACGTGAAATTGTCCTCCATTTTCAATATAATGCTTCTGACAGCTGTACAATCAGTTGTGTATTGCGTTAAAGTGAATTGAAATGGCTGATGAATCTCGATTTTATCGGATCGTACCCGTCTCATGCATTGAAATGTAGATATTGCCAGCTACTCTCATTTTCAAGCACAATTTTTCCTCGCAATCATCCTGTCAAATATTTATTTAGCGATATGCTTTATCCCCGATGGGCATGCAGTTTGATAAAAGTTAGCTTAATGAAAATAAATCTCATCCAACTTCATCTATGATTCGAACAAAAAATTTTGTTTACTCGGAAAAATAATTCACAAAACGATTTCGAACAAAAATTCGTTTGAGGAGACTGATTGACAATTTAGTAATCTACTTTTGCAGCGTAAATTCCATTTATTAATAGTGCACTTTCGCTTTACAATATTATCAGATCCATTTAAAATTTATAAAAACGTTGGTATCAATTCTATTTACTTCAACACTCGGAGAGTAACCATTAAAAATTACTGTACTATTATACCAAATATAGTTTACATTATTAAATTTGTTTCTCTTGAATAATTAATAAACATTTAAGTATTGTATGAAGTATTCATTACATAAATTCCATACAATGGAATTATTCTTGGTCGGAGGAAACGTTGCATTTTCGAGTTAAAATACCTTCGACTGCAAAGGGTTAAAAAAGCACATTTTCGAAACTTTGAGAAGGGAGGACTAAGTGAGAATAAAATTGAGAAAACGTGTTGTAAAAGTGATTCCCAGATAATTTCTGTTACGAAAGAAACAAGTGTACTAATTACTTTTTAATGTGATATTGTAAATTACTGTAGTGGCGATCTCGCAGTGTTTTTAAATGAACCGCAGTTTGCGAATACGTGCAAAGGCTCCGGATCTGACATTGCTCGGAGTTTCCGAAATTCTTAGTCGGAAGGCTCGTAATTGGTTAACCCAATTTAATCGCAGTAATTGCGACAATCGTGTGCAACGAGGGAGGACGTTGCGGACAACGAACAGAATGTCGAAGGAAATCCTCTCACTAAAGCTCCGCGGTCGTGTAAAGTCAAAGGGATTCCGGTTCATTTATCTTGAGGGAATTTCTGCAGGAACCTCGTCTTAGAAGTATCAGCCTACAAATAATTATTCTTTGAATTCCCTCTTCGATAGAAATAACTCTTTACAGTAATTAGTACTTGTTTTGCATTATCAGATCGTAGATCTTTACAGCTTCATAGCTCGTGGAATTTTCATCGATTTTTATTACAGAATAGAAAACTTCATTCTACTTTCTCGACATTTACTCGTGACAATGGGAATTTGCATAAATATCTGCAGTCTTCTCATAGTTCACTATCAGCCTCCATATTTTATTGCATATTCATACGATCGAATAAGAAAGAATAAAATAAGTGTGGTAAGTAGATTTCACGAAGCTTCCCAGGATAATGGAATTCAATGGAATCTTTAATAATAGAATTTTTTCTCCTCGTCTCCGTGATGCTCTTTTTGCTTTGACTCATTCTGCTTCCCCAAGAAAAGACTAAATGAATACACACCTTAATTATGAATTAGAGTTAGTAAAATGCTCATTTATTATATTAATTTATATTGTTCTATATTCTAAAATATTCACTGAATCTTTATACACCATCAAAATTGTCTACACCAATTATAATAATAAAATAAGGAGTAAGGCACTTACTTTCACTGCAGTTTGAATGAAAACTCCGCTGTCTATTCATACGACTAGTAGGAATCAGACTATTGTACATTGATTCCTAAACATTTTAATTAGGACAGAGCTCTGAATTCTGTATAATAATGTCGTATTCTGCCAATTTTCGGACTACTGGGACCGCATAGCGAGCGCATAAGGGCTGCGATTTAACGAGACCATCGACCATCGGTAGCGTGCGTTCCGTTTACACGGGGTTCGAAATTTTATGCGCAGGAATTCGCATGAGGCTCATTATCCGATCAGGAAATGAAAGAGCAACGCGCGGAGGAGCCTAAAAACCAGTGGAAACGCATGTGCAACGCACACGCTGCTGTCGTTTCCTCCATTAATGCAAAATGAAGTCGTGTAATGCGCGAATTACATTTTTCAGCTATGTCGTTATAAGTTCCGTCGAAACCAACCCCGTGTAACACGTAAAATTCCCTCAGCACCGGGATTCCCCGGGGGAATTGCAAGCTGCGACGGGAGAAAGGAAATTTTTTGCAAGCAGGCTTTACGCGCGGACGGAATTTAATCAGTCCCGTGTCCGATTACCGCCTTCGGAATCGTATAAATACACGGGGCGAGCCTCGGCGAACTATGAAAAATTCTTTTCCGGCCAATCAGTTTAAAATCCAGGTTTGTGTAGGTACAAGGGTGAATGAAATTCAAATGGATCCGCGCAAATTGAAGGATTTCGCGGGGTCTCGATCGGATTTTGACGCGAGGCGGAAACACTGAAGGGGTAGGTGAACGCGACCAGAGAGGAAGCAGTCTCTGAAGAAATTATTCGACGCCGCGAGGCGTCGGCCACTGTAGACATCGATTATTCCCATCTCGATGGGAAAATTATACAGACTCCCTTAAATTATTTCTTAAAAATATTATTCTTTAAAAAGCACGACTTTACGTACAAAGGCAAGGTGGATGCTTCTCATATTGTACCAGGGAACCATTGGCGTGCAAACACGTAAACATTGACATTTTATGGGGAACATTAGAAGCAGGCTTCTTCACGAAGCAGGTGTACTATTTAAATTCCAATGGGTACCATTTTGAACACAGCCTTCAAAGTGCTGGATGATATGACTGTTTGTAAACAAGAGACGTTTGTCGACAATAATTCAGAGGTTACATCAAGAGAGCTCTCTCTCTCTCTACAGGAGTACTAGAAGCACATTATTTTCGTACGTGAACTTGTGCTTCTTCAAGAGTTGAAGGTCCACATATTATACATGGTTTAATAACGTCAGAACACCAACATGTTATAAATTGTTGAATTCATGATTGAATGGGCTACATTATCTGGGATGTTCCATTAAAAAAGCAAAGATCACCTTGAAGTCTGGAAGGCAGGTGCGTCCAGGTGATATTAATGCAACCCGACTTAACGAAAGAGATAAAACCTATAATTTATTAGAAAATATAAGAAAGAACAGGAAGATGAACAACGCGGAAAAATGCCAGTCGGATATACATCATGTAGCAGCGTGCAGCGCACGAAGCCACATAAATATCATTTGTTCCATCTCCCGTCATAAATATCGGCGGGAATCAAAACGGTGCTCTCCGTTCCACCGGGATGATGTTTGTCATGGATGAGAGGGTCGATCGGTGCACGTTTGCCCGTGAAAACCGCGGAAGTAAATCGCACTATCGAGTGAGAGGGAATAAGGTAGGAACAGAAGCGGGAGTCAGGTGGAAGGGCTCGGGATAAGAGCAGGCGCGGCTATCCAGACGAGCGGGAGAGAAAGAAAGAAGAAAAAAGTGGAGAAGAGAAGGTCGAGAAGAGGAAGAATAAGGGGGGAAGGGACGGCGAGGTATCTCGCGCACGGTTCCAAGATAAGACGAGCGTCTTTCACGGTTCGTCGCATCTCAACAAACTGGGCGTGCGGCTGGGGCGAAACAGAGGGTCGAGGGAGGATATTTTCCTTAACATCTCCATCACTTTGCCGGGCTTTCTTTTCCTTTTATTCAGCTCTCCACCGGTGAAATAACACTGGCTGCCGGAATTGCGCGGAAAAAGTGCTCATTTGCAGATCCCGCGGCTCTCCCCCCGACCGTCCGGACCGCTCCGAACCGGCCGCGATATCATCCGGCTTTGTATGAATATCGTTAAACTTTTCGTCCTGAAATGCAAAGACCGCGTCGTAAGCCCCGACTCACTGACGAAGGATCCCTTAATAAGAGCCCCAACCGGGGCCCCCTTCTGACTCCCCGTTGCGATTCCGTTCCTACAACACTGCCCACACCCCTACAGCCATTAGACGCCGCCGTCCTCCTTTCGTTTGACGAAAGAAATGGGATCGGAGTTATTGCGAGCTTCCAGTCTTCTTTGTTTTAGCCGCCCGCGCCTCCCCATTCTGATTACACCTGCTCACGGATCGAACGAAACTTTGTACAGCGGCGCACGGTTAAATTTACATCGGCCGGGGAGCCAACAGGTTAATTCTCGCGAGCAGGACTAGTCTTTGGTCGCCTCTCTTTACATGACATGAATCAATTTGTGAATTGAGGAAAAATATTGGGGGAGATGCTATAGTCAGAGCTTGACTGACGCCACGAAGCTATAGTATAGTCTAATCCAGCGATTAATGTCGATGATGGGGATCGTGACGCCACTGGTTCACCCCACCATAATACATAGGTGGGGCAGTTTTCGGAACGTGACGTTATTGTTATCATTAAATTGATTAAATCCCTACAGCAGCTTATTATGTGCGACTGCCTGTGCTTGTACAAATTATTTGTGTACACACGGCAACTTATTCTACCGCGCAATAAGTTGAAGTTTTTAATATCTCTGGAAAATTTGATGGATTTAACGGCGGCGGAATAATTGGAAATATTACGCGCGAATTTTCAGGGGATGTAGCTGTGTAGTATTACATAATCTGTCAGTACAGGGTGGAGCGATAGCCGCGTAATTACCGTCAAACAATAAAGTTCCTTTTCATTGTTCGAACACGTAAAAGCTCGACACGCGGAAGGTGATTATCGAAACAATCGAATGTGTTAAACGATAATTAATTGATTCGCTTAACTACAAATCAGTGGCGCATTGCGTTTAATTAATGAGCCGCGTCCGGCCAGTACACGCGTTGATTCCTGAGTTTACGTGTAAACGGTTGTTTAAATAATAGCCTTGATTGATAAACCGGTCCAGTTTAGCGTCAGCAACCGCCTCGTTGCTTGAAAAGTACAATTCCGAAGTGAAAATCGAACGTTTCACGTTGTCGAACGCAATGCCCCCGATGCTATGCGATTGTAATCGTAAACACAATTACTGTATTGTGTGCAATATTATTTAGAGAGGTAAAAGTATCAGTAAAATAATATATGTATGGTGATTTTCATAACAGATTCTCTAATTCCCAAAATATTTATCTTCGCGCTAATGAATCGAATTTCGGTTCTCGGTTGAACATTCACGATTTTTTCCCCCAAGAAATTGACATTTCCCACCGTGAATTTTCGATGATACGTTCTAGCACGGCCATCGAACGTGCAAAGTGGATCGAAATAGTACTGCTATTTGGAAGTAGTTTGCGCCAGAGCGGATCTTCAGTTTTAATGCGATCACTAATGGATGCTAAACTGAATATAAACATTCCCGCCGATCCGCTTTGGAGGTTTCGCGTTTGCACCGCTTGTTCCACAAGAGTTTCCGACGGTTCAAACGGATTCTCCTCCTCGAACGGGAGGCATCTCTGAGTACCCCGAAGCTCTAGTCCGAACACGTTCATACTGTTACCCCAAGAGATTTCCAAGTTATCTCTGCGTTTATTTCAATTTTTATCATAAATATGTAAAGTTTCCCATTAATTAATGCTACTGTTTCTAGTGTTAGAAAGAATGATTCTAGTTCTAAATATCATTGCTATAGTTTACAGCTAACAACTTCTCCAATCGATTTCGTGGCCAACAATTCCACAAACACGGCACGTAGAGGTCGTCTCAAAATATCTTTGGAAACGGACGTCCCATCGAAATGGTTCGCGTTTGTCGTTAACAGCGGGAATCACGTTCGTTTAAATATTATCCGGACGTTCATTTAGGACCATTGTTACGGCGAGCACGAGCGACGGCGCCGGCTAAAAACTTTGCCGGCCGTTGCCGTCGCAAAATAACTCAATACGTTAATTTAAATACAACAAACCGTACGTGTGAAAGCGAAAATCCATGTTCCCGTTCGAATGGTTTACTCTAAAATGAATTGATGAGAGTCCGAATTGTTGACCGCAGCGCGCTGAACGCATTACTGTTAAAAGTTCATGCGATTGAACGGAAGTACCTTCGAAACGCGAAACACATTACAGAACGTGATTACTTGTAGCGGTCGTGGGCCGCAGACGTTTAATTTATAGTTTTTAGATATGAAGGTTGTCCGCTCGTGTAAAACCCATTTCGTATTGCGAGCGTTCCGTCGCTGTTGTTGCAACACATTTTCTTTTAGTTCGGTATATGTAGTATGCAATTTTTTAAATTCCCTCAGATCATTATGTGTTTATATATATTCTTTGGAGAAAATGGTTAACACTAAATCTGCCGAGCATAAAAAGTAACTGGTACACTTTTAAAAATTACAAGATTGATTTTATTTATTATACGTGCTCTACAAAAAATATCTTTATAATTATTTCTTATGAAATCATTTTTATTATTTCCAGCCATTTTGAACAGCGCTGGAGGTTTAATGTTGAGAATTTTTTTATAGTAAAGTTACTAAAGAATCAATTAGCAAGCTTTTTGCAGTTCGAACAATGTGATTATTCTACTCCATCAATTTCATATCCGTAAAATGAAAAAATCATATACAATGGAATTATTCTAGGTCGAAAGAAATGTTTAATTTTCAAGTTAAAATAGCTCCGACTAAAATTGAAAAACCGTGTTGTAAAAATTAGTCTCAGATAATTTCTGTTACAAAAGAAACAAGTGAAGCAATTAATTTTCAATGTGATATCGTGAATTACTGTCGTGGCGATCTCGCAGTGTTTTTAAACGAAGCTGGCAGTTCGCGAATACGCGCGAAGGGTTAAAGTTCCCGCTCATCGTTAAAATAAACATGGACACCACTCGATCCCTCGCGGTAATAAAAGATCTCGTGCGAGCACAGAGAGCCACACCATCGAATCATACGAATGTACGAGGTCCAAAGCCGTTCTTTGTCAATTTAGTCAAGGGGTTAACCGTGAAATCCTTAGCTTAACCGTTCGAGTGACGAGCATCCAATATTTTCTATCAAGCCCTCGGGACGCGCGTGCTCGAAATCGCTGGGATTTCGGCGCACGATGACAACCACGAGCGTGGACGAGTCTCGTGTTTGCGAAATCGGTCGGATACAGGGCATGGTCGATGGAGTCTGGAAAAGTCGATTCTGGTTTTCGCTAATTCAGCGGAGCGTGATCCGGAAGAGGGAAGAGGGACAGGCACAACAGGAAAGGGTCGAGTCGAAAACGTGGTTTTTCGCGCCATATGTATGCTCTACTTTTAGTCCGGTTAACACGCCGATTTATCCCCCGCGAAAGCAATGACTACCGCAGTTTTTCGGGTAGCTCTGCAAATCTCGCTGTTCGCGGAGCACGACCGGGCCTCTGGATGTTCAGTCGCGGGTGCGGACGGTTTTTGGAACGAGCCGAACGATTCCGAGGGTTTGAACAGGAGAGAGGAACCCAGCGAGTTCCCGGTTGCATTGTCGTTTTTTCCGTGGAAATTCGATGGAGCGGTGCGAAGGTTGCGAAAGGGCGGGGAGGGTTCGACGCCATACCGCGCCACGACACAGCCCCGGCTGGCGTTCTTCCAGCGCCGAAAACATTTAAAACAAAACCCGCACGGCCCTCTCGGCCGTTGTACAACAGACAGATCAGGTACGCAGGTATTCATTACTGTCCAAAATATGGCTGGCTGCGTATTACCTACGCGTCTGCTGATTCATATTTACTCGCCAGCTATGTAGTGCTCCGCACGACGCGATGCGCGACGTCTCTCCGTCCTCCACGATTAGGGTTGCCATCTATAAAATCGCGAACCCAGGACGAACGGTATGAAAACCCCGGACTTTCCCGTCTGAAACCTGGACAATATATACCTTTATCTTGATTTATTAATGCCAACATGCTGTAGATATTGATCTGTACAATTACAAGTCATCCAGGTTTATGAGAAATTTTACAAGACCTCTCGGATTGATCTTATAAGTCTGGAACCGAGAAATCTAATCAGGAATATCCATCATATAAATAACACCATCTCCGAACTCCAATTTCCGATGTTAGGTTGCTCCAATTCTGATACTATGATCCCGGCTCGATCCAATTCACAGCTGTCAGTCCTGGGTTCGTCCAATTCAGATCGATTGGGATCATTGTGCTCGGGATAGTCAGGGTCGAGGTTGCTTCGTTTCGAAGTTGAATTCTCTGATTTCAAAATTGACCCACAAAGACGTATGTTTCCGAGTTTATACGTGTAGCTCATAATTTTGCAAGCAATTATTACATGGTTGAATTATAGATTATGCAAACTTCCGAATCGATCAACTCCTATTTCTTCGTTTTAAAGTGGTTTATATAATAATTCAGCTGGGCAGCTGGGAACGTACCCAACACTTTGACGAATAATTATAAACTGCAGTAGAGTATCCGTAACGCGTGAACTATCGTACGGTGTCTGGTTACAGCGGTACGCGTTGAAAAATGCTATCGATCTTTCCAATGCGAGATCCCCGAATTTATTGTCGATACATGGGTGAGATTCTATCCGCGTGACGTAACAGACAGCAGTTTCAACGTCCAGTCAATCAATCTTGACTCATAGCGGCGCTGAAACTTTCACGCCTGGTAAATTACTCTCATTACTATGATCACGAAGTGGCCTGACAGGTATCATTAATTACATGAAAATTCGAATCCAAGTGGTTACAGGAACTGCCTTCGAATCTCACATACTTGCTTCATTTATCACTCTTCTAACCTTCATCTTCCTTCCGTTTTTTTATTTAATCGTGTAAGGATCATAATCATTTATACTTCCATTCCATGATACAGTAATATATCGCCATCAGCAGAAAATATTTTATCTATGTCGTGGATATTATTAATGAAAGACGTGTATCATCATGGTTCAACAATAAACAAATAGTACTGCGTGCATACTAGATGAATTAGATAGAGAAATTAACAATACTTGAAATATAAATATGCGATGCTAAAAAGGTTTAAGTATATTGTATGATGGAACATTGAAACACTTCTTAAAACGTCTTTAAACAGTATGTACTCGTTTATCGTTAAAATCACACTTAGTTTAACCAGGTATTTTCGCTTTAGAGCAATTGCAAAGGAAAATAATCGACGCGTCGTAGACCAGATAATATCCTTATCCTTTTTAAACGTGTGATAATTGCACTCCGCTGACGAGACATGTACATATTTACGTTGCCCTTCGGAGAACGCAATTTAACGCAATTATAATAATAAAGTTAAATGAAACGGCCGGCGGTAGACTTACGCCGTGAACCTGCTCGACACGTGTACGCACGTTCGTGAATATTTTTCATGCCATTATTATAATATAATTACGTGAAATGAGGGAAAAGAGATATTTGCCGGAAAACTACTCGGCGCGCGCGCCGCCCCGTGAATATTTTTCTACATTTAATATTCTCGTTGAGCGTTGTTTCCTTCGTGAGCCCCCGGTCCACGTCACAATTTACATTAACAAAATTACTCCACGTCGAAAAGTGCCGGGGAGATGGTGAAATAAAAAATAATAAATGTGGAACGCGCTCGCGGAGCACACTCGTGGAATCCGAATGCAGCCGCGCGGAATTTCGAGTGAAGTTGCGCGATTAATACGAGCGCGTCGTTAAAGCGGCGCAGTTAAATTCCGGAAATGTCCGATTAAATAAAATATACCTATTAGAGAAGGTGAAACATATGCAAATATTGCCGTACAATTCAAATTTCATGGCGCAAGCACGGAGCTTCCGGATACATACCTAATGCAGCAATGCTCATATCAATTCAATTACAGCAGGTTCTCTGTTATCCGAATCCGATGTCTGAAGTCTTTAGGGTCCCAACATGCTTCAGATGTAAATAGCTCAATTGAGTTCCTAGTAACGGGACACAATATAATTTAATTTCTAATTTAATCTTGCCCTATCATTTACAAATCTTACGCAATTGACTTCCAAGTAACGAGAAACAATAAAATTTAATTTGTAATTCAATCTGGTCCCATCATTTACAAACCTTACATTTTCCATTACGATATATTACCACCCTAGGCTAAATGAGTTATAAGCAATTTTACAATGCTCAACGCAAGTGGAAACAGTAGGTAATAAATAGCAATAACACGCGAAGTCATACTGGACGAATATTCCAGCGGAATATTCGCAAAGGAGAAGAGAGCTCACGAAAAAATTTCATTTTAAATTTCCAATTTACTTTCGCCTGGACCACCTATCCTTCGGTTGCACCACCAATAACAGACTGCCTCGCATAATTTGGCAATTTGAATATCTCGCGATGTTTCTAATAAAAATTGATGAAAAAGACGTACAGAGGCAATATGGGAATGGAGAAAAAAGGAATGCCACGGGGTACCGGGTAAACTTTCGGTAATTGATAGAAAAATTATGAATACGCCTTCTTCCGTTTAGGAATATAAATTTTAAACGAAATCAGGAGGCTCGCTATAAATATAACTCACCCTCTTCAGTAATTGAATGCCGGGGTTGCACGATAAACGAGACCGAGACTCGGCCATCTCGCCTGAGCAACTAGAAATATTTGCTCTCATTAATGAAAATACCGAAACGGTTAAAGTCCTTCGCCCCCCCCCCCCCACAACAGTCGTCACAGAAATTGCATGTTCCGAGCGAAGGGTCTCGTGTTACGATTTTTATTTCCGAGACGTAATTACATGTTCGCTCTCAATCTACCTCATCTACCTTCTTCCTTGGCTTCTTCCCTTTACTATCCTGATCTGTCTAAAATCAACCCCTGTGTTTGTCAAACATCGGTTTTCCCGTAAACAGAACGTAGAAGTATGCACAGAAAAATTTTAATTAGTTTTATACATGCAATAAATAGACTGGATTTTACATTGTGATTGCATATGTGATTTCTAACATAATTGATGAATTCTTTGTAAATCAATCATGCACACACAATGTATGCAGTTTTCTAATATATAAAATATTGTACTTAGTAAAGGATTATAGAAGTGCGTTATGAAAATGGTGTGTGTTCTGTATTAATAGCATATGTGATTTTTTAAAATATTACATCACGTATTCGGTAAAAAAAATTCCATTAAACCATTACCAATTTTTGTAATATAGTCATGCTCCTAAAAAGTAATAAATAGCTTCTGGATTTTGTGCATCGCGGGAGAATACATGATATACTAAATGTTTAACAAATTCCTGTTTTACAGCTGCTTCAGCTTTATTCCCAATAATTCATATCTCTATCAACGTTCGTAGTGCGGTAATAAATTTGCTGAATTCCGATTTTAGAGCCACTTTGAATAGTTAGGATACACATACCTATTTCGGCATTATGGGATAGTTGATTTATGCATGTGTGAGTCTCTCTCTGTTAGTATCGCATTCGCAGCAGTGTAAATATTTTCTATTCTGTGCCGAGACCAATTGCAAACAATCAAGGACGGTGTATCATGTATGCTGAACGGCTAGCGATACTTTGAGAATTAATGTGTTTAAATTTTCTGTAATGAGTTAACCTAACTTTACCACCGCCGGCCACAGCGGTCATCAACTCGGTTAATTATGATTGGTTGTGGTTGGTCTAGATTCTTTGCTTATTAATCATACAAGTTTTCATTCGTAAACATCGGTGTAGAAGTGTAGATAAATTTGCATATGTCAGAGATAGCAACATCGAGTAATCAGTCCGACAAAATATATAAATAAAATGTCTTCTTAACATTACGAACATTATGATACAAACAAACCATTGTCCGTTTTTATATGCATGTATGTATGTCGTTTACATGCGAGGAAATACATGAGGTCACGTTCCCAGAACTGTCAGCCAACGTGTCAATGGTAACCAGTTACGTCACGGCGCGTTCTGTAGGATCGAGGTAGCCGTGAGGATTCGTGACGTCACTCAAGGTCTGACTACAGCATTGCCTTCACTACTTTTTCCACTTGAATTCTCTCGACCTGGTAAGGTTAAGGTACAGTCTAACAAATATGAATATTTCGCGTTTCATATTCGCGTTAAGAAAGCTGCATAGTATTGCAGTTCTTTCCCAAACAAAGATAAAAAGAACGGAGACCATTTCCTAGAAAATGGCGGCTAACGAAACGATCGTAGGTGCGACCGACGGAATTTTTCGGGCGGATCGTTTGACGCGAAAAGGAGGAGGCGGATCCGTGTGAAAATTAGTGGGAGAAAACGGCGTGGTGGGGGAAGGGGATTAGGGGAACGACGGCGACAAAACCGGAGGAAAATTATTACCCGGAGTCCTGGGAATCGCTGGCTCGGTGATTCGGTCAAGTACAGTTTAGCGAGAGTTAACGAGCAGGGTTGAACGCTCACGCGAGTAGGCAGCCAGTCGCGTGGATTCCGAGCGGCCGTTGCTATACGCTCCGCCGATTTAAAATCCGGCTGATTTTCAGCGGGCCGCGCGCTCGTTTATTTTCCGCCTTTAATGCACGCGATATGCAGTCGCGCGGATGTAATTTCGCCGCTCAGACGAATTTTTATGACCGAAACGGGGATACAAACGGATGAAGTGCAATGTTTGCCCGTTCGGATAAACGTTAGTACGATTTATTTGTTCGCGGCCGCCGCTGCCGGATGAACTTTTCGATGAACAGGCCCAGGCTACGGTGCTCTAGGAGAGCCGATCGCTTCATTTACGGTTCCTTGGGTTCTTCATCGCTCACGATTGGCTTGGTAACTCGGACAAACCGCGGAAAGACTAAAGGAAGAGGAATACTTTGCGGGAATCTTTCTGACTGCGACTTCATACAATACTTTAATGTATAGTGATTGATTAGATGACAACATAAACAATATTTTCAACAATGGTACAGCAATTTTTAGTGGTGACTCTACTTTCGCATTATTCATTTTTTATAAAAGAAGTATATATAGTTTCTTCTTGAAAATGCAACAAATTGAAACGTCCCTGGAAACGTTGGACAATTTTTCCGTGATTGAACCTACCATACGTTTGAAATCTGAAGCTGTCCCTTTAGCACGATCCCGTATAATTTGATTGCGTTTCGTTTTGGTGGTTTTATTGAGCTTTCAGGGAGCGGTGTACTGTCTCCTTTGCAATAACATGACGCAGGCTTGTATTGATTTTTCTATATTTGGTATCACTAATTACCACAGCTGCAGGTTACAATATGTATGTACATTTAATTATTTAAACATGTTACTGATTTCTGGAAACGCGATGGAATGAATCAAGCAGCTAATATTTTTCACATTCGACCAAATAGAAATTTTGATTTATTGTTTTTAATATTTACTTCATTTTATGCTGTAATTGGTTATCATTATACGTTCGCCAAATATTTTCCTGCGCGTTTTTACATATCCAAACGCAACGATGGGATATCATTTCTGTCTGGCTTTCGAAGCACAGGATAGAAGTTTTAATGAATACCATGCAAATAGTGAATTTGCATAATGTAATTTTGTTTTTACTGTTTTACAGAAACGAGGACTAAAAACTTGATTATCTCTTTATCACTTTACTCTTCAAATTCTGCACTTCCAAATATTTTCACGACGACGAAAGTCTTTTTCACTAAAAGATTTACTAGAGTTTGATCACTTTTCAATTTTTCTGGGCATTATCCATAAGTCGACATCGTGTAACGTGAACGTTGGGTGCGTGAGCGTATCAGCCGCGACACAGCTATTGATTAACATTTAATTTATCCAATCGCGTCGTACGGTTTTCAATTAAAGTTCCGATTCAATCGGCTCCGGAATTATTTTGTAGGGCGCTCGATGGAATTTACAACGTGCGCCGCGTTGTTAAATATAGCGAGTGCGCGCGCGCGACAAAAAGAGAGAGAGAGAGAGTGTGCAGATCCGAGCCTCCTAATCAAAACACTGTCACATGCCGGTTTAATTATTCCGGTTAACTTGGTTTGTAAAAGTAATATTTCCGCGTAGCGTTTCGCTGACCGCCGCGCCATTAATTCGCCGGCTGACAGGGGTTACATTACCGCTGGAAATTTCGAGAAGGGAAAGCTTAATTGCCGTTTTGAAGTGCTGCGAGCCCCGATAATCCGCTTGCAAATTGCAGATTGCACCTGAGAGGGAACTCGTTGCTTGGGATTGGCGTTAAAAGCAACGCCAATTACAGGGCAATCGTTATTTGACAGCTGGCAAACGCGAGAACCCTCTGTTAAGCTTCATTAATGAAACCTGTTTCACTCTATCCCGCGGGCTTGCGAGCCACCGAGCGAGAACGAGAGCAAAGCTCGGTTTATTTTTCTTCTTTCTTTTACTTTTCCACACCGCTTTGTGTCCCCGGCTCAATCGACTCGAACCTTCGTGACCCGTTCCCTCAAGAACCCGCGTCAGATCCTGACGAAAGCTTAAATTTCAATCAATTATGCAGAAGCGAGCTCGCGCTGTCGGCTTATTAATTTAATTCCAGCACACTGAAACGCTCCACGCCTGATCCGAGCGACGAGAAATTCACCGGCACACTGTGCGTTAATTCTTGATAAGAATCGTTGAAGTTCGCGCAGCCGGCAATAAATACGAAATTAACCAGAATCGGCGGTTTCTAAGTATAAAGTTTCCACTGCGAAAGGATTAATGTCTTTGCTACTAATCGTCCGTATTACATCCCCCACGTTTATACCCGTTTTATGAGTACCCGGTGCTGAATTTCGTTAGTATTATCATTTTACGTCAGAACTCGTCTACTGGCTATCGATCACGACTGAGCAAATTAATCATTCAAAATTGAAAGATAGGTCTATCGTAATTTTAGGAAAACAAGGAATAGTGTTTGACATCACCTCGAGGGATCAAAGATGCTTTTGGCTCATTCTTTTCTATAAATTAGGAGGTCATGCTCGGGTCGAAACAAGTGACCATTCCGACAATTTCAATTTTTCTATGAGATTTTAAATGAGAAAAAAGTTATTCAATCGAAATTTAATAGTTCATTTAGATCCCACCACCTCCTCAAAAAAAGTCGTCCGATTCAATTTCGATTCAAAAAGTTATACTTCAGTAAAAAGAGTTTGAATGTATTTTATTTTTAATTTCGTATTTAAGGTAATTATTTGGAATTGGAAAATCAATTTCGATTAGTCTGTATAAATATCTGTATTCGATCCGAGGAAATTTCTATTTGACCTTCGTCCCCTATTCTACGTAGCCACGGCATTCGCCCGAAATTCGGTAGGAGATAATGCGATTTCCGGCTTGAGATGACGCAACGGGAGTTCATCTTCAGAGAATGATGATCTCTCCGACGCGCCGTTACCGGTCTTCGTATTCCATTAGTTGGCCAGACTGTTTCGGCAAATAATGCATACACAGGCGCGACACATTCAGCGAATCAAATAGCCGCGATTTTAAAACTGGGTCGAACTGTCTCGCCGTAATTGGAAGTTACTATTAAAAGCGTTCGAAAAATCCCGGTAATAAATCCGGTTCCCTCTAAAGTGATTTACGCCAGAAGCTTTCCGATGTTTGTCGATTTTTTTTCTCCGCACACGTTGAAACGCTCTTTTTATTCCTCGTCTGGTAACATCAACTATTCGAACAACGCGAACCATCATTAAAAGCATCGCGAAACATTTCGAGCGAATCGATGACGAACATATTCTGCTTAAATAAAAAATTCCAGATTCAATATAAAGCAACGGGACTTTCTAGAACCGCTCGGCCCTCAATTATTACTTGGAAAATTGTTACGATATTATTATATTAAAAGTTCTAGGCTAGAATAACAATGCAATTAAAAATTAGATACAGCAAACAAGAAAAAAATCCATTTTACAATTGTTAATTGCAAAATTTCTAATGTTCAAATTAGAAATTCAAAATACTGTCATTCCAGGGATATGAAAATGTTGAAGCAATAGTGGAAAAATTCCAGTTATAGAAGAATTTAAAATTGAATGACGGCAGTTTAATTATTAATTTGAACACTCTAACTGCACCGGAAAATTCTGCAATCCATCTTTCTATATTTAGATCGTCAGATACCCGAGGATATTTCGAGAATACTATTTTTGAAATTCCACACTCCGTATTACAAATCTAATGCATGCTTGCCTTTGAGCATTCGTACAAAGTGATTGAATATGCACGAGTACATTGTCAGCAGGATTCACGGTTCGATAAAACGCGATTATTCGATCTTGTACTGAATTTTCAACCCGAAAACTTCGATTCGGTCGGATACGTGAATTTACTTCTACAGGGAATTCTTCGATCAAGCTCATTGACTGCGGAGCAATTTAAGGAAGCCTAGGAATCACAAGTCACCGTCTAAATCTCCTTCCCCGTCTTATCTAACGTTTCCCTATCTAGAATAAGATTGATACTTAATTCATCGATTTCCGGCGCGGGATTTGCAACAGCCCGGAGGCAATCTACTCCCCGAAGCAGGAGAAACGTCTGACCTGAATCACTGTTCTTCGTTTTCGTAGTAAACTACTGATCTTAGATGAACCGAGTGTAACACGTTTCTCCATCGACTTCGAACTTCTTTCCTCCTTGGTCATCCTTTATCTACCTCGGCCCGATCAATTTTAATTATTTCACCGTCGGTTTCCCTGTTAATACTTAAAATATCATTTTTCCTCCGAGATTTATGGCACAGACCTCAGCATATAGCCCGACCCTTTACGGTGTAAAGTTTACACGCACCCGTGGGAACCGGCGAAATGGGTTTTTCTTTAAAATTATCTTTATTCAAATATATTACCCTTCATCGACTCCTCGAAAATAGATGCGCACAAGATTCTTCGGTTTTTCATTTAATCCTATCAGTCATGCTTTATTCATTATACGATATTTACGATCAATTTTAATTATTTCACCGTTGGTTTCCCTGTTTATACTGAAAATAGCATTTTTCCTCCGAGATTTATGGCACAGACCTCAGCGTACAGCCTCAGACTTTATGGGTTTTTCTTTAAAATTATATTTTTATATTCTGTATTATTTTTGTTGCAGCCGACGTTAAAATAACGCTAAAATAGTTTTAGCCAACTTTTTGGAGCAAACACTAGATTGTGTTGCGAGTGATAGGTTTAGCGTTTAAACACAATCGAAATCGAATGCGACGGATGTTTCTGTATAATTATGATTGAGAGCTCGTGTGACCCGCTAAATAGCCATGACCTTGATCTGTCGCGAGACAACGCCTCAACCCCGACGCGGCGTTACCTCATCCGCGACCATAAACGCAAATCCGTGACCGTGATTCGCGCGTTTGCTCCACGAAATGGAGAGGAGAACCGGCTGAAAGAGAAAGGGCTCGTTACGTGGTGGAGAGTGGCATTTCTTTTTCATCGGATTTCCACCTTTCCGCGAGAAGCTTACGGGGGAACGAGTGATCCGGGGCTTAAGGTTGCCGGAGCTAAGTGAAACGCTTCCGTTTGTGTGGCGCGGCGCGGCCAGCTTTAATCGCGCGGAAGCATAACAGTATCGTAAACGAAGAATGCGCGTAAACGAAGGCTCAGCCCCCACGCGGGGTGTAACGACCACGCCGGGATTTTCACTGGTCGTCTAACTTCTCATTTGGCTACGTAGTACCTGGCGTATTAACTTGGACGACATCGAACTGAAATTAAAAGAAACGCCGGTGCTTCATTAACGAACGACGGGTTCCTGTTCCCGGAACCGGAACTCTTTCCTTCGAATAACCGGAGAAATGTAGCCGCGTCACCAACACTGCAAAATGTGTTACTATTTGGTATACTCGGTGTTTGGTACACTCGGTTGCATTATGATTAACGAATACGCAGATAATTGATTTAACTAGATCCCTTCAAGTGCACTGTACACATCAGCCCTCTCATAAAAATAATAAGTTAAACAAACTTCCGTTGCACATCATATAAAAATCTCTCTGGCACGTAACTCGTTCGACTGCGCAGCTAGCTTACCGTATATTCATGCAGCACGTCAGATCTTAATTTTTCATCCACAAGTCCTCCGTCATCGCATAAACATCGCTCGAAGTCACGTCGATTTACAACGCCGTAAATCTCACGAGATCCTCTGCGAGAGCAGGACCGTCTCGCGACTCCTTTAAAACCTGTTTGCACGATCCGTCATGCTTAAAAAAGTTCCCATTCGGTGCCGTTGGATGACAAATACACACACCGTTCGAGTAGTATCGCGGGAATCTATGTATTAAATCCGCAAACAGCGGAGCATCAGCACGCTTCGACCGGGCCATTTCAATAAAATAGATGGAATTAATTCGAAAGTTTTCGCGTCACGAGATAGATTAAAATCATGTCTTTCTGTTTATGTCACACTTATATCTCATTTGTTAGACAAATAATAGCCAAGTTCAAGTCTCGCCTCATCTCCAATACGCCGTAAGCTGTCCCCGATCTCTCTATCTCAGCCTCCATCGTCTAATATCGAAAGAAAACTACAGTTCCTTTTATTGAGTACTAAAGCAAAGCAATTCGGAAAGTAACCACGAACAACAGGAACATTATATCGAGAACTATTAGCTCTATAGAAAATAGCACTTTGTTTTTAATGTCAACAGAAATAAAATCAAGTTAAGATTTAAGTTCTACTAGATTGCTCACGTTTCTCGCCGTGCGTCGCGAACAAAATCACAGTGCGACAAAGGAAAAATTGTACGTACATACACGTATATACTGTGTAGTGTCCGAATATTACAGTGACCCACTGTAGATGCAAACATTATGCTAGTTATTATGTTATGTATAATTAACAGACACGAATTTGGCGTCGATATAGCAGTACGCAGTATCGGCGAGGTCTCCCTCGCCGGTTCAGCCGGCACTTTATTAGGTTAATTCAATTTAAAGTTCCGGAAAAGTGCGTAGACAGAGGGAACTTTCTACGGGCGAGTATAAAGTTGCGCGGGCTTTTATCGCGCGCCGGGCCGCAGCGCCGGAAAAGAGAGAAACTAGCGCGCGAGCGGTTTCTTTCGCTTCGCCCGTACGTACGGTCGGCAAGTTTTTAATTTTTACACCGAGCCTCGTCCTGCTTCAGCCCCCGCGCGCCCCGTCCAGCCGTTTACGAACTTTCCGTCGAGGAGTGGCCCGGTCGAGTGACTTTTTGTGTCAGGAGCTTCACGAGCCCAGTGAGCCTGCAATATTAACAAATTTCCCGTGGAAATTCGTCCCCGATGTGCGATTTCTGAGAGATCAGCCGAGGACAGAATGAAGTCGCGTCGCGCGAGGGTCTGGCGAGGGCGCGGGGAAGAGTAGGAGCGGGGAAGGGATGAAACAACCCTTAGCAAAGTTCAACGTCGATGCCCAGGCATCCCGAGGCGGGCTGAAACTTTTAACGCGTCTCGAACTCCGGGCTCCGACGAAGAAAAAGACGCAAAGAGGACGGGGCTGAAATCGAGCTTCCAAGGGAATTCCGCTCTGGAATGTCCATTTCTGTTAGCTGGCTCTTCCACCCATCGCCCTCAATTTCTCTTTCTACTTCTCCCTCTCCTCTACCACCCCCTGTGCACCCGCTACCATCCTGTCACCGGAAGATCAGTTATATTTCATGAATTCCTGCCGACCAGAAACGTTGTCCGCGTTTCCGTTGCTTTGAATATACGCTCTTCCGTGTCTTTTAGCCTGAAAGCTACGGGTTGCACAGGACACCGCGCTCCCGAAACGTCAAATGAAAATGTTGGCGGTTGGGGTGGAGCTTAGGCAAAGCTCGCAAACTGTCGCCGGGACATCTAGGATACTGAATTTATGGGAATTAATGTCGTGGTACCGTTTATACCCTGCTCGAAAGCAGATCGCTGTACAGGCTGCAAAGAAATGTTTGATCTTTCCTTTGGTTTTGCTTACTACGCTTATGATATCTGATAATAGCAAGACCGCGGATTTTATACCTTTTGCAACATGAACAAGATCGCGAGCGATTTAAAACAGTAAATAGATTAAAAGAGCTTGAGAATATGAAAACGTTATCGTCCAGTTATTAATTAGCTTCGCTCTGCGTATATAAGGGTGTACACGCACCCCAGACTAATATAAACACGTACATGAATAATTTTCAAAGTCCTCTATTTTTACTTTACTTCTCGCTCTGAAAACATGCAGGGGGTGCGATTACACCCCGGTGCGGGGTTAAAATCAGAATATACGTACGCAGCGTGAAGGTTAAAGAAGGAAAGAAAGTGCACTCGAATTATACCAAAAGACAATCGCCCCAACATCAAAATCTATCGAAGAACTAGGAATTAAAAAATTCAAGGCACGATCTGCCCGCCACGCAACCCCCGCCCGCAATTTCGTTTATCGGGCTAGTACCGCCGCGAGGGAAGTGTTCGAAGCGGAAAAAGAATATTCAGTTGGAGCCGGTGCGAGTCGATCTAAAATTGAAAGTTCGTGGAAAATTCAGTTTCCGAATTAAGGTTTCCTCTGGACGCTGGTTTCGGTGGGTTTCGCGCGCGCGCGCGGCTCGTTCCTAACGTCGCCGTGCGAAACTTCCGGTCGAAAAACCGGTTTCCCCGACGGAATCGCTTCCACGGGCTCTGTTCCCGAGGCAATTCAAAGAAGCCGTTTCTCTCGATGCCGGAAAATTGATCGTGACCACCAGATTGCCCGGTAAGACGGGGAGAAGAGGATTGTAACGTTCGGGGTTACCTGGATGCAATTCGCCCGCGTTACGAGTGCCGAACCCGGGCGGAAAAGCATCCGGCTCCGACGTTGTTGTTGTCTGCACCTCAGCCGTGATGTAACTGTCGCCCGGTGATATCGACGTTGTTACCGTTGCCACAATTTCCAGCGCGTTTCACGGTTCGATCGACACGCTCTCTGCGCCTCACCATCGGCAAGTTAAGCCGTCCTTTGACCGAGGATCCGTTAATAGTTCCAGCGTGCGTCGTTATGATCCCCCCTTCATCCCCTTCGTGCATTCTCGAACCCACTTCCCCCACACCTCCTTCTGACTTGACCGCAGGAACTATAACGATAATTGCGCTGTTTCCCTGAATCCTTCGTGCCCTCCAATGATCGATCGCAATTTTCTTCTGGCCCCGATTCCCCGCGTTTATTGCTCGACACTCTGCACTTCCAGGTATTACGTGTAGAGGGTAGAAATATGAAATACGGTGGAAATATCAGGCAACAAGATTTTCACCGATACGCAAATGTGATACTTTTAAGAGATACACCGCGTACACGATTGTTTTATTGTTGCTACCAGTGCTTAATACGATTTATTGCTGATTCATCGAGTGAGAGAATGAAAGAAAGTATATAGCAATAGAGAGAGTTTTACATACTTTAGTTTATATTATCATAATTTATATGAATTGTATTTATATCCTCTCGTGTTTCTTTTAAACCCAAATACTCTTATCGTGAACTGCGATCTTCCACCTTTAATTCGGGCCCTCAAACGTTCGAAAATTCCAATAAGAATGCATATTATAATTGGCTTGAAAATTTCCCTTAAAAACGTGCGTTTTTTCCATTTCTCAATCATACGCAGAAGCTGCTTATATAATGGTACCGATCGTATCGTCACCAGAATTGGTGTCGTCACAAAATTTCGTGATTAGTGATCATCACTAATCACCCTGTCGTGCGCGGGGCCCCGCCATATTTAATCGACGGGGCGATGGACCAATCGCCTACCCTCCCCGCCGCCCGGTCCCAATTCGGGGGCAATCGCGCCTCGCTCCTCTCCGCCAATGAAAAATTAGCTACCCCACCGCCCCGCCGTACCTGCGACCCTCGCGGACCCAAGGTTCCGGCCGCGGTGTCATTAGTATGTATTACGAGAGTGAAAGTAAACACACGCGAGTTTTCGCGAGTGACCGGGAAACGCAGAAAGTACATATACAAAGTGTACGACGCAATATATTGATCGTTACGTGGTGAGTATCGTTTTCTTGTTAATATGTCTAATAGGTTGAAATAATATAACAGTATGTTTAAATTGTGCTAATGTTTTTACTGTATCAAATTACACCTACTCGTTTTTCTCATAAACGCCTAAAATCCGCTGTCTATCAATAACAGAAACGTTAAGGTTCCTTTTCGCATTTGATAGTGGGGATTCAAATTCGATCTCGAAATAGTAGTCAGCGTGTTATAACAGAAAATTGATCGTGTGTTGTAAATCGCTCGGTGGCTCAATCTGAAACCACTAGAGGACCGTCCATTAATCCTTAATCTCGCAAGTTCCCGTATAACCGCAGCCTTGTTGCATGTACATCCTACAGCTAATGAACCTATAGCCAATAACCTATAGCCGCGCAAACATAGTGGCCATGTGCATAGAACAGTGTATTGTCTGTTCCAATTGAAAGTGCGAGTTGAGCCATTCTTCTTAATCTCGCGATATTCCTTGCAAAGGCTTGCGCCCGTTACGCAGAAAGGAGAAACAAATAAGCTATTTAACTATATTCAAGATCCAACATTTTTTGTAACATTCAGTAACATTCTAGACTCAAACTTTCCAGGAAACCAAGAAAATTGAAATTACGTGCCAGCGTGTTGACATAACTTCTTGAAATAAGAATATTTTTATTCCGTAATTGAAAATTACGCGTCCGAGTATGAAACTAGCGTTTAAACAAGCACTCGAATTACCGGATTAAAGCTACCGAGTGAAATGTTAGCCAGAAATGAATTAGTTGCTACATTCCGCGCATAGTTGAAAGGGAAAGTTCGCAATGAAGCATCTTAGAGGAACGCGGTTATGGCGGTACCATTTCCCGCAGCGACGGCTACTGAAATTATGACGATAACCGCACAATTCCGGGATCTCGTCGGTTCGCTTTATTTGACCTCCTTGTCTTCTCTCTTCTTTGTTCTCCATGGTCCCATCGATCCACAATATGAAGAGAAATATACGCCTGTGTACAGGCCGTTCCATATCACGCGAATCCCATTTGCGTGACAAATATTTGCGGCTTAGCAGACAGATCACTTTAGTACAGAAGCAGTAAAATCATTCTTATTAAAATTCTTAAGCGATGAAATCATTTTCTTTTCAGCTTCTGTGTTCTTTGTTTGATTTCGAAATCAAGGTCCAAATTTCCAATCACATCAAAGAAAATTTTCAATTACCTTAATTACCGATCGGAATAACAAAATCGTCACAAATGGAAAATTTCTGCTTGAATAATTTTGCAATTAATCGTATTGTTGCATATTTTTTATGATGAATTCGTGTATCAGACCCCGGTGGGCCGAAATGATAATTGAAAACGGTTGGCTCGTGATGGTTTTTTCGTGAAATGTCTATAGACACCGCAGTGATTCATACGTTCGTATTCACGTGTCGCGGCCGTCCGTTCGCATGAGCATTTTTTATAATTTCCAAGTGTCAATTCGATCCGTCGAAGCTCCATATATTATGAAGCAGCCTGTGCATGTACACGTAGACGCAGCCGAAGCGGCGCTCGCCATGGAAATTGCGTTTCCGTGCGGCGAACGGCCAATGGTTTAATTACTAGGTTCGATATATTCCTCGATATCGCAAAATCAGAATGGGATAGAGCGGGTGTCGCGTCCGAATACATTTCGGTTACTCGTTATCGTTCCATATCTAGCACGAATATTTATTGTAAATTATAAACGTTTATATTTCCGGTCGCGACGGCCTGGCGCAGGATTAATTATCCCGGGCTTGTCAATTGATCGGGAGCCCCACGGTTTTAGTTTCGATCGAATTTCAGACAGAGAGAACGAAACAGAGCGGTCTTGCGGACACCGGGACAAACAATAGGATTAGTCTGGAAGCGAGGACCTACTTTTTTTATAAATACATCTGCACATTCTGAATTTAACACTTTGCGATCGAATGTCAGCCCCCTGGCAGTGAGAATGATTATTCTCGAATAATATCAAATTTTTCATTCGATACATCTGTGCAGGAGATTCATTTCGAAAATAAATTTACAATTCTATAAGTTATTTACATTTAAAAAACAACATATTTACAGCTGAATACGAATAGAATTAACACACTTCCAAATTTAAAAAATCGCACTGAAACTGAAATTATATGTAACCGCAAATTTTATGCATTTATGGGAGAAATGAGTAAGTTGTACATGGAATTCAAGAAAGATTAAGAATCAACGACCACCGGGGATTTCTGTTTCCTGTGCACACGAGATGCACGTTCGCATTTCGAGTGCTCGTGGAAATTACGTTCCTAATTACGTTAATTATCGAGCCACGCATTTCCCTCGATATTAGGACCAGTGTTAGTAGTCTACATGGATTGGTTCGAGAGAAGTGGTAACGTGCCAACGAGATCCTCGGTTTCTTTGGAATTCAACACTCTCTTTTAAATATCTACCCGAACGAAGATCGACCTCTTATTTTGTAAACTGTAAGAAAAATATTTTTCATGTCTCCACAAGGAGATTTTCGCGGGTGAGCTTCAGGTGAACTACCCTGTATGGCATCCTAGTAATTCGTCTTGTGTTACCACACAAAGGAGTGAAAAATATTTTTGCTGTCACCACGATTGAAGGAGACAATTAGCGGGTTAGCTTACGATGGATCACCCCTTATAGCAGGATGCTAATTGAATAATAAGAACGGCGCGTTTGCGGGCTTCTTTCACAAAAGGCTTCCGAGAGCCGGGTGCAACAGCGAACTTTGATTATTCGCGTAACCTGGCGTCGCGTTTGCATCGCGTCGCGTCTGTGCGTTCGAGGCGCGAGTCCGTCGGCGCCGCGCGTCGTCGCGGCGGCGCCACGAGCAGAGAACAATCATTGTAACAACAATCTGAGCCGAGGCGGCTCGTTAACGCCAATGAGCGACCGGGGCGCGGTGATGCTCCCGTGTTTCCTGTGTTCCCGTCACGAGGAGCCCAGCGCCGAGGCCACCAATTAGCTACGTAAATCTTCATGCTTCCGGATATCCAGGAATCGCGTATTAAGCTCTCGCAATTAGCGGGTCCAATTAAAAACGGAAATGCTACCATCCTGCGGACTGGAAACTCGCGCGTTAAAATCCACCGGTGAAACGGGGCACCCGAAATATTTTGCGTGTCGAATCGCGAGGCGGGCGAGCTCGTCGGAAAACTTTCACGCCAGGAACTTTCGTCAATTACCGGTTCGTTGAATGACGCGCCGTCAGATTTCAACGCTGCAACCACCTACGGAGATCCGTGTTCAACCCCCTCGGACCTGACACTAGTACGTCGCGCAGATCTCTCTCGGAGCTAGCTGGACAAAATTATTTTTTCACGAGTTTCAGCTTATTTGCGGAGGCTGATAACATTTTCGGATGGTCGTTCAACCTCTACAATAATGGAAGATATATAAAGAATGAACAAAATGGGATTTCTGTACACTCTCTCATTCTGTGCAAATTCTGTCGACGAATGCGTTCGGCCAAACAATTAGCCTCGCTATTATAGAAATAACAATATTCGTATTTTTGTCGTGTACAACCAACTTAGAAATGCACATTAGAAATGCATAAATAGACTGCGGATCTTTATGCAAAATAAAAACTGTTTGCAGGGATTGCAAGACGCAGGAGTCAAATAACAAATTCATTCTTCTTTCAATTATTTTTTTAAGGTGAAACTAATACAGTGACGGCCTTAAATCTTTTTAATACCTCCACTGTTTTAAATTTTACGTACCCATTTTTGTCATATAAAGTACACCACAATGAATATATTCATTATTGTACCTGTTTTAGAAATATACTTTGAGTCATGTCACTTTCGAGAGTGGTATAAATCCACTTTTGGAAAGAATGAGGTAGTTGTAGTCAGATATAGATACAAAAATGCTTTTTAAAAAGTAATAAATAAATGGACTTGCGAAATACATCAGCAGCGTTTCTGCCTGAACGGCTTCTGTCAGATACATTTGCCCATAATAATACTCGGAAGCACTTGTTTCTATGAAACTCGAAATGAAAAATTTTTGAACTGTTTTGCCGAGTCGAGTCGGTTTTGTATGCGAACCAGTATCCTGTTCGATTACAATTTGACCGTGCACCGTGTCAAATAAACGCGGCTCGGAAACCTGAACATTTAAATGGCACTGGTTGCGGTCGGACACGACGTTTTGCGCCCTCAATATAGAATTTCGTCTGTATTACATTTTCCCTAATGTATCGTTCGAGTCGAATGTACGAACGGTATCGATATCAGAACAATAGCCGGGCATCGGTAACTCTGAAAACATCTGCGACGTCATCGGCAACGTAAGCGGAAAATTCAATTTCCGGGTGTAGCGTAAGTGAGTATCATTGAGCTAACGGGCGTTGTGCTCGGGGGCCACACGGCGATCTAATATGCGATCTATAAATTACGCTGCGCTCTTTCGCGCCTTACTTTCGCGCTTACTCCTCGAAACTCGCGCCGGGAAAAAGGTTCGGTTAGCAATATGTATATTGCAAGCAATGGAAACGCGCGAGTCACCGCCTAAGCATAAAAGTTTCAGGCGATTCCCGCTGGATATAAAGCGTTTGAATCGGACATCACATGCAAATCGAGAAATTTAGTTTTTACAGAAATATGTGCAATAGGAATCGCTTGGAATAATCGGCGCAATAAACTTCTACGTTGACTTTATATTATGTCGTCCACATCATTATTATGTTAAAATCTGAAAGCTCCGTCTTTCATTTCCAAAAACTTATCATCTATCAGGTTTTTTAAATTTTATAGCAGTTTTGAACTCAACGTGAATTGCAATCATAAAAACCAGCTGAAAATTACATAGGCCCTTCCTGAAAACTGAAAGACTGTTTTTACGGTTTGTTTGATTAAATATTAAAGCAAAATAAGTTTCAATTGTAAGAATTCGTTGTAGTTGGACTCTGGATCTTTGTGCAAATTCCAATTCTCATAGGTCATTTTATGAAAATCAGAATGGGAGAAAAATTCTTACACATCATAACTGCACAGTCTTTTTATAGTACATTTTTCGATCTGGATGTAACCCCCAGTTAGCTACTGCACACCACTGACCGAAGTTTGTTACAACACTAGTCCATTCCATTTTGATGAAAAAATATTCGACAATTTTTTTCTTTCCGGTACAAACATTTTTATATGATAACTATACCGGGAAAATTGCGGTTGCAATCAATGTTTGGTCATGTATTTTCAAAAACTTGTTACAGGTACAATGTGTTGAGAGAGAGAAATGGACAGCCCTTCTGTTCTTTAACAGAAAAAATTCATTGTATAAACCCTAAGAACAATTTTCACCTTCTAAAATAGAACAATGACTGTACAAAAAGAAGGAGTTCGAATACTTCTTCCATAATGTAGCAGAGTGTACGTAAAAGTACAATTGTCGTCTTTCCTTTCAGCTGAAGGAGATCCAACTTTCTCGTGCAGCCCGCGAAAATGATTCACTATAATCGCGACGACACGATCTGCGCGTAGAGCAAAATTTAATCCTCGTCCTGTCAAGGACTTTGCCACCAACGCAGAGACTTCCTGTCGGTGGGAAATGTCCTTTCTCCTTCGTCTGTTCGGCAGATCGACGTAAACATGTTTTTATAGATCGGTGCGAGCATATTTCGATTTATAGATCGCTTTCGAAGTTTCATGGAAAGAAAGAGAAAGAGGAGAGAACAGAGCTAATCGGTGGCCACGATCCGTAATCGTTAGCAAACAAAAGATGTACGAGCATCTGATCAAAAGTTCACGACCGACTAGAGAGGATGGACGCTTTCTAAGTTCGCCTAGATCTTGGAAGATCTCGCCGCGAGAAGTCGCTTCACGGAATCCGCGTTTTAGGTCAGCGAAGATGTTAGGCAGGTTCAACGCTATTCATGAACATCGATTGGTTCGATAGCTTAAAGTAGTTGTACAAATAAATGATTACAAATTGCAATACTTTAAGCCATTCACCATTTCTGTGGAGCTATCGTGCAAAAACATCTTCTAAAGTTGTTAGCTGTGGTATGAAACACAAGTTCAAGTTATTCTTTTCGCAGTTCGCGTGGAAACGCTATACACATTACCGGGATTTCGCGTTTAACCGAGCTGACAAGTATTTGGCCCGTAACGAATAGCTTCCATTAATAAGTCAGAATCATCATGAAATACAAGCTAAACCTAAATGGTTGGCTCGGTATTCACGAGCGCCATGATAAATGCGATGCGAAGTAATCTCCCGCTCGATTATAATAATCTGCGAATTGATAAGGGAAATAATGTTGGTTCCCGTGCCGAATGACCTTGGTTACCTTGTTTGTGCTTTCCAATCACCATTCAAAACACGTCTACGTCAGGATCGCTCTATACAAAAGTACCCAGTGCAAATACCAATTAATTCATCGTCACATGAATATCCGGATTACCATGTTCCCATTTAAAAGTCTTTTATACTAAATTCTTTATTGACAAAACGTTTCGGCAACGAATTTGTTGAAAAGCAGCTCGGACACCACGACGAGAAGAATTTATGAAATTTGAATACTTGAATGGCAGACCCGTTTACTCGTAATGAAAAGCAACAAAAAAAGGCATAAAATTTCACGGCTTATCAATTACCAACATTGATAAATAATCCGCGCGTCTCCGGAATTCAACGAGGCGAATAGACCTCGGCGGGCCATTTAAATTTGAAACGGTCGCGATACCAAATGTAACTGTTCAGAATAACCTTCCGAATGATTTAGCAAAAGAATCGGGGTTGGACGGATCCTCGCAGAAATAGACACTCTGTAATTACCATGATGTAGTCGCTATAGTGAAGAGGGTCGCACCTATACTAGAAGAGCTAAGAACTCTAAAATCATTAACTATTTCAGGCATCGACAGTTTAATTGCTTCTAAAAAATGCAAGAGTGCACTTCTGGTGTAACACACAATAAAACGAATGAATTTATGCATTAATCTGCAGTAAAAGGCCATTTCAAATAACTTTCTTCTGCACGAAATTGTTCTCTGCGACTTCGTTAAGGAGTTATTAACGAAAAACGCGAGCCAGAGCGCGGCTGCCGCCATTGGCCGAGCCCGAATCCGTCTGCTGCAGCCGCGCTGCAATTGGTTCGTTTTTTTCGTTGCGGAGAACAGTTTCGCGGGACACCCTGTAGAAAAGCACATTTTCCCGCACACGGTTCGGTCTAGAAAAAAGGTGTCCCGTATTAATGACTGTAAAATATTTCGCGTGGAGCGGAGGTCTCGCGTTTCCAATTCGGAAATCGGTAGAGCGCGCATGATCTTTTGACATAGTTCTCGGGTTCATTTGATTGTAAATCGAAACGGGCCGCCCCTGTTGTTTTCCTCGCTTAAAATTCGATATTTTTCGAGTAGCGAGCACGCGACGTAATTACTAGGAGGAATTTCGGTTTTCTGGGGAAATTGATTTCTTTACAGATTGTAATTAATTGGTTTTTTTAGACCGGGTCCAGATCGCGGGATTCACCGCGAAATCCTAGGCTACACCGAAATTACAAACGAACACCGGTTCGACTTCAATTTCAACCATTGTCGCACTCGAACAATGCCGGCCCACTAAACTGCAAGAGGTAGCAGGAATTGCGATCAAGTGTACACTCATATACACGGGCCGCACAGTTAGGCGTGTCCCGTTGCGAGCTCCAGTTGCACTTTCATTGCGTTACGTTTTGCCCGTGCACCTACTATGTTTTCATCGCTAGAAGCTCCGTGATATATGCGAAATATTGTGCGCACGAAGACAGAAAGGATGCTCCACAAAGGGAATTTCATAATGTTTGGTGAATTAGTACCTGCCGTACACGTTTGTTCTCGCATTTCGTTCATTTTGTTGAAGCCCGAGCACTGTGTCTTATGTAATTTTATTTTGCGAAGGATGCATCGCTAATCTCGCTTTTATACTTATTACCCGATTTAACTTGTTGAAATACTGCGATCAAAGTACTAAAAACATATTAAAAACACAATATGCACTATTTTACCTTTTCCGGATAACGTGTATTCGTTACGTAACAGAGTATTTTATCGATTGCTCCGTAACAAAATAAGCAAGCAAAACTGCATCCGGGAAGAATCTGAAATAGCAAATACGATGTAAAAATCTTTCTACCAAAAATTGTTCGTTCTCTCCGGGCAAACAACTCCATGAACATTTGAAATGAATAACCCCGAAGGACTTTCAAGAATCAACATATTTCAGATCAATGAACTTTCTTCCACAGGAATCGTTCGTTCTCTTAAACACTTGATAATGAACAATCTTGAACTTGTCATGAAATAGGCCACATACCTACTTATTGTTAGATAAAATCATAAGACGTCTTCCCAGAAACAAGGAGAGTTTTATCTGAATAATTTCTCGAAGCGACATTCTGTAAAATAACAGCGTGTTAAAATAATTCAAGCTCCGTTGTCAGAACGAATCACTAGCAGTCGAGTCAGCAGCCCGCGACAAGATGGAAATCCGCTTCGCCTTCGCCGTCCGCACGAATTATTTATCCATTTCGCTGATCCGTTTCATCAATATTTTCTTACAGGGTGTGCTAAACGCGACCGGAATTCCAGGGCCCGAGAAGCTTTTTACGCGGGGTGCAGGAGAGTCGCCCGAGGTGCGATACTCTGCAAGTTTATAGGCAGTTAAGGCGGATTGACGCTCCCGTAGGAACGCGATAAGAAGCCGATCTTCCGGCTAATTAAGTGCATTTTAGGAAGATCGTAGCTCCCCCGAGGAATTGCAAAAAGTGTTGCTACGAAGTAATTTCACAGTCGAGAATGCCATTACCATGCTATCGCCTCCCTCCTCCCCGTACCCTGTGTACCGGCCACGGGTTTCTGACCCACAAAGAAAATTTCCCCGGGAATTACGAGCCGAAACTCTATTGACGCGTAAATAACCGGGCTTTGCTCTCGTTCCTTAATTCGAGAGACCGAATGCAAATGGATACGAACACTTGAATTGCGGCTCGCGTGGCCGTCTGGCTATACAGAGATCAGTGGTGCTGGCGAACAACACGACCATGGTGGTAGCCGATAGCGAAAATCCAACCGGGATCAGGGCCGCGATAACAACGACCCTGGAATCATGGGACTCGCCAGCAACCGAGATCACGCTATCGAACCTCATAATTCTAAGGTTCACGGCGGACAGCTCCTGTTGCTGGGTTCGCGATCCTTGCAAAGCTGCGTCCTCGTAGCATCGGCGACGATCTGCTGGACAACGTCTGTGCACTCACCCTGCCAAATATCCAGTAGCGCATTGGAACTAGTTGGGGCCTTGGGCAAAGTAGAATTTCGGGCGCCTAACCCTAACTAAATAACTTTATGAGAAAAACGTAGAATTTGGATCTTGGTTTGTGTTCTAGGCCCCCTTTTGCTTGCCCTTTTGCTTGCGGCCCCGGGCATTTGCTCAAGTTGCGCATAGGGTAACGCGCCACTGCAAATACAGTAAGTCCTCTATAGGCGCAACAATTTCTATACGATAGATGCGACCAAGAATATCCCTCCAACTTAGTACAATGTAAACAACGGTGCTAAGCGGGAAATTGTTGTATTCTACTAATGCTTATTCCATACCTGAGAATGATACCACCAAGAAGTTGCGTCAGTGAAGGCGAAGCTTGATGAGATTCGGTACTGCTCTAGTCTCGACCGGGTCGTTATCGTCGGGTTCCACGAATTCGGAAGCACCAGTATCAGGTTCCGTGCTATCAAGCATCGAGATTCGCGAATTCAAAGCTGTTGATTTCGTGTCTCACGTGGTTTGAATCGCTGATACCTCGTCCCGCGGCCTGTAGTCGCAGGCCGCAAATTCCTGCCTCTCAAGGTGACGTCAGTTATCGGGTTCCAGAAATTTGAGGTCTCCGAGTCGACCACACGAATGTTACACATGTGAAATGATTAACCACCCCCCTTAAGAGAACCTATTTTCTTCTTAAAAACATTTCATTGCTTCGAAAATCTATATCTATTGTATGCCTATATGTTCTAAATGTTTTATTTTGGTCGAAATTTTTTTATTTATCTGTGGTCTAAAATTTTCATCACTAGTCTGACACGATGTTATTGTGCAAAGGGTTTGTACGTTGAAAACAGCATTAAAAAATTCTGAGATTTTTTACATTTTTCACTGTTTTATATTTCATCCAGTTAATTTCTTCATACATGCACAAAAATCCGCAGTCTATAGTTATAACTGACTGTTTCATTCATTGGATAATCTGTTAGACCATTTTTCACTGAAGATCTTTCAATTTTGCTCGTCGGTGTGTTCGATAGCAAGTACATACATCACTAGATTAACAAACGATGAATCGTATAACTACTTCCCGACAGCTTCCGTCAAATTTGAAAGTACTTTTGTATTAGACACGCGGTTCTTAAGTATCCTGTGTTCGAATAAGTTTGAAGCTCATATAGAACAGTGTCTATCGCGAGTGCTGAAGTTTCACTACCTTGCACGGCACACCGGTGTTGTCGAGACTCATGACCCCTCCAGGTCTTCGTTATTGGATCCCAAAGGTTGTCGCTATCAACTTGCATGACGTAGACTACTCCGATACCGCCTCACGTGAGTCTGTAGTGTTTAGAGCCGAGCCCGAAGGCTCAGAATTATTTAATATTTCCCCATTTTCGTCGTTCCTGATACCGAAATTCGTATAATCGATCCGCTTAATCGAGACGTCTCAAATAAGCAGCGTAAGTCAGGGAGTGACGATCTACTTCTTCTGAAAGGATCGGAAAAATAATTATGTAAATAATAATAATAGATAATAAGAATACTTCATATTCTTCTGGAAATAAACGATTATTGCAAGGGAAGATCGGGAAATATCATTACCGGAATGATTATTATGGGAAACAGAATCCTAAAACACAATAATTACAGAAATAACTATATTTTATAATAATACCCAATCTCTCGGAGGAAATATGACTCGAGCAGGAATATTATTGCGCAATCGAATAATTGGCTGCAACTAGTAACGAAATAAGAAGCTTCGGACGACAAAAAGAAATGCCATTGATTATTTAATTCTATCTCCCTTAATTAAGAGGATCATTAATTCCGAGCGTAATTATAACGAGCAATTCGCAGGTGGATTGTGTAACAGGTTACCATTTACACTCTGTAGACTGCGACGGTCTGTTATTCACCGAGACTGTTCAATACATATATAATAGCAGTACGTCTTGTGACAGTTCAACAACAGAGCTAGAGCCCTTATACATATCGATCGAGGCTGCTCAGTTGACAGAGGTGCGCGTTATTATGCCAACGTTTGCACCCTCTTACGTTCTGCCAACAATGAGTCCGTCATTAAGCAATATAATTGCAAAAGTGTGTACTTTCGTTGCTCCTTCGCTTTGGAATTTCCTAGATCTTCTCCATTTACCAAAGTAACTGATTACTAGACTGCGGATCTTTATGCATTTATGACAAAAGTGGGTGGATGTAATTTAAAACAGTAAAGATAATACAACAATTTTAGAATGTCCATATGTTATTTGCAATTTATTAAAATCGTTGAAAATAGAAAGAATTTTTTACATGGTTTCAGTCTTATTTTTTCGGAATTGGATAAGTCCATAGTGGCAGAATTACAATTTGAAATGCTGATAATTACTATGCAACGAGAAGAACGGTTTCGTATTATCGAAATGATCGTGTGCGTTCAAATGTTCCGGAACATGCTCCCCGCAATTCAATATGAATGCCTTTCTAAACTAGCCGAAATACATATGTCAATATTTGTTTTCCACATCACCGATGAGAGTAACACGAGCACCATAAGCAGGATAGTAAGTATTGTCAATATTGACCGCTACATGCAATCCAATTATTAACTGTTATCAACGATTATGAGATTGATTAGTACAGCTATATATATATATACTCGGTAAAAGGAACGCCAACCAACTTCCGTCAATTTCGAACATTATAATTACAAAAGCATTCTTTCAATACGTTCACGAAACAGATTCTCATTTCTCGAGGTCGCCGGTCACAGAGAGCACAAAGTCACATTTCCTACTGCCTTGCACACGCGATGTTAATGACCGCCTTATTCGAAATGACTCCCGACAGAATTACGGCACGCTCTCATTAATTCGACCATACAAAATCGTTCAGGAAAATTGGGATAGGAGCGAGCTTCCCCGAAGTTAACAACGTTTTCGACATCCGGCAAACAAGCATAGTATTTGCGCCGGTTCCCCACCATCGAGAACCAACGTGTTCGAGCGTAATTCCCACAATCTATCATTTTTGCTCGCGGGTACTCTGTCGTAGAAAATTCGACGCGAGCGGAACAGACGGCCGATATGAATATATTAACGAGATTACCTTCGAATTAATGAACCTGTCCACATACATAATTATGTCCGCGCGCGAACAATCAATGTGAAACCACTTTTTTCTCGCTCCTCATGGAAACAGTCAATTTACGCGCTTTCGCTCGGCGAGGTTGTTAGCACCCGAGGGTTATCTTTCTTCGGGAGAAACAAAAGACAAACGTTTCGCGCAGCGAAACAAACAACGAACCAGGAAAAACCCTGCAGCTGTGTCGAATGCCAGTAGCACCGGGTCGCCGGGAGCAACTGATGCTCGATTAATCGTTATTCCGTCAGCCGAGTCGCCAAGCTCAATTATAAACGCACAGTGGTCCCAAAAGCAAAAGGACAGTAGGTTGGAATCTAATAGGAAACGTTGTTTCTAGCGAGAAGGCTTCGATCTCACTCACATTCTACAGGGTGGACCATGAAGCGTGATCAGCTTAGAACGCTTAGATTATTCGATTAGTCCGATCGGAATTTCTTTTAGCTAAAATAACATGGTTCAAGTTCTATAATTTGGTTATAGACGGCGGTTATTAACAGGATTCTTATCAAATTTATAGAAAATTCAATGAATCATGCTATGTATGAAACACATAAATAAAGTTCCAGGGGTTGTTGTAAAGGAGATGCTACTTACTGAAACTTACTGAAACGTTTCAATTCAATTCACCAATGGAATGAATGATGGGTTGTAAAGGTAGAGGCTTTAAGTTTAAACTCGAGTTCAGGTTCGTTGTCGTGCGGAATTTAGTGTTCGAATACTTTCCTGAGCCACTGGTAAATCATCGTCTAAAGTGCGTCATCGGTAAGAAGCTCAATTAAACGGAAGCAAACGCAACAGCTACCGAACAAGACGAAAGACGCAGCTCTTGGAAAACCCACTACGAATCGGTTAATGGAACACCGTGGTATTATCTTGTTTCAAGTATCGTTAAGCGGTTACTTCAATTAGAATCGTCAGCCGGTGCGTATACGCGACGTGAGAGTTTCGAACGCGTCAGACTGTAGCGCCGAGATGTGAACAATAATGCGATTTCTCAGCTCTCTCTGTACCTGCTTCTTCGAAAGGTCGGTGACCCATATTCTGACAATCGAAACCGGCCCACATGCGCGTACACTCGGTTGCAAAAGTTCCGCGAAGTAATTAATGAACGCGATAGACGGTGCTTTTTGGCGTTTTGCTGGAATTATGAGAGGCGGTAATGGAAGAGAGAGGGCAACTGTATTCCCCTCTATTCGAGTCAGTTCCACTGATCTGCTGGCGAGCGAAGCCGTCACAGTTCTAAGCAAAGTCCCCGAACTTTTCGAGCGCGCCTTGTGCAAACACTTTTTTGATCCTCTGCACGTTCGAGGAAGGGGTTCGACGCTAGACCGAAGATTTATTTTCAATCAACTTCGTGGAAAAAAAAGGTGTGCGAGATTCGTCGAAACGGGAAGGTTGTCGTGGCACGTCACGGCTCTCGCGGTGTGTTGTCAAAACCTCGAGGAATACGTGCTCGCGGCGAGGAAAGAGCCGCCGCCTCGCACCACGTGGCCAATTTTCTTCCGACAATATTGACCTTGCCCTGTACACTCCGCCGATATATCGAGGTCCAAAAATTCCCGCGGATCCCGTGTTCCTAGACGGAACAATGTAGATACCGGTCGAGTGGCTAATCCGGGGACGTTCAGCGCGAAGACTCGATTACAGCGCGGATTTATTGGAGGCATTGAGTGCCCTAAGCCCCGGCACGACGACGATCCGAGGGAATCGAGATTTATATTCCGTCCGCGACGTCCCTCGCTAAAAAATTCTTTCCTCCCGTACGCTCTCTCGACGCTTTCTTTGCAACGGGGATCCTGCGGAGGGAAAAAAGAAGTAAGAGTTATACGGTCGCGTTTTTACCACCGTAGGAGAGATAGATTCTAATTTATTAAATGTTTGCCCGTCTACCTCCTCTCGACGAATGGTTTTCCCATGTAAGAGGTTCTTATTAAAATTTTCATAAGCGGACCCGCTGTTCGATGTAACGCAGACAAATGATTTGCAACTCGCTACCCTAATGCAGTGGCGCCGTGTCCGGAATCCGAAATCTTTGCTAACGAAACTGCGGAGGCGTTTCTTCCGTGTACATCTCTCTTGATTTATACAGGGTAAAAATAAGCTGGCGATAGACTCGTTCAAAGCGGAACAAAATGACAAAAGAAATCGTACTTCATGCTCTAAAGTCTTCTCCTTCGGATCTACGGTGAATTCAATCGCGAACAAAATGGTTTATTATTTCTAGAGCACGACCGACTTGTACTTCTAATCTTTCACTACGAAGTTATAACAGTTTAGACATCGGAAATTTTCCGAAAATTGAGGAAATTGTGTTCCAAACTGTATGCACACGATAACACTGCAATTTGCGAAAAGTCGTTCTGGACTTCACGCGCGGAGTCTCTCCGTCAGTAATAGTTTTTGTTATCACATTGCCAGCCAAGTGGCCTAGCGCAAAGTTGAAAAAGTTCCCGTCTAACGAAATAATTTGTAATAACGAATATTAATTTAAAGTTCGGTGCGTTTGCATCGTCCTCACCAAGGAAAATCACTTTGTTCATTAGAAACTCATCCCGCGGCGTACACCTTCAAAGACTTACAATTTCGTTCAGGCGAAAGATAAGGAAATTATTTTCGGTCGACGCAGATTGCCCCGTAATATGCAAAATGGAAGTCGGAAAGGGGGCAGCCGGTGGGTGGATAGGACGGGCAACGCCGGCAATAAACTAAATTAGGATGCCTCCGGAAATTACATATCGGAGCGGTGTCCAACTACGAAACGCGCTGTCCGTTTCCCGTCGTCCATCTATTTCCGATTGAGGAGCGAGGTACGAAAGTTGTCTCCCATTTCGATTACCGATGTTTTTGCACACTTCTATTTTCACGCGTGAGTTTCTGTCGGCAAGTCTGGCGATTTTGTAGAACATTGATAATTAAAATTTAACATGTAGCTGTCGCAGCTTTATGAAAATTGCTATATGCGCAACTTTATGCATCCGAATAATGCATATGACACTTTCAGTTAATTAAGATCGATCTTTTATCAAAAAGAAAAACCCCATCTTTGCATTGTCGAGAAATGAGGCCCCCTTAAGACTTGTTTCCCACTCTACTCTCCCCCTTCCACGACGCCACAACGTCACGTGACTAATCCCGTACCGGCAGAGAGAGGGTAACTTTCTCCCCTCAATTCGACTCAATTCCCCTTATCTGCCGACTCTCCGTGAAAGGTTACTTGAACAGGTTTGAAGAAAGTCTGAACGCGCACATGTTCCATCGGCTGGCACGCATATAGTTTTCGAGAGGCAGAATTTTCCTGAGTAGACAAGTAACGAGAAACTGAACACGGGTTTATCGTCTGGTTAATCGCTATCACGAACCGTCTTTCGTTCGGTGTCGAACGACAGCGAGACCGGGACCCGGTGAAAGCCTCGCAGAAGTTCGAAAGCTCCTCGGTCATGCGGTGTCATCGATTGCTTCCGCGGAAACGCGGCAAACGATGACACGACGTTTTTCGACGTCCTCGTCCTCGTCCTCGAGGAAAAACGAGCCGGCTAACAGAAAATTGATGTGCGATCGGTCACCAGAACCGGTTCAATTGTTAAGCTGTATTCCGCTCCCGCGAATTATGCAATATAACTCGGATCGAAAGTCGCGACTCATTCTTGGGAATTTGCGACGCGATAGGGACAAAATTAAGCAGACACCCGTAAAAAATTAATAACCTCTTTTACCTCCTCGTAAAACTAAAGGTTTCCGAGAAAATTGAGAAAAAAAATCGACGCGACTGAAATAATGAGTGATTTTCTCGAAGATCATTGAAACTGTTTTTCAAACGAAAGGATAGGCGGTACCTGTAGATTTTCACATTCCGCGTCTTTTAAGTCACCTTTTAAGTAATAATTAAGTTAAGTTAATCGCAACAATGATTTTCATAAGTTTCTTAATAGATTTCAGTAAAAATTCACTTTGAAGATTGTCAATGAAATTCCGTCGGTCATTTATGACCAACGTGGCAGTGTTAACAAAAAATTATTTTCCATTTTGAATGGTAAAAGATTGCCTGAAAAATGAACGATCGGTTACACGGGGTTAACAGGAAAGAGGGTGGAATCGTCGGATCGTTGGTTACCGCGCGTAACATCGTTTTACACTTTATTAATTAATTAAAGCGGCGTCAAAGCGGTTACGACTATCGCGAGCATCAATTAATTTAATGTTAATTTAACGTTTAGTTTAATCCGGTAATTTACACGTGTTCACGCGACACGGAGCTAATTTAATATTAACGACATTTTGCGAAGCGCGCATTTAATTGCCTCGGAAATGCGAGCCGCTGTTAACGTATAATCGAGGCGGTCGCCGAAACGCCTCCGACCAATCCGCGTATTGTTCGATTTTAGCTGTAATTACGGTTCCCGAAGCACGGGGAACGCCGGGCCACGACCGCCGCCGGACAATATTAATAACACCTAGTTGCCGCCGCCGCCGCGCCGGTTAGTTTATTAACATTACTGTTCCTCAGGTGAGCCGCGACATACTACTCTTGGACCCATCGTGTTTCGCGCACGGCTCTGCTTGTTAATGCGACCGCGCGCAGCCCGGCATAGAAATGCCGCCCTCGTAAATTGTTAATTTCCTCCGGAAATTTCCATATACATTGAAAACCTTCCTGGAACCGGTCCACCGGGAATTGATTTTTTATTAAATTTCGTTTTCCGTCAAAATCCGATTTTTATAAATTCTCCCCGATAGATCCACGCAATCGCAACTTACGGTCGCTTCAACTTCCCTACGATGCTAGAAAAATTATCCTAGTAGGCGACGATCAATAAACATTTTAATGAATCATGGAGGATTTTTATCCGAGTCTCGACCTCTTAACTGGATCTTCAAAATGAACTTTAAAGTGCAATGGTTCGATTAAATTGTATCTAATATTAAACTCTATCGAAGTGTTAAATGGAAATCCACAAATAGTCACTTAATATTTGCACATTAAATAATTATTAGCGCGAGTCGGGCCACGTCAGTCCCAATAGTTCACTGAAAGGTTAATGAACGTTTTAAAGATGTGCAAATTAATTAATGAAAATTTTTGAACGCATCAATCCTTCTACAATTGAAATAGTACTCGGTCTTTTGAACTCATTAAAAAAGTGGTTCCATTGAAGACTTTTCTAACCGACCACTGTAATTTCTCCAATTTAATTCAATAGCACTTTTACCTGCTATTGACACACTCAATCAAATTGAAGTTCTACAAGTCAATACACAATGTTTTCCCGTTAAAAACTTTACATTGCTTACTCACAGTTGTAGTATCAATAAAATTAAATTGTGTGTGCGAACATGAGCTTTTACATACTTCAATGATAACTAGATTGCGGATCCTTATGCAAATTCTTTTTTCACGGCTTATTTAATAAAAAATGAACATGACGAACAAGTTCAATATATCAATTTTTGTTGGTACTTGAAAAATGTGCGCAAGCTGTGAATGCATGAAGATCCGCAGCTACAGTTGATTTAACATTACCTCGAGATTTTATAACGAGACTCAAATTAAATATCCCAACTAATCGTGCTTATTAAAACTCTGTAATTTCCACGGGAATTTCGTGTCGCGATCACGGACGGAAGATATCGGAAAAAATAAACAGATTTAAGAGCGTAATACAGCAGGCTCATCCATCTTCGGGGAGGAGAGCGCTGACATCGGCGGAATAGCTTGACATCAGTCCGAAATCACCGGGCGCAAAGGGCGTAAAACCGGTGGCCGCAGTTTTTGTAAGTAACGGGAGAGTCGGTCGGAGGAACAGCGGGCAGGCTCAATGAAAATTTGCATTTCATTTCGCGCGTAAATATTTGCGCCGCGACGCGGAGATCGGCGTCGCGGGAACACGCGGGACAAAACACCGGGCCGAAATAATATTCCGCTCGGGATCGGATTTTGAAAGCGTGCTCCCGACCGGTTTATAGGGCCCTGATAATTGCGAGCTGTCCGTCATTCTGCTCGGAGGATTGACATCGTTGAAAACGTCGAAACGCGGGGCTAAACGAGGCCAAAAACGATCGGCAAAAAGGGAGGCTGGGAGAGCGCCCGCGCGCTCGTGCAAGAGGGAGAGAGGGAGAGAGAGAAAGAGAGAGGGGTGAAAAAAGAAGAAATAAATGGCGAGCGGGGGTTTAGCCGGAGCGAGAATTTTCATTCCTGAAAAACCGCAGCGATGCGACCACTTGACGTTCCAGGTGGAGCGTTCCATCCGCCCCTCGCTTCGCTTTCATTCCGTTTTTCGCGTCGCACAGTTTTTTCCATTGAGTATCGAGTATCAGCGAGCTGGATACTCGCGCCAGCTGATAGGGCCAGGCGGGGGTGGGAACCGGGGGTTGGGAACCGGGCTCAAAGAGAGCTCGAGAACCGCGAGCCCAGCCGGATAGCGGAGCATCATCTAATTACATTGATCCCCGACGATCGGCGCTGGTGCGTTTGCATTTTGTTAACGAGAATCCCGGTGACGAGGCCGGGCATCCCAGATACTAATTAATCCGACACCAGGCTCCCTGGGACATTCAGACACTGCGCTTTCGCGCGCGTTTCTCTCGAGTGTGATTTTTGACGAGCCCCCGCGCGCGCCACGCGGGCTCGAATCAGATCTAGATTCAGCGAGAATTTTTTTTACCACCGCCTCTTTTTTATTCCTCTTCTTTTTTCTATTCGCCGCGCTTCGGACCGCCAACGCGACGTTGCGTACGTGTGATTTTATTCTTTCAACGCGCTCGACGCTGCCGGCGCGGCGTCACGCGTGGCGACCGCGATCTCACGTTTCCAGCAAAGAAAGTCGTATCAATTCGACGCACGCTGTTAATTGAAGTCGTAGCACGCGAAATAATTAGGAGCAGGCTTCTCTTTGTTTGGAAGATTGGCAGCGGGACGAATAAGCGAGTTTAATATTTTTTCGGTAATTGGAATCGATTGGCAGCCTGGACTCGCAAGAGACATTACCCCAGTGTACCACACCGATTTTAATGAAATTTGTACACGATGTAGATTGTTGAAAATTCTTAAAAATCGGCGCGTTGAGGGTTTGATTTTGGCAGGAGATATAATGAAAAATATTTTTGATATTTTACTGGCAATCAACTTGACTAATACAGTAGAATGTTCGAGTAATCCTGAAACTGTATTTTTCGGATGGATTTGTAAAATGCCTTGTACTAGGAGGTACGAATCGATCTGCGGACGTGTGAAGATACAATTTCGATACAGGGGCGGTTTCGTTGAACCCGGTATCACGAGTGGCACTTTTCCCTGAATGGAATCACGCGTGTGGAACGGTCACAAAATTTTTGAAGAACGACACGGCGAAAGGGAATAAGTGCATCTCTCGATATTGCAGTCTCGCGACTGTGGGAATTCCAGCTGGCCAACTGCTGCATTCACGTTCTCGCCTTTTAAGTGTAACCTTCATGTATCGAATAAATTGTTCCGTCAAATATCTAGAAGCATTTGCAAGTACCTGAGAATTCTTTCTTCGACAATTCGAAAATACGAAAAGATCTAATATTATTTCGATTAAAATGCAAAATCATGAAGGATAAATTTTGCAACTGATGTGAACATAAACGGGGTAAATGGTATTTTCAACGTTTCACGATTGGTGGTCTGAGCAATTCCTCGTTCAGACTTCCTGAAATGGTCCTCCATGTGGCATCCCATAATTTTCTACGAATTTATAATATACCATTATAGCTAAGGCACTAGATAAATTATATATTTTCTTCAAATTTCTACCGCGCGACGTCTGCCTTCTGGACGGATTCAGTGTAATTCGATTTTACCATAGACGACCCCGCAATCACCATAAATTTATACTTCTACTTTACGACGAAGTGTATCTTCGTTCACCGAAGACGTTCTCGGACGGTGAAAGTTGACCTGTGGATAACTTTCTACACACGCCACGGATGCGATGTCGAAAGATCGTGATCGAATGCCGAAGCTGAATGTCCTCGAACAACCGTTCCCAAAATCTTACCATCGATCCAGATTTTTTATTTCACAATTATTGAAATTATAAAGAAGCTTTCGTGAATATAAATGAATTAAATAAACCGCACAAAGTTCAAATAAATTTAATCTTGTTATTTTTATAAGGCAACATGTATCGGCTACGTTTAGAGCTCGGTAGGTTATTATTATTAAACGAGACTATTTATTTATTTATTTGTTGTAGCTTTAAACCAAGTGGTTTACATAGCAAGTACAATATTTATACATTTGGTTTACCTTAAATAGGTGTTACATTGTTTCTAAATTGTTATGGAATATTGTTTGAGAAAATTATAATAAACGAGACATTTTTATGAAAAGCGATGGATACTCGTTTATTTCGGACTCTGGTCTAACAAAGATTAGTAATTGAAACTCTCTCCGATTCTCTTGAGAGACGTGACTCTGATTGTTGCATGCATGTATCGATGCATGCAACAGCAACGTGTTTCGACGTGTACGGTAGCCTTTAGTCACGCTCGAAATTTCACCGATTCATTGGCAGGAATTTTGTCTCGTGGTTCCCGGTTGGTTATTCGCGATCGTTCGCAGATCACGAAGAGTGGTCGTCACGCGAGTCACGCATACAGAAAGACACGAAGAGCTCTGCCAGGATTTTCAGATATTATGGCGATTAAATAAAGCACGAAGTTTCCGAACGTATCCGAGGCAATAAAAAATAACGTATCCGTGTTCAAATATTGTTTCGGTGGTGGATATCTCGAGCCGAGCGTGTTTGAATAAAACCCGGACGAAGATGAAATCGAAAAGAGGGGAAAAAAGCCTTTTCTATAGTCAAATAAATCTGGAATGCTTTTTTCAATGCATCGAATTTACACGATTTTATTAAAAATTTATAAGGATTTATTTTTTTTAGAGACGTCTAAAGTGTTGATGCCTTATTCGGAACGTGAGGTATTGTAAAGTCATCAACCTTCGGGGATTTTTCCGTCCACGTAGAGAAACCGTTATCTGTCTACGTCTACAAACTACTTTTCAAGGTTAAGTCGCATTCTTCATTTTTTAATCTCGTAAATCGTGAACAGGCAGCACCATTCTGAATAAATCAGTAGATAGACTGTGGATTTAATATACAGGGTGTCCGTCAGATTCCTGCACAATCCTCGTCAGTTTAAATCATAAAAGTATAAGTCCAAATAAAAGTATGCAACCAGAAACTTGGAAATAAGTTTTGTAGAAGAAATATGAAATCTTTATGCATTTATAGCGTTCGTGAATTCATAAAGTGCGGAAAAACGTTTACTTTGTTATAAACTTTTCTAATTCGATTTTAAAGTAGTAAACTATACACATAAATTTATGAGACGAATAAGTCATCATTAATGAAATCTAATTTATTAGTAACCTTTCGAAACCAATAATGTCGTAATTCAATTTCAATTTAATTTCATTAAAGAAACACCCATAATTTGAGTCTTGTGTTTATGGCTCCTGATGTCCTAAAATTTACTATGGAATTCGTATTTCAGAGTTTAAGTTCTAACACAGCACGACGAAGAAGTTCACATCTTGAAGCTGATCGATCGAGCAAAAAACTCAAAGGAATTCCTAATGCAACGACTTATCTGTTGAAGATTAAACAGGGATGTATCAAAGAGTGCGTTCGAGTAAGAAATTATTGCATAATATTCAACGATAGAGCTTTCAAAGAGCTTCTCTAGACCCGACACAGTGACGATTAAAATCAAAATTCTATTAAAAAGCAATCTTAGACTCTTTGGACTTCGCATTTGATGCATTTACGATATAAACGAGGAGGCGAAATAGAAGATCAGTTACACTGTCGCCGTCTTATTAAAATTTATTCGAAGAAGAAAAACACTTTGTGTGGTTCATCAAATATATTTATTCAATCAATTACCACGAAAGCATCTTTACAATTTCAGTTATTGTGATATAAAAAATCTGGAAATGGTAGGTTCAGTATTAAAACGTAGAGACTTGGATAAGTATCCTAAAATAAAATAGCGTTGGACAAATCAGTGGTTAAGTTTCGCTCCTCACAATTAATTTAGAAAATTTTTATTTTGCACGAAGACCCACTCATGGAGCAATGGAGTGTATCCAGGGGAATCTCCCGTTGAAAACATTAATGAGAAGCGCTGCTGTGCCGAATGAAAATTTAATGCGAATTCAAGTGACTCGATCGAACTGTAGTGGTCCCTGCAACCAACGAATAATTAAATATGATTAATTCGTTAAAATTAACGAGCCATCGGCACCGAACAATAGCGCGGCATCCGATTTTACTTGATCGCGGATTCGGCTAATTGATCGATCGCTTTTCGAGAACTGGAGCACCCTCGTTCCTCTCGCATTCAACGTTCCCGTATTAATTTCACGCTCTTGAGCCCACTCTTTTTCCGACGAAGAGCGCTCTTCACACATTGCCTATTTAAACCGCGAATCTTCTCGCACTGCTTCAACGTTTCCGCATGATTATTCTCGCGTAGTGTTTCTCGGCGATAGAGGAAAAAAGATGCACGCCGGTATGGGAGATTATACCTCCGCTAGGAGGAATGCCCTTTGATCAGTGTAATTAATTCGGAGGATAGAGGGTATAGTCGCAGCGCTCTTTTTGTGGGGCCCGGCCGTGACTTTCTGAATCTCTTGATGGGTTCAATAACCTATTTATACTCGGGAACACCGACTGCCGAAGAAAGTTGAACGAACTCCGTCAAAGTGGCCACGTAACATTTTATACCGACCATGTACCTTGTGTTAAACGATAATAATATTGCTCCTGAGAAAATACAGTGGACAAAGGATAGTCATGGATAACATTCGTTTCTGAATTTTAATTTCTATTTAATGAATTTAATGAATTCTTTGAGGAAATTGTCTAGCTCAAGAACAGATCGTAACAATTCGAAAGTACCCATGATTATTAAAAACATATCGACGAAGGAATTAAGGCCGAAAATAATTTTACAAGATTTTACATTTAGTGCTACGTTTAATTTATAATTTTAATGTAGTGAAAATAATATATTAATACTCTTAAAGTTTTTTTAATCTGTTCACTGTTTTAAATTGCATCTACTCATTTTTGTTATAAATGCATAAAAAATCCGGAGCCTTTTAATTCCTTCGTCAATATATTTTTAATAAATTCTATCCGTTCCTGAACTAGACTTTCTCAAATAATTCATTACATTAAAATTTGGGAACAAATGCTGAAAGGACGATTATTTTGCGAAAAATGGAAGAAGCTGACTTCGTATAAATAAAATTGGATACGAGCAGCTGCATCCCCACACTCCGATCGCTGACTTATTAGCGTGTGGCTAGACGTGTCCAGAAATTATTTGAATATCACAGTTTTCCCCGCGGTGGCATCAATTAAATAGAAATTGTCGCGACGAAGAGCGGAGAGAAAGTCGAAGTAAAGTGATTCTTCGCAAACAGGACACTTTTCATCGCATTTACAGTTATTAAAGAGACGTTATCTGTCTAATGGTTTAAAAGTCTGTACAAGCGAAAGCGTCGTTTGATTTCTATCGCGAAGCAATTAGCGCGCGAATTAAAGGGTCTCGCGAGCATAACGCGTTTCCACGCGCATCTTTCACGGGAAGCACAGCGGGAAGCACAGCGGGAAGAATTGTTGACACAGGGAAGATCTATTCAGGAAGGCTGTATTGTCTGCCAGGACGTGACCATGTTCCCAACCGTGTCCCGGAACATTCGCACAGGTTTCCGTGAATGCGTCAGAACGATCGAAGCGGCAAAATACGATAGACCTCTCGCGTTTCTGACTCCGGCATCAAGAAACCTTCTTATTCATCTTTTCCTTGCCTATTCTTCGATGTTTTCGTAGTGAATATTTCTGTGTGACAGAATGAACGACTCTCGTTGAATATCAATAATAGTGCCAGCACACGTTGCCAATTCCTTTTTTTTCCTCGACAAACACGCGGACTATCGTTCCTATTCAACTCCGGCGCTGGCAAATAAACGTCAAACGATCCTGTTGTCTTCTTTTACAGATAACTGTAAAGACACTGTACGGTGTTAGTGCATTTGCCGCACACTGTTTTATGAAAGTTAGGAGGAAGACTTTAAATTTAATTTTACGCTTCCATACGTTATCAATAGACAACATTTTCTACCTGAACTGCAACAAACTCGAGTGAAATAGAAATTTATTTTCTTCCTTAATATGTTCAGTGGGTTCAAGAGATAATAAATTTTTCTGATGTGTACACTATTTTAAATTACCCCTACTGATTTTTGTGAAAAATGCATAAACGATATTATTGTTCGTGTCTAAAGCTTCGGTAACTTAAAAATTGATGGGTTCAACGTGTACACAGTTGCAGAGAACGTTTTTTGGACCGTGTTACTTTGGCAGTCATAAACCAGTTATTGTTAAGTTCACCGTGCTCGGTTTATGAAAACATAAAATCACGTATTAAACGCGAATGGATCGTGATGCATGTTTCTGTCCGCCTGCCGATATCATCCACGAGCACTGTCATGAAAAATACTATCAAAGGAGAGAGTTTGCCGGTCTCATGCATAGTTTGGATGTCGACCCGGTTAATTCAGCGAGTCAAAACAATCTTATCGGTGCATAAAAGCGCCAGGGGCCGCGCTCCAACGGGAAATCGTATTTCCGGGGTTAGAGAAAACCTTCTGTGTTTCTTTTCTCAGATGACCTTTCGTAACAACTGGCTGTTGTTGTGCTGGACATTACGTTTTGTGATATTATTTTTCCCGTGGCGACATGGCACACGGGCTTCGCAAACATCCTTTCAACCTGCAGGAATTCATCGAAACCGGAGTGACAGAAATGTCCTTTCAGTGGTTGCACTTTTGTCACTGGAAACACGGGACAGTCACATACCCGTTTTTTAGAATAACGCATGTTGCGTGAAGTCCATTCTTCAAACTTTAATTTCCCGTAAAAAACGTGTGGAAATTCCATGGGGAACATATTAAAAACGCCACTCGAAAATTTTCGATTATTGGAAAATATTGAAAATTGTTCTTCCGCGTTTCTTCCTCAATTCGAGTTCAGGCCTGAAACCTCCTCTGCAGACCGAAACTTGGTTTCCTCGCACTGGAATTGATAATCGCATCTTTTCTTCATCGAATTTGATAATATTACTTGCAGAAAAGTTGAAAATGTTCGGTCCTCTGATTGCAATTTAATGCAAAGAGAAGCTTTAAAAGACGCGTATAATTTTATATATTTTAATAAACCCCACATTTTTACCTTGAACAAATATCTTGGAGCACATTCCGATTCCTCGGGAAGCAAAGTTCAATTTTCAAAATGATTTGGACGAGAGAGATCCGATTACACAGTCGATTCGCTAGGCTTTATCGGCGTGAGCTATCAACGATAGAAGGAAATCCCGAACATAAATGATCGCGTTAGTGAACAACAGAATATGAAAAAGCCATCATGGCGGAGACTGTGGGGCGCGCAGGAAAATGGCTAAGGACTATATCGATTCCGGGTGATTCTTGAAAGGGAGCGCGAGCTTTGAAATTTGTGCGGTGGCCCGCGGGAATGCGGATCTATTTGGATCGCTAATTTCAGCAGTTAATTTTAGAGAGGCTAACCATAGTAATGGAGTTTGCGGTGTGGACCAAGCTTCTCATTCGTTATCGATAACGTCGATGCCTGAACTCGCCGTACCGGATGTCAGAGGGAATTGGACGTGTACCGAACACGTTTGAAATTCCTACGGAGAGTACGAAGAACCGTTTGGCATTACAAACTCGAATAACCAGCTACTTCTGGCTTCGAAGCTAATATTACGCGATTCTAAACCATCTCGCACCACGTCTTCAATTAATTCCAAACTTCAATTAATTCCAAACTTCAATTAATCAGTTTTATTTCCATCACTTTAACTCGATTCTCTTTCATTCGATCAACCACAGAACCATTTGAAATTGAAACATTCTCATGTCATTTTAAAATTTAATATTTTCTTTAACAAACAGGAAATTCGTTCATTTACAGAAATAACGAGACACGTGATGCAATGTGTGTATACATGTATCTATACTACAAAAATAAATTAGATAGCCAATTATTAAAACACAATGGTACAAATGTATTTTTAAATAAATGGCACATTTTCGTTCATTTCCGTTATTACATGAATTCCAATTACTGTCCCCCATTTAGGCAGAAATCCGACATTTTTCAACGAATCGAAATCTCAATAACAGACGCCCGTATCGAGAAACCGCAGTCCTTGTGTCCCTACAGAAGTCGATTTCAATCAGTCCAATTGAACATTTTAATCGCAGTAAATACCAGTAGCTGCGGATTCCATTGCGATCGTATACGAAGCACCAGAAGCTTCCATTTTTGAATCGTGTCGGTTAATGAAAACAAAATGGTAATTAGCTTCGAAATATATACAGGTTCCAATTAGCTTGAATTCCACGCGATGTAATAACGCCGAGCGAAGTGATACTCTAATTTCATGCTCCATGGTTAAATAAATTGGTCGATACTGTTGGTGGAGTAAACATTTTTTCTGCTGAGGGCTGTTCAAGCTGTTGCCACGTTTTACTGGCACTGTTCTGACGGACAATCGAAAACAACCGTAAAAGAACAGAAGAATATTTTCATTTAAATAACCGAATTTGATGAATCTATTTGGAGAATATTTAACTCACCGATTTCGAAGACCCTGAAATATGTTATCAAGATCACCATTCTAATCATTGTGGTCGCTTATGACCTCGATATTTATGCGATCTGGGAATAACATATTTCAAGGCCATCGAAAACTGAAGAAATATTAATGTGTTGCACAGTTATGAGTAGCCTGTTAACGCTTAGCATGATCGTCCTCGATGAAGTTTATATCGTATTTCACTGCCGAGCAGCATTAAGATTGCAGTATCCATTGAGATTCTATTGGCGGGTCGTGAGTTTAATTAATACGATTTTCGGGGGGCCAAGCGATGCTCGACCATTGATATCGCGCATCCCTTCGCAGATAACGCCAATCGCAATAGCGCGCCGTCTATATCGCAAAATCAATTTCCATGAATATCCAACCACCGCACCGGCCTCGAATCGAGACGAGAAGAAGCTGCAAGTATCGAGAACTGGGACGTTGGCCAATTAAAGTAGACGTCCCACCAAATATTTGTCACCTTCCCTTTATTACTCATCGTGCAATTCCGTTTTTAAATGAAAGAACTAATATCTCTATTTTCGTACATATCAGTTTGGCTGTGATTGCTTTATGCCTTTATGACTGGACTACAGAATTATCTTTAGATCAGATATGAGACTCTTTGAGCAAAATAATTATTTGTAAAAAACAGAAATTAAATAAAAATTCATTTTTTTATGAATCTAAATCTTTTCAGTGTCTTAATTGCAAAATATAATAGCAAAAATAAGCATGCGCAAGCTAATACAGTAGGGGAAATTAAAATAATTGAAAAGTATCGCTATTTTACTTTCAATTTGTAAAGAGAGTTATTAAAGGAAATGTGAAGTCTGGCTCCTCTGGAATCTTACAATTCAAACAAGTTTTGGTGTTCATCAGTGTTCCAACATTTCTAGGCGACTTACAAACCTCTGGTTAGTTACGTTAGAAACGATAATTAGACAGGAACGTAATTAACGGTTCCTTTCATTCGGATACCGTGGAACTCGCTGTTACAAAATTTTTATTCAACGCGAATGTAAATGAAAGGACGTCCTTTCAACTCGATTCCAGCTTCTGAATATTTTCACTATGCAAGTATGTCACGCAAATTTTGCTTAAATAAACGATGACGTAAAAGGCTTGCCCGACGGCACCGTGAAAGTTTTCCAGAAATCGTTACTCCAGATATTCAGCAGCGAACAGAACGCCCGGCGCTCTGGCTAACCCCGCAAAGAACTATCATTTGCGAATCCGTACTAGAATCATCACGAGGTCCTCTCAGATATTCTGACTCCTAAGAGACACTTACTTGTTAGTTTTCTACCGAAATTTTTCGCGCAGGGCTTTCCAGCTTTTATTTCCGAGGGCTCTTCTACAAATATTCCAAACCTTGAACCACCCTTTTTTCTTACACACAGTGGATTAAGACAATAAAAATCATCAGAAGTTGTATTATTTTCAACCTATTAAACACATTAAGAAAGGAATTGAATTTCTATTTCATTCCAGTTTGTTGTAATTCGCATAGAACATCTTTATTTCGCATAAAGATCCGCCGTATACCGTATACCACTTGAACTTGAATTAACTCGTCGCCATCAATTGAAAGGTCGAACAAGAGCGCGGTTTAAGTAAGTTTGTCTAGTTCCGCGGAGAATACGAGATGGTAGACGTCAGAGACAGTGTAACGTGGGTAGGGAACGTGTCAAACAATTATTTCCTGACCTGTTTCATGCCCTGTTGGCCGCTGTATGTGCCGTGCTCACCGGGATCGATAGATTATGGTAGAGGAAAGACAGAAGCTGCGGTTGTCTTCCCGATGTTTCGATGGTTTCGGTAGCTCGAACTCCCGGAAGATCCGTGCAGCTGCTAATTAGTCGCGAAGTCGTTCGCTTTCCACGATCGTGAATTATGCAGGCTCGTAATATGTAATGCGGTGGAACCTTTCGGCGAACAATCCCCCGGGAATACCGCAGCCGACGGTGTTTCCCTTAACCCCGAACTCGTCCGCGGACGAGGCGGCTACCAGTTTAGTTATCTCCGGCATTCAAACTGGCTGAAGCTCGCGTTACGTGCACCCGTGCTTTCGAGCTTTCCTGTCGAAACTACGCGCGTTTAACCGAGTACCAGTGCCCGATGGAAACGAGCCGCTATTAAGCTCGGCCCATTTGCCGCTTAAACGTTCGTGAGATCCAGGTTTCGCGACCATTCTCGCGTACATCCACGTTTCACTTTCGAATACAAGTAATATCGATCCCCCTCGATATTAGAAAGTTAACTGTTACCGATGGACATTCCACTTACTTTTCGTATTGGTTTTAACTTCGCCCGTATTCGGCCCTCGATGCCGATGCACCGTGCACCGTGCAGTCCGTGCACCACTGCACCGCCAGGCCTCCGATAACGATCGGGATCCTGCAACTTGCACGGGAACATCGATTTTTCGAATTTTCGAACGTGAGCAGCAGACTGCGCACCTTTGTGCGGAATACAAATGGTTCTTGCCGGTTACAACCCATAGCGGTGACCAGAAATTCATTTGTTTCTCTAATTAGTCAGTGAGTTTAAAATTATATATGGATATCTTTCAAGTTAAAAACACGCTGTCCGCAACTATAAACAAGGAAATTGATATTTCGACGAGAACCGGTTCTGGTAAAAATTTAGGTCACTCGGAACAGAGGCATCTGTGTCCCGTGACATCTGTTCTCAAGCCACGTATCTTCTTCCACAAAAGATTCTCTGTCCAGCAACACTCGACTGCTAAAACAAGATTGACTAGCATATGAATAAATTATTTACTCTCTATGACTGCGGATATCTATGCAAAATAAAAATTGTCTGCATCAATTGCAAGAAATAGAAACTATTTTAAATTGAATGTTACATGTGAAATCATATATTGGCATTTTCAATATTTTTAATTTTCCAGCAATTTTGAATTTCATCTACTCAATTTTGCTGTAATAAATAATTTTTCTGCAGTTATGCGTACGATTTATATGAAATTCCGGAATGATCTGTTTATGGGTGATTATCGTAAAATATTTAGAATTTTATAGCCATCATAAAGCAAGTGAAAATTCATGGGAAATTGGACGGAGATTAATTTGAAATAGGTGTGTCGTCGTTTAACTTGCGCGTTCACGCAGCATAGACAAAGTTATACGGCTGTTGGTTCCATTCGACGGCATTATCCTGCATGCGTGGCCCCGATAGATTTTTCAAATTTCACGGGTTTCGCTGGTTTCTCCGCGATAAACAGAACAAATCGGTCTATTTGCGTTTCCGTTACTATCGATATCCGCGGGACAACACCGTAGTAAATCGAACGGTATGCGGCAGGTATACGTACGTATAGCAACTGCAACGTGACGGGAATACGAAAATTTTCGTCGGGCCGGGAAGTTTGCCTCGCGATACCGCCGTAACTGCCTGCGGAGATTCAAGGAGCGACGAGCAATGGCCTGTGAACCGTTATTATTTGTCTAATGCCGCCTTTAGCTCCTCTAACCGCATCGAAATAAATGACAGTCGCCTTTTACAATCTGTTTACTTAGTAATTTAGATTCACCGTGTCGGATTTTGGACCAAAGTGAAAAAATTGGCCTAGAGGACATGATGAAAATGATGATGGTGATCATCTTGGCCAAGGTGATGAAAATGAATACACGCAATTTAAAGCAGGAGATGAATTAAAATAATTTAAGGGCTTCGTTCTATTAGTCTCAGCTTTTTTATCAAAATTTTTGTTCGGCTCCTATCCATTCTAATCGATGCAGTCAACTTTTATGTTGTATACAAATCCGTAATAACAATTAATGCGATTTTGTGATTAAATATAAAGTCTCCGACATGCATATAATAAATTTCTGAAGAAGATAGAATGCGAAGGATTGATGGTGATCGTTAACGGGACGTGCGTCTTCCGGCAATATGGCGGTCCCGTCGCAGATTGGCAATTAATTCGCGACGATTCCGCGTCGCGGGTAGGTAACGCAGAAATTTTCCAGTTAGTCGGACGCCGTTCGTTTCGGATTAAATGAACCAGTCCCATGTTTGTTTCTCGATCGTTCGTTCAATTCGCACCGGGTGCCGCGACGCGCCAGTATGCGTCGCTCTATTATCCCCAAGCCGAGTTATGTAGATCCGGGGCTTATCGCTCCAGGATTTCCATTCTGTCTCATTATTAATTTCCATGCGTTAAGCAGCCGGGGCTGGGATTAGTTCGGAGCGTCGTTACACGAGCCGACGGAAACGAAACGTTTCTACGGGGCTCCATTGATTTCTCGATATAATTATTCTTGCGGAAGTAGGTCGGACAATAACACTTTTCGACGAATTTCGACTTTTTTGATAGTTGTTTACTTTGGTAGTTTGGTTCACTTACCCAGCAATTACCATTTGCAATTTCTTCGAACTTCCTCCCAAAAAAAAACAGAAATCCAAGTCGGTCTACTTTGAAGGAAATTGTTTTCTCCACACGTCATCTTTCACGAGTACATTTTTATAATTTCATTAATTGCGAGTTTAATGTTAAACAAACTATCCGACGACCAGAAATTCACTTTCGGAACCAAAACGAGCATTTTGTTCCTGGCAAGGCGAAAGAAAAGGGGCGTGACGAATATTTTCGCGGCTGACCATAACTCCGGTCCGCAGAGAGGGAACTTATTACCGGGGAAATGTTATATCCGTGGAAATAAAAGTTTCGCGGAAGTTCGCGGACGCGAGTTCGGGGTCGCATCGTTGCGCTGCGTCGGTAACTTCGTTAGCAACGAGCGGGCGAAATGCCGGGGCCATGTCCCCGCGAAAAGAAACGCGCAAGTTTTGCAGGCGGGTAGATGTTTTTCGCTATGGCGCCGCAGCAGCCGCACGGTGGTCCGTCGTTTTAGCAGTTCGACAGTTTTTCTGCACAGAAATGAAAAATATGAAATCAGTTTTGAGGTCTTTCTATGGAGTGTAAATGAGTATGACCGTAAATCTAGTTGAGACATTTGGAGAGACCTTCACCGTTTAAATTCTGCAAGCAGACTGCGGATTTTAGGTATTCATAACAAAAATTAATGAATGAAGTACAAAATGAATACATTGGAAGAATCTAAAAGTGTTACACTGTTTCCAACTCGTTCAAGTGTTGAAAGGACAAAATTCACAATGGGTTTAGAAAATTTGTGTGCTGCATAAATATCCGCAGGCTACTTATAAACATGATCAGTATGTTCCTATGGTTGAGGAACTCGGAATTGTTGAAGTAAAGCTTCTTAAGACGCACCGCGTACACTATTGCTGGGCAGTGAATGAGTCTCATCCGTCACGCTGCGAGGTGAAACGCTGTAGAAGTTCTCACTGTGTGCTTATAACTTTATTTTCATCGATGAATTCGCTTATTGCCGGAAACGTGGGAAGAACTTACTAGCAAAGATCATGTTGGATAAAATTCAGTCTAAAATATTTCTAAAAAAATTCCTAAAAACATTGATCCCAGCAGCTAAAAATCCTGGTATCGGAGCACTATGCGGCGACGAAATTGAGTGGGTCGCACGCACGAGAATCGAGAAACTTTCCGCGTGCTCGTGGAAGAGCAAAAATCTAGGAGGTCGGTTCGTGGCCAGGGTTTTCGGTTCTCGATTCGATGCGATCGACCTCGATATTCTCTCCCGGAGGATTGCGTCCGTGGGGAACGCGCAGTCGGCGCGGCGCGCACCGTCACCGGTGCTCTTGTTCCGTGGACTTTTAAACTTTCAAAAGGCCGGATCTCCCACAAATCACATAATTTGTATGCATGAAGTCGGAATGTAGACGCGTTACGATAGCGCGCGGCCGAAGTCGGAGCTCGGCCGAGATTCCTGCGAGCCAGCCCGCAAATTCAGCCCGAGCCTGCGTCCCTGTGCCGTTGCGCCGCGCATGTAACGAATGTGCTCGCTGACATTCAGTATTATTCCGTGAACTATCGGCCCTGTGACACCGCGATCGAGCACCTGAGCACCTCGCCAATACCACTGATCTCATTTTGTGCCACTTTAATTAGAACTCCGATCAATCAAAACTGAAATACTAGCCAATTAAATGCGATCAGGCTATATTGATCGTTTCTCGAAAACTGTCTTACTGGATACATAGATAATGATCATCTTAGAAAATGATGTCATTGGCTCAATTATACTCCTATATGTAGCTGTTTAATAATGATCTACCAAGAATTTAAAGGGACTGCTACTAAATGTGCCACTTTAATTACTTTTTCATTACTTTTACTAGTCAATTGAATATGAACAGAATATTAATCGTTTCTCGAGCTAAGCTAAATGCGAAACTGTCTTACTGGATACATAGATAATGATCATCTTAGAAAATGATGTCATTGGCTCAGTTTCCCTCCTAAATGAAATTGTTTAACACTAAAACTACAGAGAGTTTGCTAAATGTGCATTTGTAATTTGCACCCATGTTGCTCATATCGTTGTGATTAGAGATAATACACTGTACGTATGATAGAATGTCCGAGTGGTGGAACGTAGCGACAATGGAGTATTCGAATTATGGCTATTGGATAATGGAGGTTCTACTGCATTCGAACCATGCATTGACTTGAACAGAAAATCAAACAGGATTACTGGCCAACACAGTGGTCCACAGTGGAAAATCGTACCTGCAGCAAGCAGTTAACATTCACGAGTTCTCTATCACAATTTATTTTATACGTAATCCATTGCAGATTCTACACTCGAATACATCCAGTTTGTTAGTTTTCAAGGTTCTGTAACGTCGTGGTAAACGCTGTGCCTTGATTTTATTATTAATTATTAATGGTTTATTAAAACATGCTTTAAATACAATTATGTGCCACAGTTTGGACATTTTTAGCCGGTCCTGTTGCCAATATTTCTTCGTGAATTTTGAAACTTGATTAATCATTCATTTCGCGGTGTTATACAAAGACTTCCACGTTTCCTGACAGAAATGCCTGCTCCTGGACACGTTTCTGATATTGGAAAACCGATTTAGTTATCATTTAAATATTATACGGACATAAATCCGATATTGGGCCGTGCTCCGGTTTAGCCGGAAACAGTCGAACACATATTTCCCTGAGCAATCCGTCTCGCAATTTAGGATCCGAAAGGCACGTATAATAGCGACACGACAATCCGTGGCCGCGTTTCTTCTCGTTAAAACCGCGAAGGAGGTCACGCGTGTTTCCACAGAAGCGACGTGTATGTATACTCTCCGGGAAATGTTCTTCGCGTGTTCGGTAAACACCTTCGGAGATTTTTAGATTGATCGGAAGATAGATAGCCGGCTGGGTCCAGAGGTAAATTGATGCATAGATGGATAGATAAATGTGCAGATGTATCAGAAAGATCGATTGACCGATAGGTACACCGTGCGAATTTATGGACGGATTTATCGTTTTCGGAGTGCACCCCTGTAGCATGTATAATAGCGCTATAATTATAGTGCATAATAGTGTGTATTAGTGTGTTCCGCATAATGTTGCGGAATCTATTTGCTCATTTGAGCAGTTTGAACCAATTGTCAATGGGATTTGAACGCCGCTTGATATCCTTTATTCTCCAGTTGCGGGATATTCACCATTCTTATTAAAAAGTGTTCACATTGATTGCAAGACACACGAGCGAAATATCTTCTTTCAATTATCTGGTTAAGCTGAAACCAATACGCTGATGTCTTTAAATCTTTTTAATATGTCCACTGTTTTAAATTTTTGTCATAAATGCATAAAATCCGCAGTCTACTTATTACACTGCAAATCTTTATGCAAAATAACGAATCTGGATCTCAATTGCAAAGAACAGGAATTATTCTACTACTTGAAACTTCGTTTATTCTTCATTATTACCAATGAACTCGCTAGGAATTTTAACAATTCGTCCGCGCTTGCTTTTCGACCAGCGAAAGGCAATACGTCCAACTTTTGTCAAAATTGAGATACGTGATCGTTCGCTGGTATTCAGATGACATCTAGAGGTTGATAAAACGTGAAATTTCTGTGTCATGCGTTTTAGAAAAGCCACGGTATGGCGATTCGTGTATTTTGTCAAAAAATCGTGATTTTTTACGGACGAACGAACTTTGAAATTGCTGTACTGTGAAATTGGAAAAGCTGCGCTCGCCACGGTTTGTCATTTAACCAGAAAAATAGTCTTGCTAATAATGTTTATAATAAAATGAAGACTAAATCGATGTTACTAAATGGTGAATTTAATAAATAGACAAAATTACGCTTATGCCGTTTATTATATCTATGTTCTTGGAGTCTCTATTACACTCAACAGACTGTTACATACATGTGCGCGCACAAAATGGCCACACAATTCAACCAAGCCATTTTAAAGCCGCGTTTCCGCAGACCATAAATCGTTTTCTCATCGAATAATAATATCTCGATTCTAAAAGGGACTATTTGGAAGGACATAATATTCTCCCAATATTTTATACACGGTTTCCATCCTATTAGTCGTAAATAAAGATTTATACGAGCATTTTTACATATCGCGAATTTTCTCTGTTAATCGATGGTCGCGTAATAAAAGCAACATTTACTTTCCAACGAGTTTCACGGCGAATAATAAATATTTGTCGGAACCAACAGTCGATTAAAAGTTTCTAATGTAACATTACAAGCAATCAAACGCTAAAACTTTCACATTTTTTGTGTTAAAGTTAATGAAGTTGCAAAGCAGCTTTCGTGGGAAACGATTGTATAAATTTCCATCGCAATAACAATCATGTAATTATTATTTTAACAAAGCAACAACGCTTCACAGTCACTTTTAGAGCGTACAGTTAAAGTTTAGTGCAGAGACCTACGTGATGAGAATTTATCCGTGTTGTCGTGATTAATGTCGCCATGTGTTTTTAATTATCTCGAATTAAGAAGTTCCAATTTTTCTCTACCAACGAATGTATTGCATGAATTTTTCTCATGGTCGGTGGCTGGCTCGTCGAATAAATTACAGGTTCACGCTCCTGGAAGGCACGTTCCTTGGTACTTCCCTCTGTTTAGCCATGGACCGTGTTATTGCGTGCATTTACGCCTCGCCATATCCATTTAAAGCGTTCCATTGACCCGCGGAACGGGGAAAAAAACGAAAAAAGAAGGGAAAAGAACGAAACGCGGGTTTCCCATTTTCTGGCCGGGTTATTGTGTTCAATGAACGCCGGCCGTGAATTAATTCGCCCGACGAAAAAGAAAACGACAAAGTTACGAGCATTGTAATTGGATGGGCTCGCCGAGTTTATCTGGGCGTGCGCCATTGTACGTGTCAAAAGTTTCTAGGCTGTACACTAAAAAAAAAAGAAAAAATAGCATCGGGAGAGAGAAAGACAGAGGAGCGAGAGAGAGAGAGAAAGAAACAGAGAGAGGAAGAATATCGACGGTGAATGAGCACGCCGATAATCGAAATTTTCTGCAATAAACGTTTCAATTGAACCCGGAATAAAGTGAAATCAGTGCGTTCGCCGTGAAATTTTAAATCGATCCGCGCGCTGCCAGCAAATAAATTTTAGCATTGAGGTTTGATTGGTAATTCGAAGTTTGTACAGATACATGTTTTCCGCACAGGAAACCCTACATCGCTTTTATTTAGCGTGATGGGCTCTGCGCGAAATTCACGCAAGTTTCATTTGTTTGCTGCGTTTTGCGATAGTTGGAAGACTAAGAAATGTTAAGTTAGTGGAAAATAATGGTTTCCAGAGATTTTGTATTTTACAATTATTGAATTTATAAAGACGCTTCCATTGGAAATGATTATACACGATTCTATATCTAAGCACACATTATAAAAATGAATTAAATTGAGTAATTTTGAGTCTACTACCAGACTTCTAGAAGTGCCTGCTTTAGAGGATGCGTTGAAACAAATTGATGAACGAAGCTATAAGTGACACTAAGCATTCAGAGGTTATATTATTGACAAACACGTCCACTATCTAAGCGTTAACTTCTGTCGTTTATTTCAAGATAAACTGTTGCCGGAAGTACCATCGTAAATCACGGTTCACTCTATTGATTTGTGCAAATGTTCGCCGTGGCTGGATTCGGCCAACACGGACTGCTGTGGCTAGATTGGAGCTCTATGAAGCTGGGTGGATGCCTGTGGACATACTGAAACCTATTCGGGTTTTCTAGACAATCTAGACAGTGTTGCCAGATCAGGGGAACCCGGACCTTGTTCGTGACCGAATTCGACGAACAAAGGTGGCTGTGGCCAAATTTGGGTCCTGCGAGGGCGGAGTCACGCCTGTGAACAGATCGGGACTTATTTGGACCAGGTCAAACTGGTTTCTCGCTACCGCGGAAGTAGTATCGTGTTCCTAAACAGATGTCAAAAATACAGTATGCGAATATACACTACTGTGCAAAAGAAAAAGTTTTAAAAAAGGATTCCGCTGTTTAATTAAATAATTCTGAGAATATTATTACGGATTTTCTAATACTTCCAATGCAATAAATCAATCATTGTACAATACAATTTCTACACAAAGATATTGTTTGTCATTATATCCTATGATTATACTGGGTGCTTCTTTCTTTTGCACAGCAGTATATCTACAAATTAGGTTGGGGGGAAAGTACTGTCGTATTTGAAGAACACATGTTGCTAGTGAATCATTGGGAAACAGTTGTTACAAATAATTGAAATTACATGAATGAATAATATTAAACATATATGTATTTTAAAATACGACAGACCCTTCCCTCCAACCTAATAGTAGAACTCTGAAGTCGCTTTTCTCAAACGCAGTACTACATTCTTCAGTTATCCTTCCTCAAAAAATTACCCAATAGCACCACTATCGCCGTAACACCCTGTGCAAACAGTTTATCCGCTTCTCGCCGTGATGCGTAGAAAGCGATTGAGACGACGACAAAGCCTGCTGCTGATTAATAAAACACGAGACGACGAATGAGCGGTGTTGGCGCAGCAAGAGATTTCCAATTTGGCAATTGGGGTGGCTCGGCTCCCTGTTTACTAGCCGTGTTATCTCGCCGCATCCCTACTCGGAATTTCACAAAGGGCGGTCTCGGTTCTAAGGGCGATTACGAAATGTTGATGTAAGGTGGTCCTCAATAGACGTCACCGAGAGTGTCCCAAGGCGCACGATGGTGGTAAATGGTGTTACTAAAATGGAAAACCCTTGCCGAGGGGCTGGCGATGCTTTTCGAAAATTTCGGGTTACCCGACGGTCGGGACCGGTGCTTAAATATTCTTTTACTAGCATAATTCCCGTAGAAAAAGCAACGGCTTGCTTATTTCTGGAGGGTGCCGCTTATTTATTTTTAGCACTTAATCCTGTAGGGTTTCCAGGTTAAAAGTATATCCGTGCAGCCCTTTGGACTAAACGGCTACCTGTGTACCAAGTTTCTGTGTTTCGGGATTTTTTTATCGTTACAGGGGAACTTAAATAACACTAATTTAATTTTAGCGCTTGATCCTTTTGGGCTAACGGCGACCTGTGTGCCAAATTTCAGCTTTCTATGCTTTCTGTGTTTCGAGATTCTTTTACCGTTACAGGGGACAGAGCAACTGTCATGTATATGAGATGACTACCTGGGATTTTTTAATAGACGCGTTGTAGAAAAATGCTCGGCTAAACTCGGGGGACTAAAAATTTTCCAAACTTCTGAAAGGAATATCACACAATTCGAGACGAAAGAATGATAAAACTTGAAATTCTAGTGTGAGGAGTCCAAGGCCTAGCCCTTTAATCGTGTACAACCTTTAACCGAGTGAGCTCCGCACACTGAAACTTGGATTCCTCCTGCTTTTTTAAGTTTTGGCCAGATTTTCGAGATTTCGGAGCGCCCTCGAGCTGCGGCGGTTTGTCGCAAAAAGAAACGTATCGCGATGCTCGAATCCGCTTGGTTTGCGCTGTGACACGGCTCGCGAGCGAAGAAAGTAGGACGATGATCAACGTAAGAGAGGCGAGGAAGGGAAACGAGTGTGGAGACGCAGGGGAACCAGGCGAGAAACGAATGGAAAAAGCGTGGAAGGGAAACGGAGCGACTGGAGGGTCTGGAGGAGAAGGACGGCGACCGGGACGATGCCTGCTGTGTAGGTACACGCGAGAGGCGAATACGAGTGGAATGTCGCAAAAAGAAAAGCAACAACGCGGGACCGAGTAATACGGAGGAGCAGAGGTATCGCGTGCTGACAAAGCGAGGACCGAGAGAAACTTGGGAAACAAGGAATTACGCCCGAAAGACGGGAAATTCGAGGGGGTCGCGCAAAAAGGAAAGAGTCTTGCAAGACAATAACCAAATGAATAAGTTGGACGGGAAAGAGAAACGAGCGAAGGCTCAGAAAAACAGATGGACGAGGAAAGGGAAATTAATTACGTCGACGGAACCAACGACGAAAGTATTGTCGACGGCCTGGACGAGAAACTCCGTTTGTTCCCGTTCGACGTCCTGCAGCCCTCTATGAATTACTCTGCGACGATTACTCTCAGTTTTGTTGGTTGTAACTTCGTCGATTATAAGAAACATGCAACAGACATAAAATATGGAGTGTAGAATATTATTTACGTTCAACGTGTATTCTCGCATCTCACTTTTTGCTTATCAGGCACATTGAGATAAAACGATAAAACGGAAAAAGTGGAATAGTGGTCGGGTGATATCACTCCTGAAACGCCAACTACATGAATCGTGAGTTGATTAAATTCTCGCGGAACAATTAGTTTTACTAACACTCGGACTGGTAAAACAGTTATCGTGAATAATAAAATCATGTGCCAGTTGTCTAACTCTAATCTAGCCAATAGGTCCTATCAGAAAGCTTCGCGATTATTCGGTAAAACAGAGTATGCTTAAATCTGTTGATCCCCCGTTATTTTGTGAACTGTCCCAGAGGTGTAGAATTTCTGCAATTTCCTGTTAATCTGTTGATCGGCTGATTTTCCGGCGAATAAAGGCCATATAAGCGCGATCAACGGCGAATAAAAATGATTTGGAACGTTTTACCCAATGATATACGTAGGTACGTTCAAATGAATGAGAGATTGCACTACGATGACATTTAATTGGGAACGTTACCAGTAAATAAATAATAAGAGAGAAGATAAATTTAATTCTTCTTGTAATTGAACGAACCCCTACAATATCGTGTCAGACTCGTGTTGAAGATTCTGAAATGAGTCTAATAAATATGTATGTTAATAATAGACTGCGGATAATAGATGCACGAAAGATCTAGTTATTAATTTATTTAGTGTTTCTTACATGGAAATTGATTCAATAAATTTCTTAGAAATTCTTAAAAATCTAAATTAAATGAGCCTTGTCATTCTTACAAGCTAAAACATTTTTTTTGTAATAAGCTAAAACAATTTTGTTTTCGTTGATGCACACAAGTATAAATTTTCACGTTCTTTAGAAAATTTCAAGAGCAACAAAAAGAAATTTCAAAGCACGTCAAGAAAAGAACGACCCAAAGAAGATATTGTTATCAATCATGGTAGACCCTTTTCCGAACGAGAATGCCGACTTCCCTAAAGATCGACTTTCAATTGGTCGACGGAATCGTGTCAGCCCGGTCGTCGAGACGTTTAACCGTGGAAGCACGTTAAGCGTCGCATTATCCAGCGATGGTGTCTCAGGGGCCACGCGGGGTGCGCCCCCGGGGGGGTAAAAAAGCGAGGTCCCGAGGTCCAGAGGTCTAAATTACAAAGTGACCCGAATGGAGTCGGGGCGCGAGGACGCGACGGAGCATCGCGGCGGAGGGTTCATCGTTGGTAGACAGAGTGACCGGCAGCGGTGTAGGGTCGCGGGCAGCAAGGAAGCGAGAAAGAAGCTTGTCGTTGATGGAAAGAAGGACGCGGGCCAGCTTGGAAGAAAAAGAGAGGAGAGTTGGAGGTCTGCGTCGGTGACGGAGCCGAGAAGAAGCACGGCGCGTCGCGGTGCGGCGGAAAGAAGCGAGCCGAGAAAGAGGAAGAAGAAGAAGAATGAGAAGGAAAAGGAGAAGGTGGTTGGCGTTGGAGAACCGAACCGTGGAACGCGGCGGAGATGAGAATGAAGGAAGAAACAAGGAAGAGGCTAGGGGCCGGCGTGGGCGATGAAGAGAGAGAGAGAGGGAGAGGGGGGGTCTCGCGGGTAGGGAAGATAGAGAAAGAGAAAACGGGGAGAGCCGTCTGGAAAAAAAGGAGAGGCGAGGAACGGGCGAGCGGGCTCCCGGACAGAGATAGATGAAGAGGAACGAGGAAGGAGGAAAAGAGGCCGAGGCAGAGACCTACATATTCCATGGGGCCAATGAGACGGCGCAATGTGGCGGCACGGTGCGCTCTACCGTCCTCCTTCAACGTCCACCGGCAGCGTTCGCTCTTCGTCGTTCGCGGCGGCGTTCACGCTCCGGGGAAGGGGGCGAAGGTAGCTCGGTGGACTACGGCGCGACAACGACTCAGTTGCTCACGAGCATTGGTCAGAGTACTTGCGAACCATGGCTGTCCGTTCCGAGAATACCGCGAGTGTTGTGCTCGCGTCCTCCCGTATGGTGCTTCTGGTGTTCGCCGCCGTTCTCGTTCTAGCGAACGCGAACCAGAGCCAACCTGGCCTCAAGGTCGAGAAAGTCTACGAGCCGGAGGTCTGCGACGCCAAGTCGAAGACCGGCGACCAGCTGACGATGCACTACACCGGCATGCTCCTCGACGGCACCAAGTTCGACTCAAGGTCAGTGACACTCGCCGGACACGCATCGAACGTTCGTGATAAGCGGTCAACACGACACGGCCTACCGCCACGCGTTACGCACGCCGAACCCCACAGCTTCCGGCGAACCGGCCCTCCTTCCGCCGACCATCCAAATGGGACACGTGTCGTCGCCCCTCGGACTCTGCCCCTTGCCACTAGCTCCATTCGGATCTGGTGCGAGCACGAAATCGCTGCACGCTCGTACAGGAAATCTTCCCGTTCAGAATGCAGTTTCCCTCTGCTATGTGCACACCGCATTGCGCACGGTGTTGTTGTTTTGTCTTCCGCGAGATTTTTAGCATCCCTGTGTGTGATCTTACGTACGACTTTTCGTCCTCATTTGAAAAATAATTTTGTTGGATCACTCGTTGTTCATTTGGCTCTGCTGCGATCCTTTCCCGTTTAGAGTGCAGTTTTCCTCTGCTAGGTGCACAGCACATTTCACACATTGTTGTTGTTGGTTTGTTTGATCGACTCGGCGACGACGTCTTTCGCGAGATTTTTAGCATCGCCGGTGTGATATTATATGTGTATGACTGTTCGTTCTAATTTGAAAATTAATTTCGTCGTGTGACTCATTGTTCCCTCGGATCTGGTGCGAGTACAATATCGCTGCACGCTCGTAAAAGAACCCTTCCCATTCGGAATGCAGTTTTCCTCTGCTGTGTGCACAGCACATTTCGCACGGTGTTGTTGTTTTGTATGGTCGATTCGGCGATGCTGTCTTCCGCGAGATTTTTAGCATCCCCGGTGTGATATTACGTGTGATTGTTCGTTCTAATTTGAAAATTAATTTCGTCGTATCACCCGTTGTTCATTCGGATCTGGTGCGATCCCTTCTCGTTCAGAATGCAGTTTTCCTCTGCTATGTGCACAGCACATTTCGTACGGTGTTGTTGTTGTTTTGTTTACTCGATTCGGCGATGCCGTCTTCCGCGAGATTTTCAACATCCCCGGTGTGATATTACGTATGACCGTTCGTCCTAATTTGAAAATTAATTTTGTCGTGTGGCTCATTGACATATCTGTCTCTGTTTATGTACGATACAAATATTGCTGAGCTTCCGCATTCCCACGCAGTCGTTTCCAAGTCAGAAGCGTTTAAAGTTGAACGCTCCGAATATTTCGCCATGTGCACGTCTCGCTCCGTTTACTTCCTGTCGTCTGTCGGTTACATGCTCGTATCTTTTAAATTCACTCAATTTTTGTGACCGATGGATCAGTGATCAATGTGCCGATTCACGATTGACGAGAATCTTAGATTATGAACATGGGAAACGCGAGTGATGGTTGTTGGACGCTGTGGTTTTGACGTAATCGCGTTTGGAAATCGAATAAAAATCTTTTCGAATAAAAAAAATTTTCTCCTGAGTGCTCGACTTAATTGTCAAGGGAAAATTTTTCATAGATTCACAACGATTTCTGGAACTATAGTCTGCGCACAGCTGTTGATGTTTATTTTTCTTTCGTGCGACTCGAGTTCACTGGTGTCATGCGATGATGTCACGTTGATAATGCGTAGATTAACAGCAATTGTTTCACCTAGTGAAATTCACCTAGTTTCCCGAAGTCATCTTTGTGCTAGTTTCCATCGAAATGATTTCCATAATAGGTTATCAAGCTGATTGATTAAATGTTATATCAATTCGGATCGGTGATCAGGTCTCGATTAGGGTTACTATAACGTTTCGAGGGAAAATAATTAACAGGTCCGTTTCATGCAGCAAGATATACGCCAGATCGACCTTACAGCGATCTTTAACGCTTAAGCTGCAAGCCGCCTCGATTATAAATGATCGCTTATCGCTTGCTACGCAGTAACCCGCGGCTTCGATCGTTTTTACCGTTCGAGCCACACTTCGTTTAAGTATAAACGACTAAAATTATTGCCGCAGTATGGCGCACTTTCTCGAACGAGCCGAGACGGCAATGCTTGCACGTTGCAGCTTTCCGGAAGACAGACTTCGCACGCCTGTTGACGTGGTAAAGTTCGAAAGTTTTCACTGGGATCTTAATTAACTGGAGTCGCAGTCAAGGGGCTACTAACAGTTTGCCTAAATACTACTTTTATTTCGTGGACTGGGGTGTACTCCGGTGTAACGATTGTCGACCGCTAAAACATAGTCAATTTAGGAAATAAATGTGTTTCCGAATAGAACGATAAAATTTTTAATTAACGTTCGATTCAAATCATCTTTGGGTAAGCTCGCATCTACACTGCGGATCTCTATGCATTTATGGCTTATGTCATCATCATTTTAGTCAAACAGGAACCTATCCTAAAAATTTTATTCATTTCGGAGCATGGACGTAATCGGAAGTTTATCTTGAAAATGTTCAAGAAAGGTTAGAATATAATTTTCGATAAGAATATTGTACAATTTTTATTTACTCCAAAACTACAAAGATCACCACTTTCTTAAAATCTGCCTGCAAAAATTGAAAATTGCATAAACATCCGCAGTCTACTCATATGTTTCTGGTCATCGTAATATTTTTGCAAACAAGATTTCGATAAAAACCGGAACTAGCAATGTAGATTCTCTGCATGGCAACGTCGCGCGTCGACAAAATCGACGTAGGATCCATGCGATCACCAAGCGGCAACGTTCAACTGACTCGTGTCGAAGTGAAACGTGCTTCCACGCGATTGGTCCGTGGCGTTCGAGCGAGCTGCCAACGCGGACACTTTCCAGGATGAACACGTGAACAGATGACCTAGCAAGTGTTCCGTTAAGGTTAATGCTTTCGTTGTCTTTGCGGGTTTTTCCCTCATAGCGTTCCTGTTTGACAGAATTGCAACGCGCGAATTTGTCAATCTTGTATGCACAGGTGTGCTTCTTGTTATGACTTTTAATCTATTAAAATGGCAGTTTCTCGCGGAAAATTTGTGTGACATATCAACAATGAATTATATGAGCCTGGTGGTGGCTTGCACGAAGCCTTTTACTCAATTCCGTATTATGGAATATTTAACCGTTTTGAATTGCACCATTTTTGTATTAAACAGCTCATTTATAGTTTATAGTTTATATGTAGTTACTTCTCCGTTATTGATGAAATCGTAAATTTATTGAACGTCATTTTGTGCTCGGCTAGATTTGGAAAACGATGCATGTTTGATACAGGTGAAAGTAAACAGCTCTGCTCGGGTATCATTTTTAATTCTGGTTTGTGTACATTTGTTCCTTTATTTACGATTGCAATTTTTAACGTTGATCTGTAAATAGTTTTAACTCGATTTGTATCGATATCGAGTTATAATTGTTTTCATTGTATTACAAACATTTTCGGTTTACTTATTACTTGTACCTTTCGAATGAATTATTATTATGTTTAGTATTCCATTTTAAATCGGTATCGAGGATTCAAAATTTTGTTATTAAAAGCCATTGCAATTTAAATACATTTTTAATCTATATAAATTTCTTTAGATATAACAAGATTGCATTTACGTAAAAAGTTCGTGCTGCAACGAAGAAGTTCATTAGAAAAATGTTCATGAAAGTTTCACAACCGTAAAGGAAGGAATTAAAATCAGCTCGCTTTGACTTACTCGGTGGTTGTAGCGTTAAATTACATGCTTAGTGGTCGAATATTTCACTCGGTGTCGGCGTTTCCTAAGTTTCCCTCTGAAAACTGTTGCGGCGATGGATGCCGGCTAAAGTAGAATGACGTGTCGGTATCGATAGCCGGAAATTTCGGCAACGAAACGTCCAGGGCGTTTTAGGCTCTTGTCGCGATCTGAAATCGGATTTGACAACCGGTTTACTTACCTCCCCTCCCCCGGCGTCCGCTCCGCGAAGTCGTTCGCAGAATTAATTGCTCCTCGATCCGGAGGTGACAAACTCGCTTACGGAGCCGTTGATCGATGGCGATTTTGCTTCTCGTGACGTCCGCGCGGAAACCGCTGCTTTCCCGAGCACACACACGTTCCTCACGAAACCAATTATGCGTCCACGTTCGCGTTCGCGTTCATGTTCACCTTCGCCGGAGTCGCGACGGAATTTTTCTCTCGTGAACGATCGTCTAAAAGTTTTTCCTCGCCGGCACGCCGCGCCGCTGAGCCCGATAACGGCTTTTGTTGCTTCTCGTAAAAGTATTAACAGGCAAACAAGATGCGTTATCGCGTGCACCGGCGACCTCCATTTTTACTAGACTAAAAATAATCTTATCGCCTCCACCTGTGATAACCGCTATCTCGTGACTGTTTCGTCCACCGAATTATTCTTCTGTCCAATAGATTGGCTCGTCGAAGCTTCTGCACAGACTCTCGCTGTTTTGTAAAATATGTAGTACTAAAGTTTTATTGTCTTCCCTGATAATCCCGAGAGGGTAAAATAAAATTAAATGTGTATTAAAGCGCAATCAACTTTACTCGCCAAGTTTTGAACGATTTATACGGTACAGTTACTCTATAAAACGAAACTCGTCAAGAATTTTAAGGCTGTGAAGAATCGTGAAGTACATCTTGGCTGACAGGATCCTCTGAAACCGTCGAATGACAAAGAATTTTTTCGTATGTTTCAGATAGTAATTTCATGGTTTTAACAGTCAGATTGAACGGTTGTAATCATTCAATATCAATAGAGGTATATTCGAAAACTCCGGACCTTTCGGAGGACACTGTGACGTCGAGTTGAAAGCAAGCGACATGCCATCAAACTTATTAAATTGCAAATAAAACACAACCCCTCTCTGCCCGATAAACTTGTCTCTGTATGACATCGATAATGAAAGAGTCTTTGCAAAAGGCTGGAAACATAATACTTGTCATATACATGAATTCCGATCGGTTCGATACCATTGAAACTTTTCATAAAATTGATAGCCACCGGTGTTTTCGCAGAGATAGAACTCTTTGACGACCAGGGAATTTGTTCGCGTGTAAAGTTGTCCATAAAAACTCGCATCATCAAGCTCTTTGCGCATCAGGTTTGATATTACCATAGCGACGAGGAGCGCGGTCAGCGTGCCCTTTGAAGCCACAATATCCCGCGCGAAATTGTATCGCGATCGGATAAGCGCTCTCTCCCGTGTTTTCATAATCATTTCCCTAAATCATCGCTCGTTAAAACTTCCACGGCGCCGTCTCTCTTTTTATGCGAAATCCTGTTGTTTGAACGTTTCTCTTTTGACCTCGTGGCGTTTCGAACACTGAACCACCGCTTTGACGCTAACATTAATTAAAATGCGAGAGAAAAAGAAATTGTATACGGCTAACAGACGCATTTCTCTTTGTGCAGAGTAACGTGTCCTCTTCCCGGCCACGGCGTATCATTTGAAAGTTCGATTTTATGCATTTATAATAACGGGTAACATTTATAATAATGGGTAGGTGTAATTTAAAACAGTAAAAACATTGGAAGAATTTAAAAATTCTGTGTTATATTATTTTCAACCTGTTAACCATACCTTCAAAGAAAATAAATTTCTATTTCACTCCAGTTTGTTATAATTGAGGGAGAACATTATTATTTTGCATAAACATCCGCTGTCTATTTATAACATACATTTGTATTTCTGTTACTCATAACTAGACAGAGGATCTTCGTGCAAACTAAAAATTTTGTACTCGATTTTTGCAACAAAACTGGAGTGAAATAGATACTTGTTTTCTTTCTTAATATATCAAACACGTTGAATAGTAATGTAACAATGTTTTTAAATTTTCCCGATGTTTTCGCTGCTTCAAATTACACCTATTCATTTTCGTAAAAAATACATAAAATCCCTTGTCTACTTATAATAGTTATGTCGCTCGTCGAAAAATGCGAAGCCATGGTTTCGAATCCGACTCGCAGTGTATTCGAGAACGGGAATGGCACTCGAGCCAGGTGACCGCGTTGTCTCGTCTAAATTGTTTCGTGGGCCGTTACCAATACCGTTAATCGTGAAGCCGGCAGACGCACTGCGCCGGGAAAAGTTAATGCCACGTTTGGAGGTCACGGGGGACGGTGAACTGACGCGGCGCGTTCGATATTACGGATGCTACGCAGAGTTTCGATTGCGCAATATCAAGAAAATTAATTTTTTTTTTGTACCCGTAAATCTCGTATTACCGCGAGCGCGCTTCGTCGAACCGGCAGTTCCTCGTGTTAATTCGACACATTTTTCACTGCTTCTGAAACAGTATGTCCTGCACCGACGACTTCATGACCTCCATGGCTAGATCCAATTCTTTTTCACATATTTTTGAACTCGTTCCTTTGAGATCAATGTTGATCCTCTTACTGGATCTAGAAAATTGGAATTTAGATGGAACGTTCGTAGCTTCGGGTTAAAATGGACCCTGCCAACCGGGTTAATCTTGTTTATCATTTCGAAGAAGAAATTTATAAATTTTTTGTTCACTTATCCTTCCGTCATTTTGGTAATTTTGCGAGTAAATCAAAAACACATGTAGCGAGTCATTGGGAAACAGGAATTGACAGGTTATCTGAAACATGGCAACAAGTTGTTACAAATAATGGAAATTATATCATTCAATAAGTTTTAAAAGCATACCTATATTTTTATAAATTGATTCAAATGTTTTCTTTAAAATAGGACAGAACTTTCCCTCCAACCTAATATCATTGTAACAGTTCGAACTAGAATTCAGTACTTTAAATTCCACCGTTCAATTTTTATTTCATCTTTGGCGACGAATAATGTGATTGAATAACGATAGAAATGGCGACCAAATGCAACCGACTAGAAATCCTTGTTTATACGGAACTACGCGCGGTCGCAAACATTTCTTATCTTCCAAAACAGCACATTACGAGGGGGTTACTACCGCAATAGAATCTGCAGAATTTGCGTGGGCAAATCGATACGTGTGGAGAGTGTTATGTTGCCTGAATATTTTATTTGTATCTTCGAGGTTCGAATACACGCGCCCCAATAATCGAAAAATGCGTCTGAAAGCGCCCGCACATAAATTCAGCGTGTGTAGAAGCAGGAATAATAGAGAAATCGCTCGATCTAGATCTAACATTAGCTCCACGCTATTAACAATATTATTTTGGTCACCGGAAGTTTAATAAGACGTCAGTCTTGGAAGTTAGAAATTTTATTGGTTAAATATTCTCATAATCGGACGTTTGAATGACCATTCGTTTAGACTGCGGATACTTGTGATTATTCGTCCGCCGTTTCCTTCAATAAACCGCCATTTATGTTTGACATTTAATTACCAAATCTGGCAATAGTTATTATACCAAGCAAATCAATTTTATGCGATCATATTTCAGTCTGGTTATAAACGATCACGTTTTGCTACCTCAATTTTAGTTTTGACATTGTTTGGGAGGTCTTTGTTTTATGATTCGATTGATTATCTCGTGTATACATTTATAAGTTTAGTTAACCTAATTTAGAGACTAGAATATTTATGCGTATGCATATAAGAGCATATGACTCCAGCAAATCGCTCAGTTCCTGAAACTGAAACTGGGGAGTATTGATCAAAGATTTATTTCCAGATTTGATTGAAGATTAACGTCGCTCATATAATATATCACTGACAGTGTGTTCACTTGTGCAATAATATTCTTCCCGAAATATTATAATTTTCAGTGAAATGAACAGTCGAGAAGTAGAGAAACCGTTGAATCTCTCAAGTGTCTGTTTCCTCTCGTGGCGAAGGATGGTCCCAGCCTGCAGCTGCCATCTTAGCGATCTCTGACACGGTAGAAAGTGAGTCAACGACGGGTTCACGCGATGATTAAAAACGTTCTCTGGTCCTTCTCCTCGGATGCTAGTCGATCGCCACTCGGCCTGCTTTTTCCACGAGGAATCCACTTCGATTCTTCCATTCATTCTTCCCAATAAGCTTCGAGCTCGGGTCTCGCTGTTCTGGAACGCTTTGCCAGAGTGCCAACCAGCATTTGCTGTAGGCCGAAACGCTATGTCTGAGACAGGCTTTTTCTACATATTCTTGTATCAATTATTGTACTAATTGTCGACGATCAAGGTTTTACCAGAAATGTAATTTTTTGTCGGCATCCATGAGGTAGACCGGGCTTTCGAGAGTGTGACCAAAATAAGTAAAGTTTGTAGAGGACCGAACTCGTGATTTTTGCCTAGGTTTTTGCGATTATGATCCATTGTGGCTCATTCACGGTTCGCGTTCAGAACACCTTCAGAAATGTGCAACGCGGCGTAGACTTGATACCGGCGCGACACGCCTCGCGAGAAATGCACGTGAACAGCGAGGAGAATGGGAAACGGGGTAAACGAACGCGGGGGGTGTGCTGACGGGGGTGTGCGAGGGCGCGGAGGTACGGACGACGAGAGTACATTAAAGCCGAGGCACACTGCGGAATATTCGCGAAACAAAAACTGATACGGACCAAAGATTTGCTCTGGGAATGCGAGGCGAGGCTTGAGGAACCTCGAGCTCTCGTGACCGAACAAACTGGCAGAATCGTCGCTGCCGATTCCACGAACACCGGTCCTCGACGGTGACGACGATGGAGTCATTGCTGCGAGTCTGTATGCTGCGAGGAGGCTGACTGTTATTTACTCGAACATTAACACCTGGGAATTTTGGTTGCGAAAATAGGAACGCCGAGCTTGGAACATCTCGCGAGTAGAAATTGGAGTTGGGGAAAAGAGGCTCGTACGAAATGGCCAAAATCTGGGTTGCCAGTCCGCCGAAAATATTAACAATGCATCTTTTTGCAGGCCCTAGGAATTGTGCAGGGTTGATTGTTAGTCACTTCGCAAATGGAATGGGAAAGGCATCAAAATAGCAGATGGAGTTTAAATAATTTCGACTTTCTAATCACAGAAATAAAATATTGGTAAAAATTAAGATAATATAACACTGCATTTCTCGAAGGGAATAAATTCGTAATTAGGTCAGAACTAATTTGCAAAGTAAAGTGAAAGCTAAAGAGTTCTATCGCACGTGAAGGAAGATAGCAAATTTATTACGTATTCAAATTTTATTATGTCGAGTGTTCGATGACCAATCTGTGTATAGAACCACTAATTCTAGATAGTGTATAAAATATTCTTGTGTATAAAATGCATATTTTATTTTAAAAAAAAGCATCCCGGTTCTTGACCCCTTTGAAACCTCAGATGAGATAACTCGCGATTCGATGTCTTTTATCGTACACTTTAGACGAGATATCTCTCGATATTGTTGGTCGTACATTTTTGACAAATTGCCTCGAGGCTCTATTTATCAATATTTACGGCTCGATGTTGTTGGTCGAACACATCCCGCGAGAAATTCCACGTCCGCACCGAGTGTATTTTTAAATGTTTTACGAACAAATATAAGAGAAACTATTTCTGCAAGCTATACATTTTTACCTTTTTCGTTGTGGATTAAAAAGCCACGTTTCGTGTGAATTCGTGATGCATGAAACACACCCTTGCGCAATAAAAAAGTTTTGATATTACGTGCCGTCACTTACGAAAACAATTAAGATAATTTTGCGCTTTTTGAACGAGAAAAATTTTGTTTCACTGATCAGAAAGCTGCTACGTGTGCATCGAACGTTAGAAATTATATCATTGGTAAAAATCACAGTATCAGGGACAATTGGCTAATTAATTAGAATGATCGAGCTTCCAATTAGCGTGTTCCAGACATTTCGATTGAAATCAATCAGCCAAACTAAAATCAGACGGCCACCATCTTATAAGCAATTTATATTATTTTTTAATTATTAATCGCAAACAATTTTACGCCAGCTGAATTATTCTACACGATCGTAAATACCCAATGTTCCTAGAAAATTATACATAGAAACCGTACAGTAAAGCTCGCTTAACCCACCGCCGGAGTTAGAAGGAAAATATTGGATCGTCGGAGAAAGTTTTAAACCCTTTTTGTATTTACTTGTAACCTCAAAAAGGGTCAATACTTTCCCGATAATCCGATAGTTTCGCTGAGCACAAGGTGAGTCTGTTCATTACATTACTTGCCTTTAAACTTTTACAAAATCGATAACCTTTTTATAACCGAGGTTCAACGAACTGAAAAAGATTGCTTTAAACCAACCATTTTCACTAAAATTTTTCATTCAATTCGTTACAGCGTCGCGTCGACCGCCGCGCCGGTACTTACGGATTATTAGCGACTTGCTGAAAATTTTATCGGAGCTCTCAACGGTTCAAAATGTATCCCACTTATTATTAGAAACGTAGAATCTCTTTACATCAATTTATCTTTGACACTTTCGACACCGTGACTACCAGGAATGGTTGACGGCTTGAATCGTTCGGATTTAACAATTTTTATTTGCGCCTTTTTTTAGTGTGCATTTTTAGTTTCGATTTCTGATGTAGGTGTCGGACCAATTTGCGAAGCTACGTTATGTTAGAAAGATTAACGGAAGTAACACCTGAAGTATTATGGCATATCTCAGGAGAAATTGAAAGACTTGCAATGTTTTATGCATTCGTGTTAAGACAGAACTGTGAGGAACGTAAATAATCATGCACCGAATGTGTTACTAATTATTAGACTGCGGATTTTATGCATATATGATAGAAAAAAAATATTTAAAGACACAAGAAGTTTTTTTATTTCACCCCTGCGTCTTGCAGTCTACTAGTTTTTAATTATCTTGAATTGTAAGAATTTTCTGGATTGATATTCGGCACTTTGAACGCACTAAAGAAACTATAGTCCTTGTCCAAGAAATGTATTTTACCTCGTTCGACGAAGCATAGAAACGTCGTCGAGTTTAGAAACTTAAGAAGCAACAAATTAATTTTAAAAAGCACCTGGAGCACCGCTGAATATACCGCACGAGAAAAAATCGGATTCGCTTGGTAACAAGCCTGTTTTCATCGAGACGGTTTATCAGTGGTCATTATCGGTGTGCAGATATCGAATGGTTCGGGTCAACGATAAGGAATCAGGGTGCCTCGTCGGATCGGCGTATCGGTCGAACGGTTTCGCAAACGATCCCCGTATTCTTCGTGTCGTCGTTGTCTCGTTGCCTCTTCTTCTTCGTTCCCTCCCGTTTTTCCGTATCTGTCCCGGGACGACTGTCAAGTTTGGAGGTCTGGTTTATCGGGGCAGGTAGAGGGCGATGCGGGGGCAGAGGTTACGTCCGTGACAGTTTGCGGGATGCGATCGTTCGTTTCTCGGTCCCCGTAGGGTTCTTTCTATTTCGCGGTGCGACCGAGGGAACGGTATCTTGCTCTTCTCCGTGCTTTTGCTCGCGTTCACGTTCACGTCGAACGCATGCATGATGCGAGACCCGTCTACGGGAACGTGCGCGATTATGCAAAGCGTCGTCAGATTGACAAGCGTCAACCGCAGAGCACGGTAAACCACCGATGAACTTTCTATTCGCGGATCGAGTCTGTTGCGCTCGCCCGAATTCGCCCGCAATTTATTGCATCCTCTTATTGAATGCCGGCTTTCTCCGAGAATCGAACGTGTTACACACATCCACGACACGCGCGCCGCGTCGCAAACCGTTGCAATATTTGCTCGCGCTATGCTCGATCGCGCCATTCCTCCCCGTGACTCCCGAATGCAAGATGCCGCGCCGTTCGTTAACGAAAATTCCGATTCCCCTCGACGCCATTCTGCACTTAATCGTCTTCAATTTTCCTCGCACCACGGCGACGCACACTGCTTTCAGTCGGTCGCAAAAGTCGTACTTTGAGTTTCAATAACGTACGCATATACGCATTTTAATCAGTTATTGTATTTCATTAGTAATATTAATCAGACAAATTTTTCTTTCCTTCCAATAAAACAGGCAGTTTTGCAAACCAGAATTCACGAAGTTCCATAAAACGGAAAAATAACAAGGGCCTGAACAATACTTAAGTCGCAAAATTCGAAATGTTTCTTCTGTCCGTGATCGATGATTATTTCACAGATGAGTAACCTTTCGAAAATCTATCGCTATCGAGAATAGGTGTGCGCGTTAATCGTCGATAATGCTGGTATCGAGTGAAGGCAGTGTTGAATTCAATTAAAAACTGTTTATTGCGAGGTGTAACACGATTGCACGGTAAGCTGGATAATTGCGGGTAGCTTATTTGATCGCGTTCAACGAGAATTTCGCTGGGGCTCGCGCGCTCGCGCTATGCTGCTCGCGGCCCCGTGATATTAGAAGATTTTACTGCACCGTTGCGCTTTGGGTCTGGCTGTGTGTCGCGGACGAAAATGAGACACGTAGAACGTAACGAGATCAGATGCGACTGGGACGGGCGGGTACCTCGGGGCACTCATCAAGATTGCCGTGTACTCGCGGAACGCGGCTTATCTTGCCGTTTTATTCGTCGCGTTCCCGATTAAATCGCGGCCGAAGATTGCATTATGCAACGGCAGCGCGGACCACGCGAAGACGACCGGCTAAACGGGTTCACTTTCACTTTTATGTTGCCTGCGCGTTCCGTGACTTCATGCTTCGCTGAAGAATATCTACGCGTATGGAATCCTCCGGGAACTTGTGCGTAAGCATCCTTGTAATAGCCCCTTCTTCCTGGATTAATCTATTGTTCACAAACAATTCGAATACATTCTACTCTCTAAAATGCACATAGTTCGAAATATTGATTAACCCATTTGGACTTGAAGCTAATACAGTCAGAATCGTTACGCATACGAAGAAATAACTAACAAATTGTTTCAGATAAAAATTCTTATTGGTCCACGCCGTACTGTTTGGAAAATCAATGTTGCACGTTTCCTCGTATTCCATTAATTTCCACATAACACCTTGCAATTGCATTCAACCGACACTACGATATCAAACGGCTTTAGCGAATACATAATATCATTGGCATGTTGTTTCCGTATCCCTTTGATACGCGCGATACTCCAGAATCCGTACACATTGGCATTAATGAACGCATCATTGAATTAGTCGCATCATTAAATTGAATTTCTGACGAGAAAGCAACTGAAAGCAATACGTGCTTGATTCGCTACCCTTTGATCGCTAGATATTATGGCACATGCTTTAGGCAAAGTAGTAAAAAATACTGTAAATCATAATTGGCGAAGTTCCCTGGAGGATTTACTCAGATTCTAAAATTTGAACTCGGATAGTTCGGCTGAACGTACACCGGCATTACTAAAGGATCGCGCTGGTGTCCGGCGTGCCGAAAAATCGAACATCCGATAGCGCGTACGCTCGCAGCGGGCGAAATAATTGAATAGAAAAGGGCTCGGGTTACATTACATTTCTATCCGATTACGTGTCGCGTGTGTCGTCGCATTCCTACGCCAATAACGTGGTTACGAGGTTGGAATCGGTCGAAGCTCTCTGCGCGACACATCGCCGCTCCGCGCCGGTTGCGTATACGCGTTTATGTAGTCGATTATTTCGTCGTGTTTCACGGATCCAACGAGTTTCAGCTTAAACGTGTTTACCAAGTGAATCTGTGTGGCCGGGCGTCGAGTAACGAGGAAATCACGACGGATATTAACGGCCGGATTCGAGGCTTATTCCGTTACGCAACGAGCATTATCTGATTTCAGTTTTTGCACGGCTATCGGGCCCACGTGCGATTCTACGGATTAGATCCGATTCCATCAGCGGGTATCGCGAATAGAGAAATATCGCGCGGAACTGAATCCCGATCGTCCACGTTTGTTCCTCGTAGATAACTCATTCTTGCAATTGCCAGTCCGTAAATCATAGAAATTCGGCCATGATCGATGAAGGTTGACCGCCGTGCAGATATGAGACGTATCAATTTCGCGTAAAACCGTTCGGCGAATTGGTCGAACCCGTGGCCACCGGTCGTTCGGTCCACGAGGGACTCGCCGGGCCGCTGGAAAATTAATGAACCATGCTGAGAATAATTACCGGAGGAAATCTGCCGAGGATAACCTCTTCGGTGCCCGGTGATTCGATTAATAGGACCACGTGCGGGCTCGTTTCGCCACCACGGAATCGAAAACTAATGAGTTGATGCGGAAGTTCTACCGATTTCGTCAGGAAAATATGCATTCCTTATGTATATCTGCATGGAGGTTCTTAATTCTCGCAATTCTTAATTCATTCAACAAGTCTAGATCAGGTCACTGTTTCTCAGGCGCCTGTTCATCATTTTCAAGTTCTATGTTCAATACCGTAAACTACAATGTAATCGGAGATCTTACAACGACCTGCCTTCTCAGCCTCACATCAGAACTGTTATCGGTTACGCAGTGACCACATTCACACCGTTATTCCCCGCATATTCTTCGCGAGCATCATCAAAGAGAGATGCAAAGCGCGCAATCTGGATCATGTCTAGTCTTCGAACGATTCGGAATGATCAGACACCGTAAGACGATATTCCACGATCCATATACTTAGCAGTAGCTAGCGTCAGAGATTAAGAGCTCCCGGAAACTTTATCCTTGTAATAATCATTGAGAAGCTTTATACAAGATCAGGATCCGCTATACGAAATTGCACTCGCACAAACCTGGCGCCGCGCCGTTCTCTCGGCCCCCGATCGCTGCCGACGGCGTAATTTGCTCAAGGCTTTGCTCCTGGCTCTACTCGGATGCAACCGAAAACGCTCCCTGCCACTGGGAACCATCACCGCCGACTAAAAGCTCCACCTCACTTCAGACTCTCTGTCAGGGAAACGTGGTCAAGCATGTATCTCAGGTTCGAAGGAATCGTCTCGCTGAGAAACTGTAGATAACGTTCGAGCGAACTATCTAGAGTCTGGATCTGCTTCTCTACCATAAGACTCTAGCTCTAACGCTTTAGACGACGGCGGTCGTTCGGGAGCCTTTTAAAAGGTAATGGCTCACTGAGGATTTACCGAACGATCTCCAAAGATCATTCTTAACTCCTGCCTGGCTCGAGCAGTGGAATTAGTAGACCACGGATTCTTATACAAAATGAAAATTTTTTAAGTTAATTCTAATGAACAGAACAACATGTTAATATATATATATTTTGAGAATGATCCATATAGGGATTGAAACGTTGAAAGTTTAATTTAAACTTGCACAATTTGCTTTTTTGTAATTACAAGATCGACTTCATGTTGACAACATGTTAAAGTATATTTTTATTGAAATAATATACAGGGTGCAAAAATGTTGCACTTCCTTGAAAGGGAGGTTCCCCGGGTGGCTTGAAGTGACTCGTTCCTTTACGAAAATTTTCTACGCGGTTTTCATGAAACTCTTAGATCGTGATGATCCTTTTGATTTGACCTAAGACGATGATGATCGTTCTATAAATTCATGGGCTTCGCTCGCAAAGTTACTCATCCGGAACTCTGAAATCGCCAGCTCATCGTATCACATGATGCTACAAGAACAGTTATACGAGGGAAAGTTGCGAAAGTAATAACCGGGGAAAAACGTGACGATAGTTAGGCGGGCGTTGGATTCGTGTCACACTTTGGCCCGTCGATTTTTCGCCGGTTTCGATTGACTCCGAAGTTCGCGTGGTATTTATAATGGATATTCGAAGTTCCTCCCTCGAACTACCGGGAAAGAACGATCATTTGTTGCGGAGAGTTGTCGCTCCATCCGCGAAACTTTGGTCATTACGGTCAGTCACCAGCGAATATACCGTGCAATGTGCAAGGGGACACTTGTACCGAAGGACACTTGCAAGAAGATGATCAATTACATCGCGAAAAAGTAGTGATTTCCGAACCTCGCGGGAAACACTGTCTCCTCGGTCTCCTCTGTGCAGATCCGTTTCGATAAGAACCATTGAAAAAAAGTGATCTACTCTATTCGCTATCTTGTAAATTATTTTCTCTATGGATACTCCGGCGTGCAACTCGCTCGAAACTTTGTGACATATTTTCCAACAATCGCAGCGTTATCTCGTGTTTGCTGATGACACTATCGCTACCGCCGATTGTATCCCAGTAAATAGAATTGGATATCACGCGAAGCGTAATCGAACGATTCGTGGATATGGAACATTTAATAATGATATTGATTAGAAACTGTAGCTGTAGCATTTTTCACTTTTCATCGGTTTATTTCAATTTGTTGGCGATCACATTGTTTTACGAAAAAGACGGACTAATCAGGGCCTGACAACAGTAGACGCTTTTCAAGGAAGTCCAACATTGTATACCGTGTATAAAATATATAATTGCTTTTAGCAGTCGCTCGCAATAGTTTCCTGAAACAGGATACGCTAACGTAGTCGAAAATATTTCGCACCTTGCGTACAATCGATCCAATTTATCTCGGGGACCGCATTCCAAACAACTCTCGTTGAAGCGGTTGAACTGCGAATTCCGTTTACACGGTCGGTCGTTTCCGTTCCGTGGCGTCGCTAATAATTACGACCGTTGCGGGACAGCCTTGCCGGAGAAAGTTGAAGTTTCCGGTGGTATGCGGCGGCTTGTTTAGTTAAATAGACAAGATATGTAACGGAGGCGCCGGCGAAATTAATGCGGAATACGTCTGCTCTGCATGCTCTGGCTGTCTCTCAAGTGCGCGTTCTCGCCGGGCGCACGCAGCGGCGTAAAATATACGGCGAATTCGCGTCATGTTAGATACGCCCGGACAAAATTAGACTATTTCGATCGTTGACAGACGGCCAGTTGTTGTACTGAGCGAGCAGCAGTCCAGACAAATTTGCAAATTCTACATTAACATTTTAATTCACAACGGATGACGCGCAGACTGACCTGTCCAGCGAATGAATACTTAAACTACAGTGTCTGTTGAAGTTATAGCATTAGTACATCTTTACTTAATTTCGTCAGTGCTATTTCGGTAAGAAGACGTCGGGATGCTTATAGCTTGTTTTCAAATTCAGGCACGCGATTAAACGAGAACTGGGTCAAGTTACCGATGATTGAACGGAGTACCTCCATGAATGATAATTACACAAACAAACGGATCATTCGACCATTGAACAACCTCAACATACAAATTACTGATTTCACGTATTGTTGCACTCTATGTTGCAACATGACGACACGACGTATTTCGTGAATGGTTAAATATGGATAGAAATAGAATTAACATTTGCAGTTAATGTTTTAAAATTTTCGTGACGCTTCCATCTCAAATTTCCATGGGAAAATTGCTAGTTTTGAAACACTTTTTTCCGAAGAAACTAGATTTGTTTCGTCGAAGAAAAATTATTTACAATTTATAATTAACACAAACGGTTAAATTTTAACCCTTCACTGGATGATTTGTTTAATTGGGATGAAAAAATTGAAAGAAGGTCAGTTTTTGTGTTTTATTTAAGGGAAAACATTTTAAAAAATTAAAACAACATTTTATCCAATTAGATAAAATGTGTAGAACGGTAAGAAAACACATTCTTAGTTCACTATATACCAGATTTGTTAACTATATACCAAATTTGATTAAATGAAAGTTTGGGGCAGGAAGAGATAATAAACAGGAATTGGATTTATATATCACAGTGTAACGTAATAAAAAGAATTAGATAAGAACGAAGTTCCGATGTGAATTAAATAAATTCGCAAGATCGATATCGAGAAGAGTTGAGTACACACAGCGATCCCCTAATCCCGGGTTACTTATAGTCTGTTCCGCGAACTAAAGTAGCGAAGTGTTTACAAGTTGAGGCGCAATCGATACTTCGATGATGGGGAACTGACACGCAGACCGGAACAGTTATTGTTATGTGATTTATGCGCGGAAAGTAAATCCGTTCGGGTACGCTCAGGCATGCGAACTTAGTGGTTCGCTGCACTTTTCTGTTTCGAGCATGCTTTTAGCTAATAAAGCGATCCAGCGAACACCGCAAAGTACACAGCCTGGATTTACTGAAATATTAACCATCAATCGGACCGAGGAACATTGTTATTACGCACGCGAACAAACAGCATGATCGCTCGATAGTCGAATATTCGCGATAAAGATCTTTCCCTAACAGGACAATTTGCTATTTACGAATTCATTCATTGGTCAATTAAGGGTGAAAATGAATTGTTTCATTGTGAGCAACTCTGGTTTACTCGTCAGAAGGATATTGTTCGGAAAGGTATTTATGAAAACGTCGACGCTTCCTTTGCTGATGGTCTCATTGTAGTCATGCCACTTCCGCAGACATTGTTATTGTCGAATCTCGTACAAAAGCTCATTTTTATAGACTCCCCGTTTGCTTTGAAAACGCTAATTCGAGTGAATAATAGCGATATAAGAGATAACTTCGTTTTCTCTCGATTTCGATGTTGAAGCACGTGCGCTGTAATTTATTCATGAGAGGACCAAGAGAAGTTAATGTTTTACAAAGTACTCGTGCGAAATCATTTTGACACTGTACACTCCGAAGAGTATAAAATAGCGATTACAATGAACGGTTCGATGAATAATTCTTGAAAAAAAAGAGACTCGAGAAGAAATCCATGAGTAAATACAATAAGTCAATGCACAATAGATGAAAATGTATTTCTTTATTCAATAATTTGTTATAATATTTAACTCGAAAATTACACATCTACGATCTAGAATATTTCCATTCCCTATGATTTTCTAAATTTTATGGATATGAAATTGGTATAATACCTCATAAAGTATAATTGATTAGATACCGATATATTTAATCATGTAACCAAGTCTTTCGAAATGTATTTTAGATAGAACACTGGAAACGTATAAGGAGTGGTTCGGAGAAAAATTGGCGAAAAGCCTGGAGCGCTAAAAAATGCAGATAACAAACGAACGGTTTCAAAGTTACAGAGGGGTTGCAGAGGGTTCGATCTTCGTCGGTAATAAAAGTAACCGAATCGCGCGTGGGTTTCTCGGAGCGGTGCGCATCGGGAAACCGACGCACGTAAGCCCGCTCCCATTCACGAGATCAATTATTCGCGCGTGAGCAAGTTGGCCGACTCAAGCCCATAATTTTCTCATGTTTGTCCTAACCGCGTCGTAACCGAAGCAACAGCGTGTTCCGAGGGGTGTTGGGGGGCAACGCGAGAGCGCGAAGGGTGTTTAGCGTGCAGAACACGAGCCCTGCGCCTCCCGCACCCGCAGTCGATTACCTTGAAAGTTCATTCGGACGAAGGGGGAGCAGGCTCGAAGGGCCGATAACGAGGAGTCGAGGCACGATAACGTTATCGTTCTTGGCGTACCTACGTCGTCGACGGCGTGGACTCTCGGCGACGATGTGTGCCGGTGTTATCTCGTCCTGCACGCCTTCCTCTGGTCGAAGACCAGCATCGATCACCGACCACGTGCCGATACACCTCCGGAACTTGCAACTGGTCGTACAGCCGCGGTCCACAGGATAGATTTTTTAGAATCTTCTGTTCCTCCGTCGGATCCACTGCCATTTACACGAACACGCCTTAACCCCTTGCTGTATTTTGATGAGCCAGACTCGGGATGAAGGTTTTTAACAAAGTAAGCGCGCGTTTCATTTTAGATGGAATAAAATTTGATTCGTTTGTAATCAATATTTAACCGACTGCACGGATCTTTATGTGTTTATAGCAAAATTGAGTAGATGATATACAAATTGTTGGGTAATTTATTCCTTCTCTATTAAAATCATTAATGGAAGAAATAACATTCAATTTATAATAGTTTCTATTTCTTAATTATACATTGAACGAAATTGTTTATGTACACTACCTCATCAATACTAAAAAATTGTAAATACACAGACCGTTCATGCTCGTCTACCAATTTTTGTTATACACATACCTTGTGCTCGGGAACTTAGGGTACCGTTTGCTACAGGCACATAATTGTGCTCGCGTCATAAAAATTAAAGATAGCACACATGCTTTATCTTGTTGACTGGGCGTGTAGGTATCCCTCGTCGAACGATCCTCTCTTCGGAAGAATCTCGAAGAGGATCCTCGATTCCACTCTCTTCTCCTTCACTTTTATCGTTCCCTCTTTTTTTTTCCCGTGGAGCCAGAGTTGCCTCTTCCGGCGATACCACCGTTGGAATTTATCGCGCCTTCAGGAATGAAGGGTTGCATTTTAGCCGGCCTGGCCAGCTTGCTCCCTTCTTGACGCTGTTCAGGAAATAAGAGTGCGCCCCGCACGAAACGATTACTGTTATTAAACTTTCTTGGTCACTACCGCCGGTCGTTAGGTCTTTATATTCGAATGCACGATCGACGGGCTGTTTCAGTGGTTTTTAGTAATTGCCGCGAAGGTGTTGCTGCGGTTTTAAAGGGCTGCGCGCGGTGACCGTATTTTTATCCAGAATGCAGATTTTTGTGATAATTCTTTACTTTTCCAACTACTTGGTATTTGTCGTAATTATTAGACAGCGGATTTTATGCATTTATAACAAAAATGAGTAGGTGTAACTTAAAAAAGTAAAAACATTAAACAAATTTAAAAGTACTGCTATATTATTTTCCACCTATTATGTGCATTAAGAAGGAACAGCTCGATCAAGATCAATACGAGATTATGCACCGTGTATAATCGAAAGTACGTGACATGGGCGAGCCCTGTATGTCTGTGGATTATACGATAATTAACATAATTGGCGTTCATTTTTCATCGACTGAACCATTACGAGGTGGGACGCAATTGCTCATTTGAGTGGTAGCTCGCGGCGATTAACCCCGGAGATACGGTAGGCCTGGTTTCGGCCGAAAGTTTCAATTCCTCGAATTAGGTAAATACATTTGACGGTGCGGTAATTATCTTGTCATGCTCAGATCCCTGGACCGGGTGGAGAGTACACGTCGTAAAGTACATAGCTGCCGCCCGCCTCGTAGAATATTCTGATGATCGTACTTACTGATGGCCCCGTGGTTTACTGCCTACTCTATTATGTTGATAGAAGGACAATTAGCTCTTGCATGACGTTGGCATCGTAAGCAACCGGGAAATTAATTGCGCGGCTGTTGCCCGGTCTCGGAGAACCGACCGATCGACAAAAAGACCCGGTCGCGGACCAATGTCCCCTAATTACACTGCAAAATGTGTGCACGCCGACGACGCGAAGCGACGTTTCCCCTCGAACCTTCCACTACCACGTTCTACATACGTATACATATACCGACTGGCATTCGAACCGCAAGTTTAACCCTTTGTGTCCTGCATTGTACCGTTCTTGTTTTTCATTGCTGCCTTTTCTCTCCTTTTTTTATTCGTGGTAGAGATATACAAGGTGATTCTGGCAACTGGGACAAGTTGCTGTTCTTTTTTAAGTGAAAGTAGAATACGTACGTCATAATTAGACCGCGTATCTTTATGCATTTATGGCTTCTGAAAATGTTCAAAAAATGATAGAATATAAAATTATGTTTTTCTATCTTTACCTAAAGAACAGCAGAAACTTTTCCCAGTTCCCAGAATCACCCTGTACATGTTTTTTTCATTTCAGATTGGCACGCGAAAATTGTTGAAATAACACGCGTTCAGAGTATAAATGTCTTCCGTAGATTTCACACAGAGTATTCGCGGAAATCTGCACTTTTATTGTCAATTATCGGAAACTCGGAACGAAATCGAATTCCTGCCGAAAATTCTATGTAGAAAATAATTTGTCAATGGAATCTTCCCGAATTCAGGTTCTATGAATGCTGCTTCGGTTTTATTCTCTTTCGAAGCTTTTTATCGGCAATGCGTACATAAAAATCACGCATCGATTAACAAGAGGGATTAAATTGCCTGTCGATGAGAAGACAGACAATATTTTTCATTCGCCCACACGTCACAGAAGAATTGATTCATCGTTGCAATTGAAATCCGACTGAAGTTCGTATCAATAACTATGCGAATAATTCACGTGCGCTGGAATTATTGATTACAGTTTGGCAATAGGTCGACGTAATTTACCTTAAATGCGTGCGGCGAACGAAACGTTTAATTAAGTTGACGTTACGATCCGAATGAACGATGCTCGCGACAAAGACGGTTGACATGTTATCGCGTAGTTCGTCCTTAACGTATGGATCAGTTAATTGAAATTCATGTCTGATTGACAGGTAGAAACTGAACTGCGCCGAACGACAGCTCGGTGTATGTATCCAGATGGGAACCGTTATCGCATGCTCGAATTACTTCCACGCTCGATGAAAATGATTGCCACCTACACGCGCGCTGTTTCCAGAATTATAGATGCAAATTCATCGTGTTCGTGGAATTCCCAAAATGCATTAATAAGATCCAACCGAACTTACTGTTACAAAGTTCCCGCCCACCCGTCGTGCCAAAATAATGCAATATTCTACGATCATTCGAGAGAAGCATCTCATAATTAGGCTGGAGTTTATTCAACTTTCTTAGATTCTTCTGATCTTGCTTCATGTTTCATTCATTCATTTTCCAACAGTCTATCCATAACAAACGATCTTAAAAATTTTGAATAGGTTCATTTTTAATAGTAGCTGTAACAAATTGGATACAATTTGTTACCTAGAAGTATGTCGATTACAAAGCTTGTAATCAGGACAGTGTCTATCCTGTCAAGCTTCGAGCAGAAAAGCCAGTCCTTGCTGCCAAACTATTCCTCGATATTTGATTGTAAATGCACAATGCGGCTGCCCTCGAGAAAACCGTGAAGAATCAAGTAGCACACATGGTAGAATGCAGTTCGGCTCGGACGGTTTCGACAAGTAGGGGTTGTATTAATCTTTCCCGTTGGTAGATACAGTTTGGCCCGTTGTCACCGGGTTCGCCGGTGCATTTTTCGCCGTCGCATAATTCGCCTCCTTTTACGCTCCGCCTTCAATACCGAGCGGGTCCAGGAACCGCATGACACCGATCGGAATTTGTGGTCGCGGAAGAGTTTTATAGCCGTCTTCTGCACGCTGTGTCTGCGGTTGCAATGCTCGAACGAGCAGCCAACGAAAATATTCAGAAAACGGACATTTATTCAAGAAGTAATTCTGAAGTCTACTCTTTATTCCGCAGACGTTATATTTCCTCCTAAAAAGATTGAAGTAATCATTTTCGATTTCTTTAAGATATCTAAATTGACATACGTATACCAGCGAATCAGTATATTCAACTGATTGTTGAAATCATTGATTTCTGTAGAACTCTCAAGTATTAATCTCGTGGCCTTGCGCAGTGAGCAGCTTGGAAACAATTTATTTACCGCGATAATCCGAGTACGGCAGTGAACAAGCTGTTTTGTAATTCTCTGGGCCATAAAGATGTCCGTGACCCCTGAATTTGTAGAAGTTCCGCCGGCGATAAGACGCGTTATAGTTTCTAATTGTCGTGGAATAATCAGGGGCGACGTTATTCTGACGGCAATTGCACGGTATTGGCTTAAAGAGCCAATTTGTAAGCGGAAGTGTGGACGTGATATTACGATACAGTCCCGTTAGTATGAATTGTACATCTTCACCTGCGCTAAACGCAGCCTACAACGTTCATTCATCCAGCGAAAAACTTCGTTCACAATGCACGATCATTGGTGCACGGTTTCCATCAGATATATTATACGACGTTTACGTTGTAATAAGAGTATCATAAATTCCGGTTGTTTTTCGCGCGGAAAGAAAAGATGCATCAGCAATGAATATTAACTCCTTGAAATTTTTACTGCATCTTAGAGTCTGCGTTGTGAGAAGAAGACTGCGCGTCACATTAGTCCCACTACGAGGGGAATCGAGCCACATTTAGTGGCGGAAGGTGAAGCAGTTCTAGCGTTAATAAATTAAAGTCAAACCGGAGCTGCACCGCGAAACGCGCACGAAAGTATGAGGAGTGAACGGAAGCAGACAAGAAGTTCGCGTCGCCGAGAGCATAATCCGGTTCATGGTTGCGAGCTCGATCGCGGATGCCGTTTAATCAACGGCCCGGGAAAGCGGTGCGTACGATTTTGGGGAGCGGCGTGTTGCATTCCCGTGCATGCTCGAGCTCATCGCAATTTTCCTCCGGCGAGATTATAAACGTCCGTTGTAGCATTCAGTCCGCTGGGTAGACGCTCCCAGCCAAGTGCTTTTTCCGTTATTAACGGCGTTGGAAAATACTCGGGGCCGGCCTCGATACCGAGTGTAAACTGCACAGGCTCACCCATAAACAGGAGGCACCGGTCCAGGCCCTCTCGCACCGGCAGAGGAGGCTGCGAGCCCCCATAAAACTGTTCCAGTATTTCATTCCCCGTAACCGCGCGCTGGCCGGTGCCACTTTTTTCTCCCCGCGCGCGGAAATATTCCGTAGGCTGCTCCGGTTACCTCCGCGCCTCGTTTGCCACCGTCTCTTCTTCCACCTGTCTTCTCTCTTTCTCCTCCTCCTTTTTTTTCTCCTCTCCTTTTCTCGTTTCTTTCGTTTCATTATTTCGACCCTCCACTCTCTTCCTTTTTCCCTTCATTTTACATTGAAATCTATTTCAACCGTGGAACGAGGGAGGGCAGGAAACGCGCGAGCGCGCGCCGCTCGCAAAATAATTAGGAACTATACATCCTACGCCGCTCGACTTGCCAGCCCTTCATCTCTACCACCAACTCTCCACCATCCCCGCGTACTTTCACCGTCGCGGCTTGTTTCCTTTGCGTGTCCGTCCCTACTTCCAGCCATTCCGCCTTTATACAGCTCGTCCAATTACATTTCTGGCCGCTGTATTATTCATTCAGAGCAGCGAGATAAACTGAGCCGGCCTAGACCACGATTATAAGGGCACAGCAGCTGCCGACGCGCCCCGAATCGCTGGAACCTCCCCGAGACCTCAAAAATGTACCTCGTTCAACGCGCGGTTTGAACGAAGTGTCCCGAAATCCAACGAGTTCCCGTTGGATTTGCCGAGAGATGTATCTTAGTAACGCTTCGCCGGGCAATCTTGAACTCCGCCCGTTGAAACTTACATTTTTGGCACTTCCTCGGTAAAAACAGTAAATCCTCTATAGACGCAAAAAGGTTGTACACAAAAAAATATCCTCTCCACTGTAGTAATCTGATCGCGGCTCGGTCTTTGAAGCTCAGAAAAATAGTGTCGGTCTACGAACTTTGTAAACGTACCTCCCCGAGGCTTTTGCGACTATAGAGGGTTTACTGTTTACATAAAAAAGTTGCACGTTTCTGGTCCCCGGAAGTGAAGTTCAGCAGAAGTAAGAAATGTCTATTTTCTAGCTGCGTTGGGTCGTGACAAGCTTCGCTTGAATTTTCCATTTGTAACTAAATTTTAATTAAGATCGCTCTGTTCAACTAAATTGAATGATCTTTCGAGGTCTTAAATCGCCATCTCCGCTAATTGCAACCTGCATTTCCCACGTCGCGCGAGCAAACTGCACCGAACGAGGTTCGCGTAAGGAATGGATATTCGATCGGGAGCGCAATAAGCGGGAATCTGCTGTATCGGAGGTGTAATCGAAGGTTCTCCGGCCGGCGATATTTTTAATTAAGAAACAAGCCTTACGGAGCGGCGTCGTTAGAAAACTACCGGAATGCTGGCTCGTTTTCCCGCGGAACAGTGCTGGATTTAATTAGTACCGTGGCTCGGTCCTTCGTCCTGTATCTCGGCGAATAAAAAGTCGATGGAAGAAGGTGGTCCCGGAGAGAAAAGAAACCGGCGAAGCGGTATGGAAGGCGTGAATCCCGATGGAAAGAGATGGAGGTGGAAGGATAAGGGAAACAGGATGGGACGAAACGGTCGGACGGTATGAGCGACGGCAAATGTTTTTCCTCGTGGGGGAGCCCGCCTAAAAGGGTTGTCGGGCCACCACCGACCAACAGCGGGAGAATGAGAGGAGACAAGAAGCGAACGAGCGTTTCGAGTGTGCACCCACTCCCTTGTCGTGCCCGTGTGCCACCGGTCTTAATGAAAACCGTATAAAACGCAAATTAACTGGCGAATGAGAGCTCCGGGAGCTTTTCTCTGACCGCGTAATCCTGACGTGGACCCGGCGATTTGTTGTTTGCGGACGATCCATCGAATGGCCGCCGTGTTCCACCCCTTCATAGCAATATCGAGACGGGTCAACGCGGTTAATTTCGAGCCGAGTTCAATGAACACGCGTGCCACGCGTTTCCTTGGAGTCCAAACAGAATTTTCTCCATTTCCAATTTCTCGGTTGATTCTTCTATAACAGTTCACTGTAAAACTAGTTAACCTTCGGCCGGTATATTAATTTTTCATATCGTGTTCCGTGCAAAATAATTGTTAGCGTTTAATAACGGTCTCGTAGTTGCGATCGCATCAGTGCATTCAATTTGTAAGTGAACCGGAAGAGAAAATACCTTGGGACGTAGCTCGAGTACTAGACTAAGGACGAAGAACCCCGTAGATGGCCCGGATAGGTCATTTCACTCGAATGGAGTCTCCTTTGAACTCCCTTCACTTTGTTTCCAAGCATCTCCAAGTTGTTTCTCCTGTCGTTGCGGAACGACTGCTAGATGGGGTACACTAAGAGACAATAATCTACCCTTTCTCGGGGATACACATAAAACGGGTAGAACACGGGTTCTATCTGTTCCCGGATGTTGATTATATTGCTGCGTTATTATTCTATCCACTGAAACGATAATTGATCAATTAATTGTTTTGTTTCCCTTCTTTCAGGTGAGTACTTCAAAGAGCATTTTCTCTGCACGCGGACTTCTCGGTGAGTTTCATTTCCATCGGAATCTTGGAGACGAAGAAGTTGCTTCATCGTGAATATTTCAGTAAAATAACTAAACCCTTTTCGTCTCTGACGAATAGGCTGTGGATTTATGAAACACACTGTATAATGTAAAAGTAGAGTCGCACGCTCAATTTTCATCGCCCGTGCTGTTTGACGCTTAAGAGCGCGTTTAATTGGCAGAAAAAGAGCCGCGCCAGGTCGATCGTTGTTGTTTCGGCGGAACGACTCTTTGGGCGACGCTTAAAAACTCGTTCCCGCGAGACGGCGAATTCAATGTTATTTAAACGTGAACAGGGGTCACAGCTACGAATTAAACACGCAATAATTTACCGCTTTTACGAGACTATCTTCCACGGTTAAGGCCGTGGCTACTGGTTTAGCCTGTTTTACGAGGACACGAACGCGGACCAGCTGATATATTGTATTTTGTTCATGTGCTGTCGAGTAACGAACTAATTGGCTCATACAGTAGACTCCCATATAACGCGATGGAATGATTTTTTAAAATAACCGTGCATCTATATCTTCTGTGGTAGTAAATGTACAGTCGTCTCGATGTTGTACGAGAAGCTGTTAATTGCATGTGACATACGTATTAAAGACAGCGGCCTTTTTGAAGCAATAGCGAGCAACCTTCGCTCAAGTAGATTATATCGCGTCATTCTATAAATTTCAGGAAGAGTTTAATCACGAGCCACGCGTGAAAGATGAGAACGTGTTAATCGCTCAACTTTGGAGCACCCTGTACCCGTTTCTCGCCACGTAGCTTCATAAATCGTTTTCAGGAAGATTAAAAACCGACCGAGGCACGGAGCGTCTTGAAGGCTTCGGACTCAAACAAATTGCATCGCAAACAGCACACCGGATCCTCTCCATCAAGGAGCGCGTCATTCCCCCATCGCCCCTGCCGCCCCACCCCCTCCGTGCCTGTTTTAATTACTAGGATATCATTCACCCCGCGCGTGAACTTGCGCCCGGTCCACCGCTAGCTTTCCCATTCTTTCGTCAGTTTTACATCGTTAGCTATTTACTCGGCTCATTACGCACGGACGTTAATTAACGCACACCTGGCCCCCGACCCGGCGTAAGTTAATTAATTAATTATACGCGTAATAAAGCTGTTCGGAACGAGGGGCCGTTACCGTTCGAAGCAGCTTGTTCGCCGACCGATCGAATTTCGCCATTAGCATAACAGCTTCATCGTTGTCGGCCTCTCAGACGCGGATGCCCGCCCGATCGAACTGCGAATCGGACATGGCGTGTCCTTTTCCCGTCCGATGGAATCTCGCGCGTCATAAACCCGAGGAAATTACTCGCCGCGAATGCACCGGCGGTTTCTTTCATCCACCACGCGTACGAATCGCCGATTCACAACCCGGTCGTTCAAGTTGCGTTACGCTGACCCTTCCCATCGATTTTACTCTAATTGGTCTCGACAGCGAATCTTTGACCCGACAGTCCAAATTTTAATTTTTAATCGACCTACACCAGTGACTATTTATAGCCCGGTCGTATAAATTGTGTGAAGCAGATTCAAATGGTTTGGGACTGATTTTCTCACTGATCTCGTTAGCGTATCTTTAATTTTTACTTACAGTTAGACTACGGATCTTTCTACATAGTGAAAATGATCTAAATCAATTGCGAGAGAAAGAAGTTACACGGAAATTTATTTCTACCGTTACTAGTGTGGATCTACAAAATGATTCTTCCTGGAAAATAATTTTCCCGTTTTACACGAGAGTCATCCTTAAGGGGGCATCGTGTAGGAAATTGCGCGAGCAAATTAGGCACAGCTAAGACCCACCCTGAGTAACAGCCGCGATATAGACGTGCCCTAAGAAAGGCGAAGTGTCGCTCAACGTCTGGGTTCGGTGGAACACTGTGCAACGAGGTTGCCGCTAATGAGTATAGATCATCCGTGGCGGAGTGGCGAAGGGGGTGAGCATTAATCGCGTCAGTCTGTCTAGCCGCGACGGGAGGTGTCGCGTTAAGGCGGGTAAATTAGCCTCAAGAGTGTCGAGACGCCGCCACCCTCCTCCTCGGGAAGCTAACACGTTTGCGGGGGTGGATTTGGTCTGGGTGGTGCCCTGGACGGACGAAACCGACGCGCGACGGCCGGAGGGTGTAAATTGGCGTCGGGAGACACGGACCGGTGGAAATATGTCTCGGCTCAAGAACCTCGAGGACTTGTTGAATGGTGGAAACGCGGGCCGCCTCTGTCACAGACAATGCGGCTTAATTGAAAGATGTATCCGCGCGTGTCCCGCAGACGGCGAGCCTCACCGTCAGTGCCCCTCGTTTTCTCCTGCGACGCGACCGTTTGCTACGCGAAATTTATGCGATCCCGACGCAGCGATACACCGGCGGACACGCGAGAGCCTGATTTGTGGGGCCCGTTCGAAAGTCTACCCGCGGAAACCGTCGATATCTCGGTTACGATGACCCCCCCGGTGCTCGGCGAAAGTGTCGCTGCCTGCCAGTTTCGCTTAGGCGAAACACCTGCGCTCGGCCGAACCGTTTCCGGGACTCCGGGGATGGACTCGAGCGGAGTTTCTCCGGAGCTGCTATACAGGGTGAATCGTACTCGATCGGATGGAATATCTTGCTAAATACATAGTACATTTTATAATAATTTACTTTGTTTCCCACATTAACACTAGAACTACCGAGCGCTAAACGCGATTGGCATACATTGCCTTATAATACTGACAAAATTGCATTTATTTAGACTTCGAATCAGTTTTATTTAAATACATACTTCAATAGAGAAATTTACTAAAAAAATTTCTCACAAAAACATATTTATAATTTTCATATTTCTAAAAGTAAGTAATCTAAGAATATTGTCACGTTGTTTCCACCGTAAAAAGTCTACGAAGGGGTGAAATGAATTTTTCGCAGTCTAGTAATCAGAGTTGCACAAACATTTTATTTAAATAAAAATTTCGAATGAAGTGGTCTTAGAGCCCACTTGGAAAAAATCCACTTTATATTCGAAATTTTTATTTAAATAAAATTTTTGCCAGAGAGCTGCGCTAGTAATTAAGTTTTACATATCCTGCAAAAGGGAGTAACAGATTACTTCCCAGTAGCAAAATCCTCTTGAGTGACGTTGCAGTTTTAATCCCCGTGTCGTCAAGCCGCAGAACTTCGCTACGTTATAGACGGTGCAAACCAAAACTTGGTTAGGTTCATTTCCGTCGCGGTATTGGAAAATTCGTTCAGGAGAGGCGTCGGTTCGGGGCAAAGATCCAAGCGTATCCTGTCCGGATCATGATTCATAGCGATATCCCCGGATGCTCTGGCAAAAATAAAAACCTGTCCTGTCGTGTGCTGAATGGTATGAACCCGGCGCGGACGCGTGTCCGCCGCAGTTAGGTGTGTATCCACGATTCTTGATATGCAGGACGAAGGCCAGTCTAGGGATGCAACGTGACCTCATCATCCGAACTTGTTCTTTCCCCGGCCGGGAAACTTTACCGGTCGCGTGGGAGGCGTTATGGGAACCGTTCGTCGAACTACTCTCTGAAACGTTTTCGAAACCCTCAAACCGAGATGCTCTTTTCCTCGTAAATCGCAAATTTCACTTTGATCGCGGACGCGGGCCATCTACGTTCCTCGAGGAGATATCCGGTGATGCGAACGCTATGGGATTAATCTGCTTAAATGCACTTGTTTTACTTTCGAATTTTTTCAAATTCAAGCACCTCCAGCTTTGGCACGAAATTATATTGGAAATAAAATTCAATGGTTAAGTTTTAAAGAATACAACTTTATTGATCAATTATACATGCAGTCACCGTTCTTTTCTAATCGCAGGAAATTTAACCATTTTTTAATTTTAATTTAACCAATCTTTTTAACCAAATCTTTAAAATTTAACCATTGAATTTTATTTTCAAATTGGACACGAACTTATGCAATCACCTGAGGACGTAACTCCTGCTTGCTTTCAGTCTTCGTAAATTACATCCAGGAGATTTGATTGCGAATAAAAAGCCGAAGTCTAGCTGCCATTATTGTATCTTGAATCTTGAAAAGTCACCGGACCAATCATACAGACAACCGACCATTGTTCCACCTAGCAAAAATTCGCGATAGCAGGAGTCATACTTCAAGTCCAACATCCGTGGCCCATATCGACCCTCCAGTCGTTTCATTGAGTAAGATAACGTTTCCACGTATCAGTCGACGTTTCCCAGGGTCCTCTAAAAACGGGGATCGTCGGTCACCCTGCGAATAAATCGGTTGGGACATTTATCTCTGGTCGAGCCCATTCAAACCCAACCAACAGAACCAACCCTTGTGCCACCTGAACGCGGAATCCGACGGTAAAGTTCTCGAAATCATAAAGCTACTTCGTATCTCCTTCTTGCAGCACTGAAAATACGTCTTTCTAAAAAATGTTGAAAGGGTTTCTATGGTGTGATCGTCAAAATTGCAGTTAGCTTTGAGAACAGAAAAAGTAGGGTGTTCTAGCATAATTATATTGATGTTATAAAAATACGATCAGAACAATGAATCTTTAACGCGATATTTGATTTTTTGGTTAAACCTCACCTGAGGAAACCAGAAATTTTTTACCAATCCACTGGTTCAAAAGTTACGCGTGTTTAAAGTTCAGCGATTTTTGCCGTTTAGCGAGCATAACTGCTAGGTGGTATTTAGAACAGAGAAGAAACACTAGAATTCCATTTCATTGGTGCAAAAGTCTTAGAACTGCCAGGTGTTAACTTGGACATTCTGATCGACGTTGATTTAAAATTCGCGGAAGAGTGACCCATATCGATTGCGAACGGCTAAATTCTGATTCGTGGAATAGGTATAATCGAATCGCGGCGGCAACGATGAGATCGCTATTGAGTCGATTAGGGGTGGTCCGCCCGGGGAAGAAGCTTCGTGACCTTCTCCTGCTACTTGCTGGTGGGATGGCGAACGGAGTGCGCGACAAAGTGGAGTGGTGCGCGAATAAAAGATTCAGTCCGGTCTTCGTTGGGTGGCAAAGGACGAGTCTCCTCTCTCTCTCTGCATTCCGTCCCTTATTCTGCCGGTGTTCTCGATGGTTTCCGTTTCCCGTTCCTCGCGGCTGCTCTCTCGTGCTCGTCTCGCGTAAAGCAGATGTCGCAGCGACTTTAGGCGCGCCGGTGTGCGACACGTATGCGGCCAGCACGATTAAACTTTAAGGCTCTCGCGGTCGATCCTCTCTCGAAGGATCCCGCCACATGGCGCGCCTCTTAGCTACCGAACGAGATGGCTCGCAGTAAAGCAATTCGGGACACATTGCGACGTGTTGCTCGAGCTAGCTACCACCCATCACCTGACGGGACGGCAGACGTCGCGTCACCCGGGGCCATGCTGCGCAGAGCTTTCTTTGATTCTTGTTCATCTGCACTCCGACCTTGCCGGGACATTTACGAAAGAGGGAAACGCTGGTTAGAGGACGTTTGCTCCTGGACCACTTTCAGAACGTTCCTCGTACCATTTGTTAACTCTTTCCGCTCCTATGTCGAGCCAGATCGGTTTATTGACTTTTTCCGCCAACGGTTTATTGATTCTCGTTACTAGACAGCGGATTTTATGCATTTATGAGAAAAAATGTAGGTGTACAACATGAAAGAATTTTAAAATGCTGTCATTGTTCATATAGCAAGATACAGCCGTACCTTTTCTTTTACAGCTACAGTGACTAGAACGTCTTTACGCACAAAAATGACGTAGAAGGGATAAGAAAATGTACATTTTTTGTTTGGCTACATTTATTAGAATGCTTACATATTCGTTACAAACGAATCCAGTTTTATTTCATCTAAAATGAAACGCGTTACATTCATATTCGTTAAATTTTGTTAAAAACCACGTCAATGTACGGCAAGGGGTTAAACAAAATAAATTTCTACTTTGCTAAAGTTTGCTGTAATTCAGGTAGAAAATGTTTATTTTGCACAAAGATCCGCTGTCTACTCATTACATTCATGAACGATGCCACAATTACATGGTACGCAAGTAAACTTGTAGTGTTCCTCGTCTCTTCGAATTACCACATAGTCAGCCATCTAATCAGTCAGGACCAGGACACAAATAGCAATAACACATGCTTGTGAGGTACAGCACAAATACGATGTCGGAAGAGAAACATAAGTGCAAGACGTAAATCCTGACGGAACAGCGTAGCCTCAGACCGAGTGACATTCAATCTGCATTTATCCGCGGAAGAGTCGATCTTTGCGGACGGTAGCGTCGTGTCTCCTGTTAAATTCACGTTGCGTCGACGCGGTGCTCTCACTTGTCAGCCGGTTCATCATTAATTCCGGGCGTTACAGTTCCTCCGCCGGAGTCACGGGCAGCATTAAAATTGGATTGCCGGAGTAACTTCGGCCCCGGGTTCGAAACAGGTCGCGCGCGCGTCTTGGCCTGCATCGATCGACTGCGATTATTTCGGCCAATTCCTCCCCGGTTGCTTCTGCTTCGCGTAACGAAGCGTCCGCGAGAGAGATAGATCGGTAGATAGATAAAGAGAGAAGTAGATCAGGATTGAACGGTAGCTAACCGGTGGTAGGAACGCGCCCATCCCGAGCCGTGCCCTGAAGTGATCGAGTATGTTCGCCGCAATTTTTCACGTTTCCCGTCGAACCTGTAACGATGCACCGGTTTCGAGGGGGAATTAGAAGCGATGCAGGATGCAAGGGCAGCAGGAATCGGTCGTGGAGATCAGAGGGAGAGTTTAGCTAGCAGACGGGGGCAAGGTGGCGGAGGGGTAATGCCAGGATAACGCCGGTTTCGGTTAAGGAAGGAAAAATAGCCGAGAGACCCGCTGAGTTTGCTCCCACGAGATATCAGGCTGCCGCCGCGCGCCATCCCCGCTCGTGTCGGTCTATAATGCGATCTGCTCGTGCAACTCATCGATCCGCTCGAGCGTTTCTTACGTATGCGAACGATGTCCAATTCTAACGGTCAGCCGAAGATTCGATTCGGAAATTGTTACCTCCTCCGCGCTTCTTTTCCGCGTACCGAGCGTTCGAACGTGAATAATTCGGCGAAACGGAGGAAATGGCCGTCCTCGATTCCGTCGACGCGACGCGACTCGATGACTCTCTGCACCTATCCAAGCCCACCTACGCCGCGAACCGCCTCGGAGCTGGTGTTCTTGTCGTTCTCGTTTTGTGTAACGCGACCGAACGACGTGCGCCGAAATTGAATACCGGTAAATAGAACATCGATTGCGTTTACTTTCAGCTCTGCACTCGCCTCCCGTTTGTTCCCGGCTTCCCGGCTATTGTTCCTCGAGCTAACCTTTCGATTGCTGTTAGACGTACCGCTCCGATTTTTGGGACTGTGGGTCCGACGGACGATCTTGTCTTGTTGCCTTCACATTTGGCAAGCACGTGCTCTTCGATATCGTTAGCGGCTCGAAGACGCGTGGACTCTTCCGTCTTCTGGGATTGCAGGGGTGCGGGATGCGCCTTCTCATTTTTTGCTGATGCGAAGATGGGGTTTTTCTTGATGTTTTATCTAGCGCTTTTGACTACCGAAAGACCTCATCTTTGCACTATCTTTTTTTTTGTTAAGGGGAGACTAAAACCGAGGGCGAATCCCCGTAAACACCCACCCCCGGGACGTTCGATGGACCGCCCCTCTACTAAGCAGTTGGTGCCCGAGCTTATGAAGAACTAAGGGCCTCCACTTTTCGCATTGCTCCTTAGAGGCTCATTACCACACCTGTTTTTGTCTTTCAATCTTTGCATTATCCTGCACCCTTGCAATCATGGAAACGAGAGTCTACCCCCTTAAGGGTTCCGTTAACCGTATTAGTTACATTTTCACTTCGATGTGCTTATTCAAGTGCTTATTCACAGAATACGCATTGGTGAATGGTTCATAGGAACCGGAAGTGCATAAAAATTCAGAAGATAATCCTTTCGGTAGCTGGAAACTCGTCCCGGTGCACGTTGTACTCGAGGCACATATGTATTTCAAAGCATTAAACATTCATTTGATCGATCCTGCATATTCAGTTGCGACGACATGCACGATTTTTTCGAACGCTAATGGAAACGGATGCGAAACGATACGTTGCAATACGTACTAGAAATTCATTATTCCAGCAGGTTCCGCGTCGCACCAACGCAGCTTCTTCGTACTGTTCCCGTCGACGATGGGACGCAGCATTGTTTCCAGACTGTGCTCTTATGAAATTCGTTTTTTAGAGGAACGCGAGACCACAGGCTTCTTGTCGTTTTGAATAACCTCTTGTAGAAGAGTGCTGTTGCATTACGGGCACAGAGGAACGTCTTAGTTAAACGAATATGAAGACTCTTTAACTCACTCGTCTAAAAGAGGCAACTCGACTTGCGTCGCGTAGCATTTTATTTCCTTCAACCACGTTTAAATGCTTATCCAGAGGCGCGGTTCTTGCGGTTTTGCGGAACAATGCGGAAAGAAATGTTTATGCAAATTATCGGAGAACTTCACGTTTTATGGATACGCGGCGACGTTTCATGGCGACGACGTCGTTATGGTGCAGCGGACCTGTTATGTGACTTTTTTAAAACCAAAGGTTCGGTCGTCAAACAAGTTTGGCGAACCCTTGGGCCCGCTTCAAGCACTTATTTTTGGATCCGTTCTATTGTGCCACGATGTCCATTGTACCGATATACTCCCCCCACTCCTCAATTTTATGCTAGTCCCTCCCACTAGCTAGCAGGTGGTACAGGCAGTGTTGTCATCTACACAATTTTGTCACAGGAACATTAAATCTACAGACTATTTATGAACAAGCTAAGATTACCATCGATGGCGAAGTTGCAATCATTGGTCGACACGTTTCCCCCACTCCCCGGCTTAATATTATCCCAGCAGCGACCGAGTGGAGGGGCCAGCGGCTGTAAGGAGGTCGACAAAGCGAGGCCGTTGAAAAGGAACAGCATACGGTAGCAGATTCTCCGGAAGAACGACCATCGTGCACACGGTTCGACAGCGTTTCAGACACGTCAGTCTCGACTCGGGTTGCAACCGATGCGTCGCAGAACGCATGGTTGCACACGCACGCGGTCGCAAACGACACATGCCCGTTGCCGGCACGGTAAACAGGAAAAAAAAGAGGCAAGGGTCGCGTGGGGCTCGGTTGGTTTTCTTTGATCAGCGATGCATCGAAAACCGCTCCGCGGAATTCGGTGTATTTCGATGCGTCCAAGTACCCGAACCTCTTACCCTCGGCTCCATGTGTGCGCTGCAGTTTCGTGTTCGCAATTTTCTCCTCTCTCCTCCTCATCGTTCCGGCTGCGCTGCCTTTCTCGAGCGAAGTAGGCATCTTCGGTGACAGTGGAACTCGCGCGAAATAATTAACAGCCCTCGTACCGGTACTCCCTTTTTCCTCTAGAATCCCCGAGACCCTCTCAAAATTCCAGCTACACGGCGCCGCCACTTGAAATATTTACCCGCAGCGATTCCGAACGATCTTGCGGCGGCGAGCTGCCATGCCGCCGGGTAAAATGCTCCCCCCAACGCAATGATCCGGGTCGAACAGTTTATTCACGTTCTGCCGAGAAGTCCACTCTTTCAAATCGATATCCACTACAGCGAATCCGTAGCCCTGGATCTGTTCTGCCGCGCGAATCTCAATAAAATTCCTTTCATTTTGCTGCACACGCCACCCAATAAAATTAACGGAACACTCGATTGCAGCCGAGCAATTAACCTTTCAACTCTTGCAGCTTCATGGAAACGATACCGCCCCGGGACTCGGTTGTTTCAACGTTGTTATAAAACAGAGTGAGAAGCTGAAGTTGCTCTTTTCCTTTTGCAATTTAACAATTCCGAGCGACCCTACAGAGTGGAAACAATTTTTCTCCGTGCTCCCTTGTCGATGTTTCGGAAGTTGATTTGCAATTTTTTGTCACGGGTTGATTGCACTTTCAGTGAGACGTCGGAAGAAGGAAGAGAAAATTTAGGAAACTGAAGTTGCTCTTTTTCCTTTGCAATTTGAGTGGACACAATTTTTCCCCGTGCTGCCTTGTCGATGAAAGTTGATTCGCGATTTTTCGTCACTGATTGATTGCACTTTAAATGAGAAGTCGGAAGAAATTCGAGAAAGAAAATGTTTAAAATTAGGAAAATAAGTCGAAGCAACGTGCATAGTCGCGGGCGGTTGTTATCCGACCATTTCTCAGTGGAAATTCCTTGTCGATATTTCTCGTAGTTGGAAGGTCATATCAAAATGCCACTAAATTCTCCGACCCGGATCCCGGCGTTGCACCGTGCGCCAGGTCGGCACGCTAATCGATGCGCATGCGAATTTTTCTGCGGCTCGATATTGGTTGATTGGTGGCCGAGATTCCGAGGAAACTGATGGAGCTCCGTGTTTGAGGGTTGTTCGAAGTGTGCAGGAAAGGAAAGCGGAGATAAATGGAGATAAGCAAGGAGAGGTTGATACATTTCTCTGTACGATTATGCTTTCTGCGCAAGCTGTATCTTCTTCGGAGAAATAACACAAAGGAGGATACACAGGCGATACCTACTTGCGAGAACAAGGTAACGGAATAGACTGAAATTGTTTCTTTCACAATCGAGTTTAAAAAAAAGGTAGAATTGGTGTCTGTCATGGACAGACGCATCGAACGATTTCTATTCGGTTATTTCCGGATGAGGATGTCCCGAGGCACCCGGTGCATTTGTAATCAAGCGCGAGTCTTCCTCACTTTCATACTTTAATCACGGTGTGAAAGCGAAAGGAGAGAGTAGCGATGAGTCGGTGGAAAAATGACGGGCGAGCTATATGCCAATTAAAGTGTCGCTAAATTGTTGTAAATAGCATACGATCATCCGTGTAACAATAAACAAAGGGTACAATTGTGAGATTTCTCGTTATAAAACTGTATAAGAGAAAGTAGTTTCTGCAAGTACTTTTTCTGTTTGCATTCGTATGTGCAGCCATTACCCCAATCAATTTTGTTGTTCATAGTAAATTACAGTATTGTAAAAGTGTATTTAACTTGGCGTGCGCTTTCCTTTCGTTGTCTGTTAACGTATGAACACGATTAATTAATTACTCGTTGCAATTATAAGTGAAAATATGTATAGGCAGGTGTTGCCAAGGGTAGCATACTAACTGAGAAACTTGTTGTTACGATTACGGCGGAATACTTGTTAGTATAGGAAGAACTTTGACTGGAGTTAAAGTTCTCGCTTCGAGAATAACAGTACATGAGCGCGGGAACAATTATAACTTCGCCAGGCACCGTGTACGTGGACGAATCTTCAGGCCGCTGCGTAAATATTGAAGTCTCTTCCGGTTTAGCTTATTAACTCATAAATTGAAGCAAAATAATTTTCCCAGAGGCAGCGTACGTTCTAACCAATTTTGATCATCGTATCTTTTCGACGTCGCCAAATTTCTTGCAATTTTAGCGATCACTCTGCTGAATATTACTGAATAAAATATTTTAGTAGATTCAAAATAATATCTTGAAACTTTTCTAGTTGTTTTTACTAATCATTATTACTCTAATAATTATCAATTATCATTAAAACGCAATTTCAGCATACGAGATCACAAAATTTAATTTAATTGGGAGATCTCGAGAATTTGTTTTAGAAGAGTTGCCCAATACTTTTGAGATTTTTTATAAACATGTACTCAGCGTTAAAGGGGTTTTATATTGTTATTAGCCTGCAAATAATAGAAGAGCAGATTCGGGGGATTAGCCGCGACGTAGGCTGACATTTTCCGGAGAAGTATTAGCTGTTTAACTACTTAGGTCGATGGTAATCCCCATTCTAGTTAACGCAAGTTCCCCCAAGGTTTCTCCTGACAGAGGAGGCGTCGAAGTTCCTGCATTCCATTAAAATTGGAATATCCTGATATCCTAAATCCCCCTGTCGCCCTGTAATTTGTGTCAGTATCGCGGCGGATCGGTCGGCAACTTCCCTCATCTCGTTTCCGAAACACACTTTAAGCAGCTGAAAGGATTACGGCGGGGAGCAGAAATTAAACACGAAGATTTTACTTCGTATTAGCAAAGCTGTCACCGCGAACTTCATGCAACCGAGTTTTAAACGGATTATCATGCCGCTTTCTCCCCTGCACTTCACGTGAGCGTGTCCAGACTTTGTTCCGGTCTTGCAATTAGTCTTGCATTATGCTGATCTTCAGCTGTTCCACATGCTTGGGAACAATTACAGTCGCCCTGTGCAGTTCCACTGTTACGTGTAATCTAGTTCTCGCTCGGACGAGGCACCAAACACACACACTCCATCAGGAAGCTCATTAAGTTTGTTCAATAATTCAATGTGTACATAGAAATGTGATATCTGATTAACACGTCTTACTATCTTACTATACATCGAAGCTCAAAAATACATGTACAATGTATTATATCATTTTTATATCTATAATCAGTTAAAGCAGCCCCGACTGCAAAGGGTTAAATTTCATTGATTTCGAATGAGCTGAAAATTTGATTTGGCACCATCGAACGTGATAGATGTGATCGTCGATGGGTTCGATCGTCATATTCCCGCGCAAACAAATTGGTTCATTCGGGGTAACCGTTGCCCCAGGTTATTCGACCGCGCATCTATTTGCCCGGGCGGTGGCGTGGGCAGGCACCGAAATTGACCTAACATCAAAGACTCCGGTTTCGAGCACAACAGGGCAAATCAAGCGGCAAATGATCGACGTTGGCCCACGTGCGCGCGCCACCGAAACGTGTTTCTGCTATTTCGGGGGCCGAAGTGTTTACACGGCCGCTTATCCGAAACTGCCGGAAGTCAGCTCTCGCAGTTGGTACACACGGTTTGCCTTCCGGCGCGTATCTTACGGTGACTGGACACTTTCCCTTCGTTAAACAGTGGGCCAGTGTCGGCCGCGAGGGAAGTTCCTCGAAAGTTCCACAGTTTGCAGTCGGTCGGTGGAAAACATCGGGAACACCGAGCGGCTTCTAACTTTCGCGGTTTTACGAGCACGAACAGTTTATGCTACCAGCCGGAGAGCATGCTCTCGGAGCCGATGATACGCGCACGGTTCCACGTTGTTTATCGAGGACTCGTTGTTGTCTCGCGCTTTCTCGGGAAACATCTCAAACCATGTCGCTGTGCCAACATGGAATTATTATTTCCTGAATTATTACACCTGTTTTGTCAGATGTTGTTCTATGAATTACCTCATTGTTCATTTATGTTTCGCTCAATCGTATTAATGATAGTCGTGTTTGTTCAACGAAATGCTTTCGAGCAGTAAGTTTTTATTTTACACTCCAATATTTTACTGAATTGTGTTTGTTCAACGAAATATTTTTGTTGCATGCAGTTTGTATTGAAATGCTTATACAACAGAATGAACAGTAAGAAGGATATAACACATTGACGTTAAATAAAATCATTCATTTTATGATATTATTTTCGTAGCATGTGCAGTTTTACATTGAACACGATGAACAGTAAGGAGGATATAACATAGACGTCAAACGAGATCATAATTCAACAATTGGAGAAGACGCGTAGCGCGATCAAACGTCGCGGGCAAAAATGGCGCGGCTCGTTTGAGCAGAGACTTGCTCGAAAGTGCCACCTGCAGCTGCATTTCCGCGAGCATTTAGAAGTTGAACGCGGCAAACTAGCGGACACGGTAACGAGTACGAAAATGAAACATTACCCGCTTGACGAGGGTATCCGAGTTAATTATGAAAAATACGATATTGTTGTAAGAGTGGATTTTTTCTTTCCAAGGCAGCAGGACACAGTGCAATTACCGCGGCCGGGCTGCGTTCATTTGTAAGAACGAGCCGCGGGGGTGTGCGCCGCTGGGTCCTCCGACGGTTTATCATTCATGAACGGCGTTGAATGCGTGCGCCGCTGAAAGAAATACCGTTTCGCATATTAAATAGTGTACACCGGCTGCAAATAGTCGTCCCCGCAGCGAAACTCGGGAACGAGCGAGCCGGAGGAGTCGACTTAATTCTCGCATTTGAATTACACACGTTCCGCCGCGTTTCTGGGTCGTGGAACGCTTCCCGCTCGCCCTCGCTCTCGCCTCGGGCAGCTTTCTACGAAGTCGTTTAAAAGACCGTCTTCCGGGGGACTTTCATTTTCCCCGATGCGATGGCTCGCCGCCGGGATGATCGACACCCGGGACCGACCTTGCGGGGGCCTCGTGTCAACGCGAAATCCGCATTCCTTGCTCCGCTTTCACATTTCTATCGCGGTCCATCGCCGCGAGTTTCGAGGCGCACGGTGACGTCAACTATCTCCCGTTTGACCGGTGAACGGTGGCCCCTTTCTCCTTTTTCGTTTAACGCTCTCCTCTCCGGCGGCATCGTTATTTTTCTGGGCCAATGACGGCGCTCGTAAACCTCGTGGATGTGGGCCAGAAAGTGTCCCGAATTCAGGGGCCACTGAACTCTCCCGTCGAAGAGATGCTGTTATTCAACCCCTTGCTTGCACGCTGGCTGCTGCATTAGCCGAGACAGCAACATCACATCAAAATAATCTATTCAATCGAATGGAAAATTAATTTTTATAAATAACTCCATTGTCCGTCTCTGGGACTTTGACTCCTAACTTGTATCGTAACTTCTCCAAGAGTAGAATAAACGAGTTGAGTTCACTTAAATTGCGTAGATATGTCTGGTGAAAATGAGAAAGAAACATAATGAGCGAGAGGCGAAGTGTAGGAACTGAATTAGCTTGAACGAGATAAAGAAATGAAAATTTGGCAGTGGTTAATTGAACATCGTTTGTGTCGCATCGAATATGTTTTGATAAATATATGGTTCGATCGTAAACATTGATAATTCCATCCACTGCTCGAATAACAAATTGTGATGTAAGGCGAACAAGATGAAAACCACCAGGTAGTTGCAACGTTAATCCGCATCCGAATCCGGGGAAAAAGAACCGTGGAACGAAGACACGCGAGAGTGAGTTGGCATGCAAGGAGAATTAGTATTGAGCAGGCGATAAGGTGGCTCGTTAATGGGAATGGCCGCGATTGGGTCGGTTAGCGCGCGTCTATTGGCCATCTTCATCCGTATTCCGGCGCCGAATTCGCGCAGGGTCGGCAGATCTATTGCCGGGTTGCACTGACACATCGGTGCACCGCATCTTCGTGGTCGGTGAGCCGTGCAGTGGTGTAGGTGCGCGCCTCTGCATATTATATTATCGGGCGGCCGGCTGGTTCCTCGATCCCTGTACAGGTTCCACATCCACATGTTCGAAGACACGAACACCAGGAAAAGACGAATATTCCTTTGCGGGGTGGTGTCGGGAGTGAGTGTACCTGGGAGAGCACGGCTCCATAAATTTCGCGCCTAAGCTCCAACGAATGCACCAGCGACTCGTGCGAACACGATGCAGTTGCACACCCGTCCGGGGAGAAAGAGAGATGGAACGAGAGAATGAGAGAGAGAGAGAGAGGAACGGTGCTGCCGATAAAAAGAAAAAAGAGCAGAGAGACCGGAGAGCAGAAAAAGTTGCCGCAGATTAATCTGGATTAGCCGTAGATAAACTGGTCATAATTCCTCCGCGGCGCCGCCTTTTTGCCGGCTGAAAAGATATTAACGTCTACCTTTCCTATATCACCGTGAAAATATGCCTGGCCCGTCGGCTTGACGGATCGCGAGGAGCTCGACGGCAATATTGCACTCACGTTGATTCGCTGCCTCGAGAGCCACCTTCTGCAACGTCTGTTCCAAGCTCGACAGTACCCTCTTCTCTCTCTCTCTCTCTCCCTCTATCCTGCTCCTCTCGATCTCTTGGAAAAGGTTACAATTACTCCGCGTATTATACAGGGCGTACCCGAAACAGTGATGCGATGGCGAACGATCGCATAATAGCGCACATGGGCCGGGCGGACGATCTAGCAGCTGTTCGTTTGGCAATAAATTACTTATCTCATATCGGTGCAAGTTTCGCCTGAAACATTTCTTCGTGTCAGCTGCAATTTTCAAGTAATTTTGTGGAGAACACGGGCTGTTCGACGCACCGCACAGTGGTCCGGGCGGCCGATCTAACAGTTTATTTAAAAATGATCATTTTGTGAATAAAATTACTCATTTTCATTCGTGAACCCTGCCGAACATATTTAATATTTCTAAAGAATTTCTGTTCTTAAATATAGAGCATTCTTTTACCTTGAAAATGCACACTTTAAAATGATTGTAGAATAGAAACTTATTTTCTTCCCTTTTGTCCCTCAGTAGGTTGAGAATAATATAACAGTACGTTAAAATTTTTCTAATATTTTTGCTATTTTAAATTACACCTATTCATTTTTGTAACTTCCAAATAGTTTCGCATTTTTTCAAGTGTCACAGATACTTCAGTGGAGATTCATGTTTAACGAATGTATATTGCTTTCTAAATGTCCATTGCCTTCAAAAGCGATTAAATTAATAAGATTTTATTACATTGTTATACTCTTAAATTTCGAAATAGTGCTAAAATCTTGATGAACTGCTAGATCGGCCGCCAGGACGCAGCGGCTAGAAAATGTACAGCAACGCGTGCGATGGGCCTAATTCTCTGCCGAGAAAGTGGGATTTGGAACTTGCACTGACGCGAGCACTATTGCGCTCCCTGTAAGTGGAAACCGTGAATAATGAACAGACGTTTTAGCGGAGCCCCGTTCGATGGCTCGTGTACCCAATGAATATTCGGTCCCCGTGGAAATGGAGCTTCATTATGCGCGAAATTATATCCTACGCTCGCCATTTAATTTTCTGTTTGGCGCGCCTGGATATTCAACATTCAGTATCTTCTCGATGGATGATTCTGTAATACGTGATTACTCGGCAATTAATGATTTTTGCTAAAAGCACCCGGATCAACGTATTTTGCAATCCTCTTATGTTGTTCCGGCTGATGTTTTCGGTTTTTACATATTGCGGGATGCTTGATTTCCCTCTGTGTGAATGGATTCCTTTGAAATCCAAAGAGAGATTCTCTGGTTGGTGCACCTGATGATTTAACGTTCAGACACTCTTCAATATTTATTCGGCAATTAGTGATTTTCACTGAATGCATTCGGAGAAGATATTTTTGAACATTCCTCAGGATGAATATCACATAAAATACCTGATCTCCTGATTGATTTCCTTCTGTTCGTGTTGTAAAACGGAATTAAACTCACATTTTAAAGGAGCGTTGGAATTTATATCATACAAGAACATTTTTTACGAAAATTGGCAATAGATTGTAAAAACATTTTAAATGTGTCCACGCGAATAAGTTCCTTTGTTCGATTGAAATATCACAGCAAGAATGGTAGATGGAATTGCAAAGAAGTGGACATAAATTTAAATGGAAAAAAAATTAATATCTCTCTTTCAAAGACGGAGAGTCGTTTGCACAATGTCAAAATAAAACCAAACGAGGTCAGTTTGTTAAAGGAAGACTTTAAAACCGATACAGGAAAAATATTTTAATATTCCTTTACACGAAATTACGGGAGTTCATTTAACGAAGATTGTTGAATGAAAAAAACATTATCTCTCGTTATTTATCGACCGGCAGGATGGAGAATAACGGTGTCAGTTCACCTGTATAATTGACGCTGTCATAAATGGCTAATTACACGTTAAATTTGGCCACGTTACAACAGGTCCGAGGAACGATCGCCCACCGACGGCGATAAATATTTATAAACTTCCCCGAGTACATCTAGTAACCATTAAGCGATAATCGCATTATTTGCCGGAGACACGGCGGACCGGACAGCACACGCGTTTCTTGCTTTAATTAATTATTCCCGACCCTGATGGATTGTTGTTACATCGAGTAAATTTCGCCCCGGGATAACTGTGATAAATCTCTGTCACGGCTCGATAGATAGACGTATAATTTATGGTCGGATGCGAGCCGCGCACTCAAACGACCGTGAAATCAATATAAAAATATGTCAAAAAAAAGAGGGAGAGAGAAAGTCTGCGTCCGTGTGTGTGCGAGAGGCAAACGCACGCGTCGGAGGTGGATATTTGAAAACGTTTCCGCGAATTCAAAGGTTTCCCGTTCGTCGCGCTTTGGAAATAACATACGATAATTTGTATAGAGGAGGGGAATTTCGTTGGTTCGGAAAAATTTGACCGTGCTTGTGTTGCACGCCAGTTTTAATGGAATTTTTCATCCCCGCCGCGGAAGTGAACTAATCACTTGCCGTTCCGCAGTAAACGTGTATTTTCATCACTCCATTGTTTCGTAACACTTGTTAAAGGATTATCCTTTTGTGCCCGGTATTGAAAAAAAAATGTACCCTTTATCGGTTGTGTTAGCCAATGAAGTTTGTTTTATCTTTACGCGCTGGAACGGAACGAGCCAACATTTTATGGACCGCTGGAGGACTATTGAAATACGTGCAGGTTGTTATTTTGAAGTTTTGCTGAAATTAATTTCGTAGCTAGTCGGATCTTTAAAATTTTAATAAAATGGTAGGATATAAAGTCTGATAGAATTTAGTACGATTTTCATTTATTTCAGATCTATTTGATTCAAGTTTCTTAAAATTCGTCTACAAAAATTGAAATTTGCACAAACATCCGCAGGATGGATAATTTTTAAAAATCATTTTCATTTATTTTCGCATCACCTTGTTCCGTCCCGAAACGGAACAGATGTTCTGGTACATGCGAACATGTGTTCCGTCAGCTTTGTAATTGCATTAGCAATTAAGGTAGCAATAAAACAATAAAGGTTTACAACGCCCCACCGGGCACATCGAATGGGGAACCACCTCGAAATCCCCCCCATATCCAAGGGGCTGAGTTCGTTGGTGAAGACAAAAGCGTTAGTCAACCAATTAGGAGACAGAGATATTTGCCCCGCACCCTCAGCGAGGTTAGTTGCAAACCGACACTGGCAAGAAGAGTTAGTCGAGCAACTACGCTTGAGTCTGTGTCGAAAGTGTAAACCGATACGCAAAAGAGTATCCGCGCGTGTCCTGTGAGACAGGAGGTGAAATCCTCGCAGCCGCCGGAAGAATGAAAAGCTTCCCTTCAGGTTGAGGAAATTAATAAACCCATCGGTGATCGTCGTGATCGACAACGGTTCGCGGCTAAGTCCATCCGAAATCCTCGGGATAAGGACATCGCCGGTGGTGATGGGTATAATATCCTTCCGTACATCCTCTTCCGGGGTCGGCCGGTATCTCGGAGCGAGGGCGGAAGGAAACGGAGAAGAAGGGTAAAGGATTTCGCCGGGGCAGACACGTCGGATCACGTCGTGAGACGGGTTAAATTGACGGGATAACGGGCGATCGTGTCTGAAAGCTTAAAGTCTGCCGCGAAAGTGATTACCGGGTTGCTGCTCGGTATATATACCCTTCATTCGCGGCGAAGGCTCGTCATTAATAACCCGATCGAAGTTCGCTGCGAGAGGGATAAAAGGTCGCGTTAACGAAGCTAAGGTCCGCAGACCTTAACGAGTTGTCTACCGCGTCGAATTAGCGGCAGATTTTGGCCACGGTTCCCACCGCCGCGCCGTCGAATCAAACTTCCAGCTGCCGACGCACGTTGTCTTCTTAATTGTCCTTCCGGCGTTCGTGCCGGGAAAAACTCTACCTCGCGATCGTCGCGTTCGGAATTTCGCCGGTGCACTGCAGCGAACTTTGTAACGCGATCAAAAATTAAGGAGCCGCACCACCCTGTAAGTTTAATTGCAAAAAATTATAAAAATATTTTCTTCCGAAATTGTGAAGTATTCGGTCGTTCGGAAAGTATAATTTCGTTTTTCGTGTGGAAATGACATTGCTTCCATTTGTTATTACTTTATTACTAACCTTATTTTAAATCGCAAAATCGCGGTATATCTTGACAGCTGGCATTTCGTTGAAGGCAGTCCTGTAATGTTACACATGCGTAATGTGGTTATTATTAATACACGCGTATAACGTGTTTATGATAACATGAGTGCATATGTAAATTTTATTACTGACGTGTTAATGAACCTGCATCTCGTAAACAAATGACACGTATGTACTACGATTTTACGCATTCATGATATTTTATGAAAGAGTAGGAAAACGAAAAGAATTTTTTTTGTTTATAGTACCAGCACACATTGTTTGCAACTTAATAAAATTACACTGTAATTAATGCAAACAATTTTTATATCGAGAAAGATTTGGAAGCATCTAAAAATATTTCGAAACGAATGAAGATGAACCAGTGTAACAACTTCTAAAAATATTGGAACAGAAATGAATGGATGGGTTTGCCGGTTGTAGTAGTTTTAACGAAATGAAGCAATCCCAACGCGTACGGCGAAACAGAAAATCTAGGTCAGGATATCATTTCGGAAGCTCTTGATTCGTTTATCGTTCCAGATTTCCAATAATTGGGTCGAGGCGCATACCACGCTACGTAACCGTGCTATTTATTGGAATTAGTGTATGTGTGTGCATTTAGGAAAGTATCAATATTAATTTATTATAATTAATTTAAATAGATGGTGCACTAGCTTAATTAGTTTGCCGCGTGTTGCTGTTTGAAGTACACTCCCGCTTAATTAAATTGACCAATCGATATTTCGTGATTGCGCGATAGTGATACGCGCGGCAATTCGCTCGGTGATTCTTAATGATTCGAGCGTATCGGTGAGATGTCTTGGCTTCTCCTGGCGAAGGGTATTTGTTCGTTAAACGCTTTGTTTTAGGCACATAATTCGATAAGTTTATTCACCCATTAAATTAATTTCTGGTCGAGCAATTATAATCGGCAGACTTACAGAAGCTTACAGAAGCAATATTTCACAAATATTATTTTACACGCTCTTCATTGTTCATTTTCTTAATTGACAAATATCTGTCGTATCTTGTACATTAATTTCATGTGAACTGTAACAAAGTGTGTACAATATTGAAATATTTTCCACATTATTGGACATTACGTTACAATTGGGAATTCAAGAATTATATGTATTCGTAAATAACTCTCAAGGGTGCAGTATGCACATATAATGAGTAACAATTCCGGACTTTGACTGGTCAAATAAAATATCTGTTCGAAATTTTATCGATAATTAGCAAGCATTATTATTCCCTGCAATATAATTAAAGCAACGGCAGGCAATCGAATTAGCATGGCTACACCAGTGAGAAAAATCGAAATATGTGGAACACTGAAAAATGATAAATTACCTTGGGATTGTTTACGTCTTTCTAGTAATAAGATTGAACCAGATATTTCGTAGCTATCCGTGGTTGGTATGCTTTATGCGAGAAACACTTGGATGCCTAGAGAAGCCATAAATTAGTAGACATTGCGCGCGGAACCGAAAGTACATGGATCGATAGTAAACGGAATCTCGAAAATTTCTGTTTACACTCGAATTCAGGGTGTCTTGGATGCTAGTGCCTCGCAACGTGTCTAATGTTCCCAACAATAGCTATAGAAATCGGCCGCGTTAATTACATTCCTCGCAGCATTCTGGTTCATTCAACCCAGACAGTTAATGTTCACGTTAAAATATTTAATGGTTAAAATATTTAGCGCTCGAAGGGCTTTGGAGATCATTTCCAATTAATTTCACACTCCAGCAGAGTTAGCTAAAATTGATTAAGTCGTATGTTTTTGCATCTTCTCAAAATATTCCAGAACCTTTGAGACTTGCATTCTGCATAAAACATTTAATGTGAGGATAGATAAAAGCCAGAAACTTTCATCCAATTACTGGTACTTTGAAAGCGATTTTATAATTAATTACACGCTCCAGCAGCTAGCTAAGATTGATGAAGTTGAAACTTAATGTTCAAGAATAATTAGACTGCGGATCTTTCTATGAAATCAAAATTGCCAGCATTGACTGCAATAAATAGAAACCAAGTTAAATGTTATTTCTCCCTTAATAATTTTAATAGATGAACAGTAATATGATTTTTTACATTTCCATACAAAATAAAAAATTTTTCTATAAATGCATAAAATACGCAAGATAGAAAATTGAACTACAATTTATTTAATTGTATGCTTGTTTGGGGTTTCTTAAACTATTCTAAACTCGAATCTATTCTGGAATGTGTTGAGAATATAATTTAATATTAAACTGGACCGGATTCGAAATACCTCGAGATACCGAAAAATAGGTGGAATTGGGAATGGAGATATTTTCATATTTATGTAAACCCTGATATTCTAAACCATAAGCCATCTAGTACCCCGAAATATTCTAAATTCCAATCGATAAGTAGGAAACTGGATCGGGTTTGCTATATTCGGTGGAAGGTATGCAGCTAGAAAATTATAGTTAACTGGTAGAGTATCAAACTAACGTAAGTATACCTTCCAGGCGATCAGAACTTCGTTCATAATGAACCAGTGGCCCGTATCTCCCATTATCTGAATCGAGAAAGCAACACATGTTACTGTGAACATTCTACGTGTGCGTTATTAATAAATATGTACCGCCTTGTGCCATTATAGATTTAATATGTAAACTGCTAATTTTATGCATTCACGACTTTTACCAATCATGAATAAACAAACCAAGATCTACTAAAATTTTTAACAAAACAACCATTCTTATTTGTGAGCGACAAAAATGTCTGCGCAACTCCCGGGTCTTTCAATTAACACAGATAATTTTTATTTACAAAGATCCGCAGTCTACTTCGGAACATCTATGCAAAATACGTATGAAACGGAATTCCGCGTAGCTTCGAACGAATTCGCGTCTCGAATCCGCGAAACAATTGCCGCAGCAAGTTGGTCGAATTCTGTACAGTCGAGTATGGCATAAATGCATAAACTCTGCGCAGTTTCGTGGTGCCGGATCGCGTAGTCTATTGTAATTCAAGGATTCCGCGCATCATTTGTAATCCGCTGCAAACATCTCCTCTCCTGGAAGAGGAAGAAGAAGTAGTAATACGGGGATCAGAGTAGAACACAAAGGAATTTAGAATTTCTCGCTGGTGTAGCAACCGCCTGACCGCAGTCGGGTCTCGTTCCTCAACTAGATGGACGACTTTCAGCGCGTAACCGCGGCCTGCTGGGAGCTGGTAGCTAAATCCGTGCGGGGTCTCAAAGGAGCAGCAACCGATCTTCACCGTCCCAGTAGATGAACTTTACGGCAATTAATCTCTGGACGAGAAAACGCTGGCCTCAAAGAAAACCTGGTTGGGAGAGGGCGCTGACCAACGAAATCCTCCGAGAGCGAATATACCGGCGGACGTCGAAGAAGAAGAAGAAATTTCCGATGAAGTGGACCAATGCAGGGAGATCGAGGAGCTAGGGAGAGACAGAGAGAGAGAGGGAGAGAGAAAGCTGGAAAGAAAAGAGGGTGGGCCAGATGAAAGAGTCAACGAGCCGCAGAAGCTAGCAAATCACTTTATGAACGGGCCGACGGGCCTGGATTGTTAACCCTCGGGCTCCACGTCTCCCGGAACATCGACTATCGAATATCTGATGGGACCAAATTGGGAGGAAACCCTATTGGCCGTGACGAAAGTTCGTTTTCCTCGGCGATCAAGACGTTCTCGAGCTTGTCCCACGGCTCGTGACGCTGCAAAGAACGGTAGCTATTCTCTCGCGCCAGGCTTCTTGCTCCAACCTCTCTATTTACTTCTTTTCGTGACTCTCGAAATTTTCCATTGTTATATTCGCTCTTTTTCTTCTCGTTTTTTCACGTCCGGCGACCGTCCGACTCAATTTCGTGCTCTTGCATCGGCCATTCTCGTTTTTATTCGCGATCCGGGGGGTCGAATTTATTTGGAATTCATTGAGAAGTATTTATCTTTGAGGATAGATCACCCTCTGTACGGTTTAGATGTTTAATACGCTGCCGAAGAAAAATAGAAACATTAACGTGCTACATTTTTTGTTTCGCCGAAAGGTGAACAAATGAGTAAGGGTTTTTGTACTCTGGGGAAGAGTAAGCCCGGACCCCGCTGTTCGAGAGAATTGAAAATGGATTCTGCTTTACAGCATTGAAATCTAAGTCTGTCGTGAAACGTTTAAGGATTAACTATTATTCATTTATAATTTCAAATTGAATTTGAACTCGCTCGATAGAATCCGAATCAGATTCCGATTCGTTAGCACGGAAGTTGATTTGGATAAATGCATCTGAATTTCGATAACCGTGGCACAGGTATTTGAACGTAATTTGGGACACGCGAATTTGAATATGCTACAGGTGAAATTGGTATTTCGGAGTTTGAATTGAAAGGACGAGGAGGTAGAATGTGGTGTTTTTTTGGACTAGCGGTAATGCGATGTGTAATGTTAATGCAATTTCAATAGTATACCATGTATATGTGAAGCATTTGGAGCAGAGTTTCCCAAACTGTGGCATAAATTAGTTATTTTATTTGTTTAGTTAGTAGTTTGTTTATTAGACTATGCTGATATTTAATCGGGAAATGCTTTTATGGTGGCACATGCATTTTTTGATTCTTATTTATCGTGGTACAAAATTCGTGGCCCTTTGCTTTCCCAAGAAACTTGGTTTCGCGTGGTACTTTGAACCCATATGATTCTGGGAATCAAGACCCCTGTGCGTTTCTAAGAGAACACTTTGGAACCTTGATTCTTTGAACTCCTATGACCCTCGAGGTTGTGACCCTTTGAACTCCCCTAACCCTTGGGATCGTGACCTCTTAAACTCCTATGACCCTTGAAATCAAAGTCCCGCATTATTACTATTTATTAATTTGATTAAAAGAAACTTCTTTAAATTCCTCCAATCTATTAACCCTTTGCACTCTAATGGTGACTCCGAAGCGCCAGTAAAAGTTGCCATACCATTATCAAAACCGTTTCGATATTATTAATTCGTCTGTATTCTATAAATTGTGAAAAGCTCAACTGTTGTATGAGAAAACAGGTTCAATCTGATGTTCACGATGTAAAAGAGACTACATAGAATGAAATTGATCTGGGTCGAAAGAAATGTCTTGATTTTCGGATTGAAATTGCTTCGAGTCCAAAGGGATAACTGTTTTAAACATAACCTATTCGTGTACATTGGCTGTTTGGAGTACTGTTTTAAAATATATGAATGGAATAAAAAAATAGGAAAGGGAAGAAGAGTTAACTGGCCAGTGTAACTCGGCCGATCGGGAAATAGCATGGGCCGGTAACGTCGGATTTCACGGTGCGCTAAATTTCCGCATGATTGTCCGCATCGTAAACAGCGGAATGCGTTCCACTATGGAGACCCCGGGCAAAAATCGTTGATTCGATTCGGTGTACGTGCGACAGAAAATTCCGGATCGGTATGGAACCGGGCGCGTAACGAAAATCCCAAAAAACACCGCGGGACATGGTGTGCCAGAGGAGAAGGGAATCAGTTACATGCTGGTACCACGAATCGAGCAGTCATTTTTGGTAACGTTTGTGCGAATTTCAACCCGCTGACCTCGAAGTGGCATTGCGAGGGCTCTAGCACGCCTTTTTTTTCGAAATATTCACACTGACGTAGTCAAACGCATAAAAGCTTCAACAACCTCGGAAAAACACGTTAAAAATATTTTGAGGTGGATTGAAAGTGTGTTTAAAATATCGCGATAGTTTGGTGTTATTAAGGTGTGAGAAGATATTGAGGTTACTGATGATTTATTGCAATTTTTGGTTCTTTCATCGCGTGTTTTGTTTATAAAAATCTGAACTTGCATAGAGCTCGACAATCGATTATAATACTAGGTTTATATCTCGACGATGATCGGAATAGTATTGTTTCGGATAATATACATAAAATACATGTTGTCAATGAGGGAGTGCTTAAAGTAGAAGTGGCTAGCAATAGTCAGACAGTTTAATAGAAATTATATTCTTTCATCAGAGGTTTACATTCTTATGAAAATTAGTGCGCCACGATTTAGAAACGTACATAAAATTGATAGCAATCGCGAGACTCTGCATTTGAAGTAGAAGTGACTGGCAATGGTCAGACACTGTTTATCTGTTTTAATACCAGGTTTATATCGCGACGAAGATTGATACACCATCGTTCAGGATGGTATATAAATTGCCATTTATAAAACTCCGGTTGAAGTAGAAGCACCACCGGTAACGGTCAGACAGCGTGCAACAGAAATTCAATCAAAATCAGGTTGTAGATCGCTCAATTACGCGCAATAACAAACGGATTCAAAGAGGAAAAAACGTTTCGTGCTGCAACTGGGCGGTTGCAATGTTTTCAGTTCCCCGGAAACTCGTTCCAATCTACATCTTTTTTTCTCTTTTCATTTCGGACGGCGTAAAAAATTGTTGACCGGATTGCAGAAACGGTGCAACAAATTCGCGAGGGGCGAAGAATGTTTGACAAATACAGATGCTCTCTGCCCGCGTTCCATTTTCGACCTCTACAACATTTCGTTTGACCGAGGAGGAAAAAAAATCCACTAATAAGAACGTGTAGGTAAAAGGTTTATTGAATTGTTTATATTAAAACACTTCGACGCGTATCGACCTGTTCACAGTACACATTTCAAGAAACATTCGAGCGGAACGTTCTTTACTTAACATAATTTCGGCTTTTCATTTCTTCGTTGTATCGCGTGCTCGCCGATGCAGTAAGAACGTACAATTATGCGGCGCGCAATTTTCTAGATATTCGTGCAAGTGGATTTCCAGCGCGATAACGTTTCTCAGGACAACGTTGTCCAAGCTTTGCTCTCCAGCAAATTGGACTTTCTTTACTCAGCCTCCGTTTTCAAAGAAACTAAGAAACTGTCGTAAGAGTACTATAATATCCAGGAGCATCGAACAAAAGGATTTTTAAACGTTTCTCTATTGTCGGAGTTTCCTAGAAATTCCTTGTTTGCGAAGCTTGTCGGTAGACTGCGGATCTCTATGCAAAATAAAAAATGTTCGCATCGGTTGCAGGACACAGGAGCCAAATTAATACAAGTAAGGGATACTTTGCTGCCTGGCTTTATGATTTATTTTACGTCCAGACTCGCCAGATTTATATTTTTCATAATTTCACAGCAGGAGAGACAGGCTATAATTCAGTATTCATGAGCGTAAAATAAAATCTTCAAATTGGAGAATACTTATTCCAGTAAAAATTCAATGTCGTAAAAAATGTTCGCATTGATTGCCGGACACAGGAGCCTAATTAAAATTGTATTGTACGTGCTCATTTTTGTCATTAATGCATAAAATTCGCAGTTTACTTATTAATTCCGTAAATTTATCTTCCACGTGCCTAACGTCTTCGAAATTTAAAGGTCTGCAACATCTGCAGAAAAATTTACATACATGACTCACAATAAAGTCACAAGCGATTTTCCAGAAATAAAATTCCTGTAGAATAGACCTAGAATTTTTTATGGCTCCCGTTCCCCGCAACAGATGCAAGAACTGTTAATTTTGCATGGAACTCCGCAGTCTAATAATAACGACAGGTTTTACCAGCAGAGGACCAATCTTGGAATAGTCGTCTCGTAAAATCATTGACGTCAGCGTGGTTTAAGCGACCACTAACAGCTAAACCTCATCCAATTCCACAGTATTAAGGCTAACTGACAATCACGGGGCAACGAGATGGACGGGGCGGGTTCACACGAGCGACAAAGAAAATTCGCGAGTTTTCAATTAGGTAACCCGGGGTAATTAGGCAACTCTCTGTCATCGAACGTTCGTCGGAGAACATGGTTCGCGCGAGCATAATCGCGATCTCGAATTAAGGGTTTAGGACACAGTAACAAGTGGGGAAAATATAAGATTTTTAAACACCAGTACAGAAAAAAGTGAATGATCGATTAACATAAGATTTTGTATTTCAGGCGTTGACGATTTATGAAAATTAACAAAATGGAGGATATTTTAAATTTAATGACTGAATTTCGGTAGAAAATTTATTTATTTCTATTTATATTTAACAAGGTAATGGGAAAGTGAAAAAAATCGATCGTCAATGCCTAATAGATATTACAGTACAACTCGAGATATCTTGTACACCGTTTTGAAAAAACCGAAACTCTGCGAAAAACGCGTTTAAAATTTGCACAAATGTAATTTTTCTATAGAAAAATTTTCAAAATATTACAGTGTCCTAACCCCTTAACGACGAGCAGTTCGGTTTACTGCAAGCAAAGTTTGTGCTGACCAAAGGAGCGAGCATCGTTCGTGACGTTTACGCGAACTGTGTGTATATTTACGCGAATTGTATTGGCTGAAGCGGGCCAACCGGAGTCGGGCCGGGCCGGATCCTGTCGGGCCGTCCCGTCGGCGCCGCCGCTGCCTCGTTTTCATACGTCGCAGTCGTTTAATTAAACCCGAAGTATTTAATTAAGCAGCACTCAGTGCGCGGTGTGTAACGCGGCGCGGCTAGCGCAGTGCAACGGAAGCGGCGGACGATTAAGGGAAATTGCGCGTGCACCGTGACTAACTGCAAGGCGACGCCGGCGACGCGACGATAGCGTGTCCGCGGAACGGAGAAAGTCGAAGCTGTCGGCTGGGATTAATCGTAATCCTGGGGACTCGAAAGGCCGACGATTGTCTGGTAATTGCGGCACAAGAAATTTCGACACGCGAGATGGGACCGCGCGAAGCGAAACGGCACGCCACCGCAACGAAACATACGGGGACGTTTACTCGCTGACTTTCGGCGGACGAGGTCGACGAGGTTCGTAGCGTTGATTAAAAAATACATTCAAATATTCCTCGTGTAGCCTACCGGGCAACCGGGTACCGATTTGCCGCGTTTCCTTCAACAACTTGTCAATGTTCCTCTGAAAATATTACTCCCTCTGTCCCATAATGATAGTAGCAAAGGAAAGTATATATAGAACGCAACATTTATTGTAAAAAAAGCTAGGTTACGTTAAACAATTAATTAAAAATATTACTCCCAATTTTTATTTTGATTTTTCAGATAGTTTCTGGATTTTTCAATAATTTCGTTAATGCATTTTAATGCATATAGATTATTGAAATTATAAAGATATGTGCTTCCATTATAAATTATTCAATTCATCAGTTATTTAATTATTTATTCGAGAATGTATTATTATAAAAATTGTGAAGAATCTAAATAAATTACTTATTAAATGCTTATTGTTAGTGTTAATTTATAGTCTTAAAATGAGGATTGGTGCAAGTATGTTAAATGGAAACATTTACTGCAACATTGCTGCAGCACCTTACCAAATTGATTCCATCGAGACTATTAGAAAATACTTCGAACATTTCGAATGACTAATCGAATCACAGTCGTAATTACATATTCGAGTATCGGATGGGTCGAAGGTAATCCTCCCGATCTCTCCATTGCGTTTACTTCGTTAGGAGAACGATCGGCTGACCTTGTTACAAGCGTCGAACGTAATAAATGCAACGCGATTGTTCCAGCGTGCAGTTTCACGGTGTTTCTCAACAAGATTCGCCTCTTACGCCTCGTTGGGGCCGAAAAAGATTAGGATCGCGGCGGATATGACGATCCAACGGGCTGTAGCCGATTCCAGTGTCCGGTATCGGTTCTGTCGCAGCTGCAACGCGCCGCCCACGATTAATCTACGCCGCACGGTATTAATTTCTCGTAGCCGGGTTATTCCGAATACTGACACCGGTACACCGACGCCGGATTTATCTGTCATTTAACCCCGAGCCACGTATTTCCGACGCGCAGCGCTGAATGCGGTTCACCGTATCAACGGCAAGTGCGCGAATAAAAATGGATTCGCGCGGCGCGCAGTTTGATGAAGATTTTAGCATTATTTGGGAATTTAAAGGTAAAACAAAACATTAGGTTGTTGGGGATTTGTTTTGACATCGGCTACAATATTCGAGGTGTGCATTTTCAAGGTAAAAGAATGCCCTTCATTTAAAAACTAAAATTTTGTAGGAATATTAAATAGGTTCGGCAGGGTTCACAAAAGAAAATTAGTACTTTTTTCGATCGAGAATCGTATTCGCAAAACGTTCCGTGTTTAAATGCTTCTTCTAGTTATAACTTTAACGCATAATTGTAACGAATGCTCGGGGCCAGCTCCGCAGTTTCGGAAATTCCGGGCCGCCCGACATGCAATTCATTTCTGTCAAGTTTTTCCTATTGTGAGCCCGTCGCCTCGGGATCGCAAAGTTATGTTTTCGGGAAACGCGTTCGATTCCACCGAACCAGAGCCATTTGATTCCGTAATATTTATCGTGGAGTGTTTTGCTCCTCGCTTCTCTCTTGCCGGAAGGTCGCAGTTGCATTTCCTCCGATGCCAATTGCATTCCGCGCGCCGAAACGCCCACCGTCGACAGTTATAGGACGTATTTCAAAGCGGCGAATAAATGTAATCTTAAAGAAAGCAGAAATCTGAGAAGTTTCGACGATCGATCGTGCTCTTTCTTGAAGGTTCTGTAAGCGTCTTGCTCTGGTTCCTGTCCGCAATTGGAGCAGTAATTTGGACTTTGACGTATCCGATTTTATTGGACACGTGGATACCTTGACAAGTAGAACTTGCTAAATTTGATTCGTTATTTGACTTTTACTTGACACATGTCTTCTTTATTAATAAACTGGTAACCATCATCCGTCTTTCATTTCACGAACAGAATCCGTCTCTCGGTGTCAAATTTACAGGGTGGTAAAAGATGTTTCGTTACTCAAGTCGTTGTGTTAATATTTACATTTGTTCCGCATTAAAAAATAATTTCACGAGGCTTCCAGCGAATTGACTTAGAAATAACAGAACGGTCTAACTTATTTCGGGGAAACTGTGTTAAATTCACACGAGGGATGGATGAGGGTTAAACCTTTGCACTCGGAGCTATTTTAACTGGAAAATTAAACATTTCTTCATCGGTTCTTGAAAATTTTTAGAAGCCATGAATGCATAAAGATCCACAGTCTAATGATTAATTAAATCATTGAAATTAATTTTCAGAAACTCTAAATTAGAATCGTACTAAATTCTGTCCTATTTTATATACTAGCATTTTTTGAAAATTTTCAAAAGCCTGTATCTATTGCATAAAGATCTACGTATGATTCTATAATTGATCATTCATTATTAGACTAAACCAGCGTGGCATCAGACGTAGGACAAGCTGGATCAGAATCGACTCGTGTTCCCGCGATACCTAGAATACGATCGCTTGATTATGGCGGAAACCCAGCACGCATTGATTCGAACCTGGCGTGTGCGGAGTCGGAATTAGCATGTCTTGATTCAAACATGACTAATTGGGCTAATTCTAATCAACGAGTTTTGATTGAGACCTGACGGACGTCAGATCTGGTTTGCGTTGACTTAGGTCGAGCTATTTTCGACAGCCACTGTTTGCTTATAGTAGGCTTTGTTGACTCGCACTGCTTGATTTAAACCTATCTATTATTGATTCAGCAGCTTTGGACGAGGTCGAACCAAAATTGATTCGTGTCTAACTGAAGCTAACGCAATCCTGACTCACACCTAGATCGAAACGAGCTTAAATCGCGTTTTTAGTTAAGGTAAATTTAATACAGGGTCAAGAGCTAAAGATCTTTAGATCGTAATCTCATTTCCAAGCCAAATGGTGTTCAATTTTCGGCACAGCTGCGATCAAGCACCAATATGCTCCCCTTTTTCCTTAGTTTGTTTCGCTGTAGCTTCTTACAAGCAGTTTACGCGGTCTAGGAGCGCCGTTATCAGGAGTAACGATAGCTCTAGGCCCCTCTTGTCCATAACGACCTCTTTCTGGGATCGCGGACGTTCCCCTAAACTTCTGCTCAAGTACGAAGCGGCTGGAACAGCGCATTCCAGGGTTATTCCCTATCTCAACCCCAAACCTAGAACCTTTATCCGCGGGGGAAGCACCGACTGGTAACACGCATCTGTTCAGATGTATCTTCTGGCCTCTGCGGTTGCTCGAGCAGAAAGATTGATTCTCATATTAGAGGTTCCCTTATTCGCGCGGAATGGCTTAGCATATCAAACGAAACAGATTAAACGTGAATTATAAAGGGTGTCCCGTTTAAAACGATTCTGTCAAACATCTCCGAAACTGTTGATGATATTAAAGAATGTTTCCAGACAAAAGTTTCGTGTTCCCGATCCGATATTTCGGGTTCTCGCACACCGCTGCTCAACACTGACATTAATTGCTAATTACACTTGGGATCTTTATGCAAAATAAAAATGTTCCACCTCATTTGCAACAAACTGGAACGAAATAGAAATTTATTTTTGTTCCTTAATATGTTCAACAGGTTGAGAACGATATAATAATATTTTTAAAGTCTAACATTTTCACTGTCTTAAATTGCAACCATTCATTTTCGTCATAAATGCATAACTCCATTGATAATTAATAGTATGTGGAACTCTTCCCCTCCACTTTGCTTCGCTGATTCCCGTTCCATTTCGCATGGTTCCACGACGAAACGTAAAAATAGTTGTTCGTAGAGGCCGGGCGCGTTTCTTTTCGGGCGTACCGAATAGGATCTTCAATGCAGTACAGTTTCACGAAGAAGGCTCACTGTGTGTGTATTCGAGTGCGGTTCTCAATGGATTCCCGTTTGAGTAGCGGGTCGAAAACGAGCCCGCGATTGCACTTTCTATGGTCCTCCCCGCTCGTCCCTTCTCGACGAAACACCGCCGGTATTTGAGGAATTACGCGACTCCCGAAAAAAAATCCAATGCCCTCGAGAATCCCGAGCGAAACCTCTCCTCGCTCCCATTAAACGGTCTCTCTCGTCTTCCCTTGTCTCATCCGCTCGATTGATCTACACGCGCAGCCTGCTCCCGACTACCACCGCGCGCGCAATCTCCCACTTTTGATCACCTGTCTTTTATGAAGCCGCACGGCAGTTCCGGATAATGGACGGTTTTCAATTCGCGGATTTACGCCGGCCGACGCCACAGTGGGTCGGAATTGCAAAAAGCTGGACAGAATTCATGTCTCTGTTAATGCGCGTCACCGAACCGTGTACAGGAAAGGAAAAATTTTAAATAAACCAAGTCGGAAGCAATGAGTAAACTGAAGATCCTGGTAAAAACAAATTTTCGACTGGTTAATTACTAGACTGCGGATCTTTATGCATTTATGAAGCAAATTGGTAAGAGATTTAAACAATTCAAGAATGTTGTAAGGTTGCTTTTAATGTAACAATTTTTTCATGTTATTCCTGCTTCCCACAATCAATTCAGAACATTTTCATTTTGCATAAAGATACTCATGCAATTTTCAATTTTCAAATTCTGTCGAATTTTATAGTCCAGCATGTTTTCAAAAATTTTCGGAAGCCATAAATGCATTAAGCTTCATTTTTGCCTAGAACAGTCAGGATACACTTTTCCAGTGTTTTTTAATTCGATTCAAGCAACACAGTTTTTAATATTTTACGTGACCTCGTATGCTCGCGATCCAAACTCTTGCGGGCTTAGAGTATCGCAGTTAGCGTTACGGTTCGGAGATGTTGATCTCGTTAGACCCTAGCACCGGGAGAAGTTTTCAAATCTCGGGCGAAAGCAATTTCCGGAAAGCCCGAAAAAGGAGTTCACATAACCTACCTTAGGGGTCCTTTGTCCCCCACCGTTCGCTTCTGTTGTCCACTCGAATTCCCGAGTCTCGGAGGCATACTTATATTCCCGGGAATATTGGTGTCTGTCCGCTGAGTCTTAAGCCAGCCTTTTAAAAGACGAACGTCTGCAAAGCGTCTGGCTGGCCATTGCCCCTTAACACCATCGGATACCGCAGCCGCAGAAGCAATCCACCGGCCACCGTGATCGCTATTTGCAGTATTTTTCGGCGGACAGTCGCGTATTTTCTCCTCCGTCTCGGGTCAAAGCCACAAAAGGGGTGAAGGAATCTCAAGACGCGTAGCGTTTCAAATACTCCAGATAGTGGTCGTATACAACCTGTAATGCTTCCATTGTAACTAAAGGTTTATTTTCAAATATTTCAACAATTAATTTACAGCACCGCATTTTTCTATCTATTGTGCTGACAACTCTGCAGAACGGAAAATACCAGCTACATCAGCTAGAGAACTACATGAGTTTGCAACACAGAAGGTGTCTGCCCGAGGAGCTTGATTTTACAACGCTGTCAGCCTCTCTGAGCCAGTGAACAATCGTGTTATAAATGTTTATAATATAAGTTATGTACGTGTACATTACAAACATTTTATGTATGAATTTATGTGTATGAATAAATAAAGACAATGTAATAAAAATGCATATCTGCGTATATATTTATTGAACCATTCTTCCCGAACGTCGGACTTCTTGTAGTGTTATACTACTCACTTGAGTTACTGTACATATTTGGAATTGTATACGCAGTGCAAGTTTGAAGAATAAAAATTTTCGACCGTCTGACTTGTCGTCGAGTTGCACTACTGAATTTCGTGCCACCTGCGATATCATGTTCTCCTAATACAAACTTCAATTTTCGAGATTTTCGTAAAATTTCGCCTACTTTCGAGCCTCTGACTTGTCGTTGGTTGTACTACTGAATTTCGAATACCTCCTTCGGCATCATGTTCATGGTCGAAAATTGCCGAAAATTTTCGAAAATTGAGAATATGATAGCAAAAGAGGTGACACGAAATTCAGTAGTGGAGCTCAACGACAAGCCAGTCGGCCACAAGTGTGTACAGGTTTGAGAAAGAAGAACACATTAACTGTTGTAAATAGTATTCTTTATTTTAACCAAAAAGATTACAATATTAAACGTGTATTATGGTACAGTGAAGAGGTCCCTGGCTGGAATGCGGTGCAGTAGGTACGAATGAGCAGCTGATTGTTTCGGAGTGGAATTGGGACGCCTCGCTCGACCAGCATTGTCGTCTCTAACCAAAATATTGGCTAGAGCGCTTGCACATACATAATATGTAGCGTGTGACGTCAATCCTAACATTGTGACTGCGGGAGCGTTAGAGGTGCGGATTGTCGGACCTGGTGATAGACCCCTCTTGCCTCTGTACCGTCTAATCTTCCCATCTGGCTATGAAACATATAGAATATGTTAAATATGTTATAGACAATATGTGACAGTAAAGTCGCGATCTAGCTCCCTAAGGATCTCCATGATCACTGTCCCTTTACTTATCCTTCTACTGGGCGGAGTCCCCGCGAGGAGCCGAGAGGCTCGAGCTTTTCTACGCTTGGCATCCTTTATTTTTGTTTCCCTACACGATCTCTGTCCCTGCTCGGAACAGACGATGGGAGCTGGTCGCGACTTTACTGTAGAACAAAATAGAATCTTAGACAATGCAGAACAGTCAGATCAGAAGAAACAGACAGAAAAGTCTGTGATTCGATCCAGTAGATGTAGAACTTCAGTTTCGCCAGAAACGCGTTTGAATTACGCGATCGGTATGAATGGTGAAAGTGGTTTTTAAAGTTCGCGATTCTTCCTTCGTTCGCAAGAAACTTCTAAATACCGTCGAGTAAAGCGTACTTGGCGGAGAGTACGTAGTTCGCTTCTGATACCCTGAAAATTGCATCCAAGTGCATGAGGAGCGAAAGCGACCCAGAGTTCATGCATAATTTTCTACTTCGCGAAGCCGGCTTACGTAAAAAAATCACGGTGAAACATTATTTTAGAGTCTTTCGGTCGCGACGTCGACAAGATCTGTAATTACTTTCCTCTGTCGGAACGGAAATGACAATTATAAATGCTGAAATTCGTTCAGAAACGTTTCAATCGATTTATAAAAATATGCTTAATATTATAACCTGTCAATTCCTGTGTGTTTACCAATGACTCATTAGCAACACGTGTTTTTGATTTACAAGCGAAACTGCCTTAATATTTAAAATACGACAGAACTGTCCCTGCAAACAAATATAAAATATAAAGTAACAAATAGACTGCGGATCTTTGTGCAAAACAAAAAATGTTCCCATTATTTGCAAGACCGGATCATCTTATTACATTGAAACTAATACACTGATGTCCTTAAATCTTTTTAATATGACCACTGCTTTAAATTGTGCGTGGCCATTTCTACCATAAATGCACAAAATCCGCAGTCTACTAATAAAGTAACGAATTCCACGGGGTTCGTAGTATGAAGACTTTCAATTACCCGTTTAGCCGCACTGACCGTGACCGCAGGAGCAAATTGACTCGACGAAAAACCCCGGGGCAGCTGGTCTCCCTCTGAGGAACTTGCTGGTCCCCGAAAACTCGTCGCGCAATTCTTCACCCTCCTTGCAATCTCGCAACAATGCATCCGTGTCCGGGGGACAGCGGTGATGCAATCAATCCAGCCAGCAGGCGTCCACGGGTGCGTCGTGCCCGCCCGGTGCAATTACAAGTCGAACGTCCAGCGTGACAAGAACGCGTCGCGCGGACATCGGCATTAATACCTGTCGGATCTCAAGGAGCGAAACGCATCAGCAGGACGAAGAGTCGTCGGTGAAGGGATCGATCCTGGACGAGCGGTCGGCCGTTCTCCCTCATTGTGCGTCCTCCCTTTCTTTTCCTCTTCGTCGCTCGCCATATGTCGGAGCGAACGACACCGACGCCATTGTCTTCCCGTAGACAATCTACGATCTCGCACCTCCTTCACCGTTGGACCGACGCGACCGCTTGCTTAATGGCCGAGAAATTATTTCCTTGCTAATTAACCGAGCTCCAGGAGCGGCTCGTCTCCCTGTCTGGTGGTCCCTCTCTTCGTCGTGCGTTCCGGTTTCCTTTGTATCTTATTCCTACCCCCCCCCCTCTCCCCCTCCTCGTTCCTCCATTTCGTCTAAGAGACCGAGCAGCCATAATTAAGGTGTGGTAATACGATAATTTTCGGACCGCCACCTCTCTGAAACGATTCGCCCGTTCCGAGACAAAGCACGCCAAAGGCGAAGGATAAGAAATTAACGTATTTAATCGGATGGTTAGGGGAGGGGGGTGAGCGGAGGGGCGAGCGGGGTTTGTTTCGCCTCAGGCTCTTAATTCCGCTCGCCTGCAACAAACTCGAGGCGCGAGAACGGATTTCCGCACCCCCGTCAGCTTTTCCGTGCTTCTTTCTTGCTGCTCCACCGCCCCCGCACCCTTCTTACCGGCCGCGCAGTCTCACCCACGCCAGGGACGACGACCACCGCCGTCTACTCGCGCAACGTTCGTTACCCGACTGCGATGGAAAGTTGAATCGACCACGCCGAAAGTTAAATTGGGAACTTTCGGCGATGATCGCGCGACACGCTCAAGACGACGCTGCCCGTCGTTCAACGACTCGCGGCCAGCCAACGTCTCGCGAACTGGTCTGTGCGCGTCGCGAAACGCGTCGTTGCTGACAGATTCTGTCCTGACGTTTCATTTTCAAGGTCGGCCTTGACAAATGTGTTTGAAATTTGTGTTTCATTTTCGTCAAGTTTCAATGCTTAACGACCTGATTATTTGTTGAAAAATATCGACACACATTTTTCAAGCGACGAATGTAGTCATATATGAAACGATTTCAGATAAAATTATTTGTGAAAATTGTTTTTCTCTCCCGAACGTTCCTGATTTTCCCCGATAAGATGATTATTCGCTTTCGTATTCACGCCCGAAAGCCGAAAACGCGAATATTCCAGCAATACTCGCAAGTGTTCGAACTGAAGCATGCTATCGTCGAAGAGTAAGCGTGGGATTGAGGTTTTTTATTTTTATCTTCGCATTTCCTGTGTTTATCAATCACGCTCGCGTGGGCGCGGGTGAATTTCCGCATTTAGACGCAGCGCGGGGAGTTTGGAGTTCTGCATCGCAGAAATTCCGGTCGGTGAATTTAAAACTGTATTCTCTGTTTCCGGCTTGCTCATGAATCGTAAATGGACGATTATAAAATTCCAGCGAGGCGCGCGAAAGCCGCGCTTTCTGAAACGGCTAAATGAACTCTGAAACGACCGGAGAGAGAGAGAGAGAGAGGAAGTGAGAGTACAGAGAAAAGAAAAGAGAGAGGGAGAAAGTGAGAGATAGCGGGACCGATGCGTCGCGTCGTTTAAAAAGCGCGATGGCCGAGCGGACAGAAAGCGAAACGATACAAAGCGCCGTTTAATCCCGTAAAGTTTCATCGCGCGATTTACATTCTGCTCGACCATCGGCATTTATCGTCCGCAAAATTCGCGAGGTTCCGGCCGGGAGGAAATATCGCTGCGAAGGAAACACCGTGTCCGTTCGTCCGGCGGTAAAGTAGCTGGAAAATTATATTGCGGCACCGGTACGGACTCCGGTTAGTTTTTCTGCTAATTGTTCCCTTTTCCTCTCAATTTATTGCGGTCCTCAAGAACCGAGGAAAAAGAGATAAACGCGTTCCGCGAATTACACATTCACTTATTTCTGTTTATGGCGCTGCGTATGCACGCTCGCGGACATTGCGCTGCAAATTTTATGCATTCGGAGTGTGCTTTATCCTCGACACGGTAAAGCGTCGCGGCAAACTAAATAATATTTTTGTCCTCCTCCGGGGTAGACGAATTTTCATTCGACTCCAATTTCTACGTATTAATGATGCGTCTACTCTCTTTCACGTTAATGTGTACTTTATTAGCGAATGTTTTGCGAGCATCGCTTTCTTCTTGAAGCCCGATCGCGAAGAGAAGGCACACCGATTACTTGACGATAGATCCGTTTACTTCGACGGTGAGAGCGAGACTGACTCGACCGAGGACAATACAGAGAGAGAGAGAGAGGGAACATTAAACAGATAAATTAGCACGTAGTATAGCGCGACAAACGAAATACTATTGGTTCCACGTCCGCGCCCTAGGCACCCTAGAAAAAACATTTCTCGTGTCAGCAATCTTCCAATCTTTGCAATTTACCTTGAAAAGCCAAACGAATAGATCGGAGCAGCGAGGGTTTTGTAAAATGAATGTGTTGCATATCTCAGCAGTACGATAAAAATATTCTACTTCAAGTGCAACAAACTGGAACGGGATAGAAATGTATTTTCTTCCTTAATATAGGTTTAATAGTTCGAAAATAATGTAATAGTATTTCTAAATTCTTTAAATGGTTTCGCTGTTTGAAATGATACCTCTCCATTCTCGTCATAAATGCATAAAATCCGCGGTCTAATGATCAATGACGGGCGTAATGCAAGTGTTTTCGAGTTTGTCGTTGTTTCACGGTTCACGTTCTCGTTGAGGAATTACCAAGCGATGCCAACAGCCAGCCAATGAGAATTTTCCATGTGTTTACGTTCCCGATTCGTTCGGGAGCCATGATAATCTTGTTTGTTCGCAAGTTAGTAACTTCGTTTCGTGAAGACACAGCTGCACCGACCACGATGTCGGTGAAAGCAGCCCGAGTTACTTAATGGCCGTTTCTCAAGGCCCTCTGTGCCCCTGGGGGTATATGAAATCTTAATATCCCTTATTACCGTACTCCTAATTAACGGGCCTCGGAGCCACTCGGATAACGTATTTCTCATTCCGCCCGGCTGGACTAACGTTACACTATAACGAACCATTTTCTTACGAATTCTTCAAATATTCTCTCTCAAATGGCTCGTCGCGATCTTTAGTACGCTTGGAAGACGCCTCGAGCGATCATTCAAAAATGATTTCGTCCTGCTTAACGCTGGGTCGAGGTGTTCTATTTCCAGAGTCAACGAAACTGTCATTAAACGCATCCTTTAGAAATCTGATTTGTCGATTTCACATGGTGCCAGTCGAAATATTTTGCTTCCATTGTAAATATTTGACAATCTTTTGGATACATACAGATCCAGAGAGTCTAACTGTTATTATAATAACACCAGGGATTCTTCAAAAATTTTGTCAGGAGATTGACTTATATTAGATGACTCCATAAGTTGAAGTGAAAACAAAATTCAATAGTTCTTCAAAGAATACAGAGTATTATATGCAAGAATCATCGAAGTTGCAAGGATAATTCTATTAGAATTTATTAAATGAATTTCTTTATTCAAGCATGTGTATTGCTCTAAAAATTGGACACAAGAAATTTAAATAAATTCAATGTTGTCATTATTATAAAGCAATGTATATAGCAGAGTCGCATTTTGGGCTTGGTACAGCTGTATTCTTCAAAATTCAACCATTGAATTTTATGTAATATTTTCGCATGTAACAGTAAGTATTGATTGAACGTACGAAGTGTCCGCATCAGATCCAAGGCTGCGGACACAGTATATAGGTAGCGTTTAGAATTGGGTCGAACCATTAATAAATGTATACGCAATTAGCGTATAATATATTCGGTGACAATGCTAGCACCGCAAAGCTGGAAGAACAAATATGGCATGCGTGTGACCGCGCGAGTCTCTCTGCGGTAATTTTAAATTTGCGTAATTAGTGCACTTTACCATCAAAGGTTAGCCGATGTTTAATATTCATAATGGTTATACATAGCTTTTATCAAACGTGTTGATCAGCGCGCGCGCGCGAGCCACGATAATGTTTGTCGACGATTGAATATCGCGCATTAATTGGTGACAATGCACAGGCACTCGATTTTACCAAACATGATTATCGAAACACACCGGAAATTATTAACTATTGTGGCTTCATTGTGCTCGATTACATCTCCGATTGTATTGCAGCAAATCCCGTTGTTGTCGTGCCAGTTACACCATAAATCGCGAGCCGTAATACGGACGTGACATTTCTGCTGTTTCCGAGATTGAGAACTGCAGTACACTCTTACACGTTGCTTGCAGTCCCGTGATTTATGAACTAGGAAAACGATCATTACCGGCCGACAGTCTGAAACACACTTTCCATCGAAAGATCTAGAAAGATTTCAAGCTGAAATACGGCATATTAATGTTAAACCTGTCAAGCCCAAAACTTATAAAAGTGAGGACTTTATAGAAATGAGAAGATTAAATTTATTTAAACTTTGTATGGTTTTCATTGTAATATGTGCTTCAACATTTTACCAATATTAGGTAATTTCACAGGTTCAATTTTGCTCCTCGCTGAGAACAGCTACACTTGTAGAGAATTCGCGTAGAGAAATCACGATTATCGTGGACATGTATCGGGACAGTACTGTGAATAATCTATTTGCAACACACGGCTAGTTAAATGTTCGTGCGATACTTCGAAAAATTTAATAAAAATCCCCAACAACGATCGATCTCCTCGATAAGGGTTGAAACTGACCCACCGTTAGGGGGTCGAGGGGTCAAGCAAATTCGACTGGTCAATTCGACTAAAAATCTACAATCGCGTGTTTCTTTCTGTTCCAGGTAAGGAGACTGTTGCAACACACGGTGATTCCTCACGGTCCAAGTTGGCGTAAGTAATGATCCAGCAGTCACAGTGTCCTGCTCGCGTCAAAGTCCGTCCGCCGGTCGTTCGTCACCGTTCCTCGCCCTCCAGCGTCACGAAGCTAATCCTTCTACGGATACGGACGGGTAAATTCTGCGAACGATAAGTTTCGGGAAGCGACCGGAACGGTATTATTTCGTTCGAGCATACGATTTACTCGAGTGTCAGTAGAAAATGTCTCGGGGCTCCTGCGATCTGGTGACGATACGATCGTTCCATCCCTAAGTGCTTCTCGTTTATGAATGCGTTTCTGATGCACGATAATACCAACAGATTTTATCGATGGAGGACAGAGGGCTGGCTGAAAGAGGAAAGGAAATTAATGGCTCGCGCTGTACGGTGTACAGGGCGAATCAAATTCTGGGATTCGCGGGAACGTCTCTCAAAATGACGGAAGTTATAGAAGTACTTTCTTGAGAATTTTTTAGTATATACTTCAGGATATGCCATAAAAGTCCTATGAAGTTCGAACAAATTCAATATTGGATTTCATTTTTAAGCAAATACTAAATTCAAACAATTCTGAAAATCAAAGAGTAAAATCGTTTTATTCACAGAGTTGATCCACACGGTCTAAGAAAATTCGGAATTCAAACAATTCTGGAAATCAAAGAGTAAAATCATTTTATATTCACAGAGTTGATCGACGCGGTTGAAGAAAATTCTAAATTCAAGCAACTTGTTTCCCAAATTGGGAACATTAATCTCCAGTAACGCAAAGTTCGTCTACAGCAGAAATGAATAATTCGATGGGCAAGCTGGATGAATCGGGAAATTGAATGGCGCGAATAAAAACAGGCCCGTGGAAAGTAAAAATATTTAACCAGTGGACAAGCTCGGAGTTCCTCTCGCGTGAATCTACACGGTGCTCAGCGTAGAATCAATAAACCACACGCGCCGGATATTCTACCGAAAAACTGCTGCAAGAGGAATTGCAGCTGCATATTTTAGCTGCATTGCTTGACGAACCCCCATGAAAATAACATACGACCGCGGAGAGTCGGACACCGTTCAATTTCGCCGTATGAAATTCTTTTCCACCCGAAACGCCTCGAACGTACAGCTCGCTGCAAGCTCAGAGTCCGCGTCGCGCGGGCGTTGCAGCGTTGTTGCACCGCAAAGTGCATCGTTCTAGAAATGTAAAACGTGTCGGTGACCGTTGCAACATCGCTTGGAATCGAGCTATGTGTATCTGGCGTTGCTTTGTCTCGGGCTTTCTCGTACGGTTTCGCGAGTATTACCCAGCCGGAGCGAAGGTTGCAGCAGCAGGTGCATCTGCAGTGCACCGATGCAGCGGGTCGCATCCATGCCTGATACACGACCTCCGGGGAGATTTCATACGGCAGAGGTTGAGCCGGCTGCCTTTCCCAGTCGGATATTCCGCGAAAGTCACTGAGAATTGCAAATGTTTCGCCATCTTCCCCGCACCCTCGAACGCGTTGGCTCGCTCAATGTCTTTAGCCGTTCGCTATCTCTCTCTTTCTCTCTCTCCTCTCCGCCATTTTTCCCATCGCTCTGTCTTCCGTCTGGCCCTGCGAGACGAAGCAATGGCACTTTTCGCCGCGGATATGGAAATTTCATATACGCCAAGCTGCGCCATACCCTTAGAAATGGCGCCGACACACCGGCAACCCCGACCTCGAACATCCTCGTTCTTCTTCGCAGGATAATGCAATTTCTTGGCCGACTTATTGCACCCGTGTCGCACACCCGGACGACCTTTGATATTTTACGTTCCCTCTCCGCATATGGGTTTCCTCCTTCTGACCGGCTTTCCTCGGCCGGCGAGTTTCTTTGAGAACGGTCTCCTCTCTAAGCCCCGCGAAAGATCGATCGGGCTCGGGCCGCCGGACGACTCTGTTCGAAAGCGAACTTCGACGCGGAACAGCTGAGTTAGGGGAGTTATTAACATTTCATGCAGTCCTGGGAAGACTCCCGCGGAGAATTAAAGCCCGGCACACCGAGCATTTGCATGATATTATGCTTTTAGGTTACCGGGGAGAGTGAGAGAGAGAGTTCGAACTTCGTGAAAGTCATTACGGGAGCTCGCTTAATGAGCGGTTTTCAATTTTATTTCGGAATATTGACTGCTTCGGAAGCACTTCCTTTCCTTTCGCTTTATCTCAGACTTCGCCGAATTGATCGACTAGTAATCGAGTTATTATTGCGATTATTGCATTATTGGTGCGAGACGTCCAACATAGTTTCCTTGCGTGGAAAAATATTTTAAGTAACAGTTTTTAGCGAAAGATTGAAGATCTTAATGATAATTCGACTGCGGAAAAATATTTGCAGTTTAATAATAATTATCTGATTCTCCTCGCAATAGTACAACGCGATTGAAACGGAAAGCATTACTGGAATTGAAAATCGATGAAAGAGGTTATTAATTTTTAACCTGATGTACCTCAACAGCTTTTTAATCAGCATTCAGTACTTGGAACCGGGATAAAAAGACGAACCAGCGGTACTAATCAATATGGATTGCAAAATGTTAACTCTTGTGTACTGCAGCTACGGAATAAAACATTTTTATTCCGGATGCAATTTCAAGGAAGCGATATAAAAGTAGCAAAGAGATTCCGCCCGATGTAATACAACGTTCCAAGGGGTTGGAGTTCTCTATTTTATACCGGGGAAAGAGAGAACGACCACTTTTTTTTCTGGCAACGACGAACGGTCAGTCGGTGAACGATCGCTGTCAGATATTAGAGACGGTAGACAGGTTTATTCTCCTGGCAACCGGCTCCTTTCATCGAACTTAATAACGACCGTGTGTCTATCGACGTGAACGTATAGTTTGTCGTAAGATCGGGTATATTAAGTATCCGTATATCAGGCCGGTTTCTCAGGACCGTAGATCCTTCGGTGGGAAACGGGGGGCCGGCAGTTCCCCCATAAAGCGATTTACGAGCGTCGCAGATTTACCGGGCGAAATTACGGTTCGCGTTTCCCACGGATACCTTGACTTACGGCGTCGGAGGAATATCATTTTTCGCGCTTAAACCGTGCCACGGTATTGTCCCGACGCTGCCGTCGACGGCGGCGCTGTGTGTTTCATTGCGTGCGCGCCGCTGATCTATACGTCGAATGGGATATTAAACGAACATTATTGATATTCCCCCATCATTCGCTTTCTTCATCTTGGCAGACCGCTCCTCCTTCAATGTCCTCGCTGCTGCTTTGAAACAGAGCAGAAACCTGTGCGAATATTTACAATTTTCCGGATCAGTGGTCTCAAACGGTTCAAGTATCAAGTTCAATTAGGTTCGTAATTAGACTGCGAATTTTATGCATTTATCAGAAAAATGGGTACATACAATTTAAAGCCGCGGGGACGTGTTAAAAATATCTAAGAGTATCAATGTATGTATTAGTTTCAGCTTCATAGGTTAATTAAAAGAAGAATACAATTTTTATTTGAATAAAGAACAAACAAGAGAAGAAACTTTTTTATTTTCCATAGAAATCGACTCATAATTATTGAATGAAATCATTTATACGAAGTTGACTGACTTGGAAACAAGTGTTGACAACAATGTGAAATTGTTCAAATTGCTTCAAACAATTCAAGTACGTATTTGATCTTCGAGTGAAGACGACTTCAATTTTTTCTCTTGCATGTTCATAATTATTGAATGAAATCATTTATTTGAAGTTGTCTGACTTGGAAACAAGCGTTGAAAATCATGTGAAATTGTTCAAATTGCTTCGATCAATTCAAATACGCGTTTGATCTTCGTGTGATACCCATTTTCAATTTATCGACGTGCACAATACTTTCTGGACACCAGCGCGTTGCGGATTCGACGTCGGTCTGGTCCAAGTGAGCAGACAGTAATCATAATAAGCAAGTATCGCCGGGACATGAAACACTGGGCTGTGCACGATGGGATATCAATGCATCAAAGTGTTTGAAGCTCTATTTCACTGAAACGCGGAGTAGCGGCGACTCGCCTCGTTGTCCCTTTTGACGCGTAGCTTCACCGGTGATCTACAGTGCAGTCACGGCGTAAAATCATGCTGTACGTACGTCCCGAAACGGGTCCCTCGACCTCATATTTCGCTTTCCTTACCCGGCCCGACACCGTTTCGACGGAGTACGTACCAGCGTATAGCGCGCCGTCCATCTTACGGTGCATCGCGAATGCAATTACACGGTGCGCAGAGACGACCGGCGAAAATTCCCCGGGCCTTGTCCGCCTGTTTCGACGTGCAACCGGATGCGACGGTCGCCGACAAAAAGTGCCACTGAACCTTCGCAGTACACCCGGTGCCCGTCACGTCGCGCAAAAATTGCGGCGGTCTTTACAACACCGTAAAAATGCCGCTCGTGTAGCCGGGTCTATTAACGGTGTTTACGGGCGAACGTCTGCATTTTCACCGTGTAACGAGACAAGACGCGATAAGAGATCGTTAGAGCCCGGCGGGAACAAGTAAATAAAGCACTGCGTAATTTAAGAACGTCGCGTGTTCTCGCACTTCCAGCGAAACAGGATACAACATTCTTATTTCGAATATTTTTCGCTTCGACGCAAGAGAAAATTGTCATCGTTACATTTTATATGGGCACTCTCTATGTATATTCGTACGTGCACGCTGTGAGAAACTCTGTTTCATTTCGATCCTGCAAAGAAGATGGATACAATAGGTCTCATAATCGATGACACACGCTTTAATTAACATTTTTTGGAAGAAGCGAGTGTGGTCCGAATAAGGAAAAAATTGAAAAAGCTGCTTCCTTTTAATTTTGAAAATGTAATTCGCAGATTCATATAAATAATGCACACGCTGAAAATTTCATCGAAATTGATTCTATGAGAGAATTACAGTTTTCCCCATATTCCCACAATTTCCAATCGGCTAGAACTCGTAAACCAATTGACCAATTCCGATGAAACTTTCCGCATACACGTAACTTGCATGAATCTACAAAACACATTTCTCAAATTTTCAAACACAAACACTTTCCAAAATTGCTATTGTATATCGTCCAGTAAATGAAAGCGTGTGCCATTAATTACGAGACCGACTGTAGCATTACACGCGCTGGAATACTCGGCTCGTGAATATATAGATTATTTTTGATATTCGTATAATTAGCGAGCTCCGGGGCACTACATTTTTAATCTGCCTGGAAACGCGCCAGTGGGATGCGAAGGATTTTTCATTGATGTTTCCATCCGTGTTCGCTTTGCCGTTTAATCCGACGAACCACGTCTCGTTCATAATGTCCTGCTTGAAACAGATCCGTCGAATTACGGAACAATGAAAACGAACTCAAACATTTTACGGCGCCTTGGAAAGCAGGGAACGAGTGGATTTCGCTGGAGTATATAGCAAAGTTACAATCTCCGAAATAAAACCAGCGAAAACAGTCGCATTTGGTGCTTCCGCGATAAGTGTGCTAAACCGGTCAAAATTACGGTTCACGCGGAATCAATCCAAGTTTGATCGCGGCAGTGAAACAAACCATTGCGAAGGGTAGTCCATTTTCCCGGGACACTCGTTCCACAGGTCCCTATAAAACTGGAGCCGTTCAATTATTTGAAGCGTCGCAACGAAATTAAGCGTATAAATCACGCAATGAATTATTCGGGCGCGAAATTAATCAGAGCCCCCGGAGATAAAAAAAAAAGAAGGGTCTCGCGCGATTAACGGGGGGCGAAACGACTGGCTGCGAACATTTTAAACCCGCGCCCCATTAAACGGAATGGAAATCGTATAAATTCCATCGGAACTGCTTACCGAACAGACGTTATTATACGCGACGGTCAGACTCGGCATTAATTAATTGCGTATCGGGACCATGCGAAAGTTGACAATTGGACGCGAATCGTCGGGGACGGTTTAATCGCGACGCACCACGCGGAATATTCATCTCGTGATCGCGTTTATTGGCCGAATTACGATCGAGCCTCGAGACGACACGGACCGATGGAATAATAACATCATCGCCGGTTATCGTACTTCGTCACGGGGCCACAGTGCTGGCAAAAACTGGCAAAAACTGGCAAAAATTCAAAATTTCAGGGAATCTCTCTCCGAAAGCTGCTATGTATTGGTTTGGCGAGAAAGCAATTTCGGTTTTTTAAGGCAAAATAAAATCGGATTTCTTTATTCAAACAATGAACTTCAATCAATACAATATTTTCGTTTTATTCTTTTTGGAAAACGATCATCGAACAAAAGGGAAAATATTTTATTCGTTAAAAAGTTCATTCCCGGTTTGGTAAATACCGAGGAAGGTGCTACATTTATTTTCACGATGTTCAGTTCTTTCTACAAAATAGAAAATGTTTGCATCGATTGCAGGACACAGGAGCCAAATAAAAATTGTATTCTTCTTGTAATTATCCTATTCAGCTGAAACTAACACACTGATGTCCTTAAATATTTTTACGTACGTATCCATTTTTGTCATAAATGCATAAAATCCGCAGTGCAGTAATCAGCAACGATAAATCAGTTACAAGACTCACCCTGTGTAGTGAACGTATAAGGGGGAACGAATGAGGGTAAAATTCAATTAAATATTTCGCAATTAGGGAAAGATAAGGATCTTGCCCGTAGCCAGTAAGCAGCGAATCAACTAGCCTCGGGCCCATAAAACGGTACCGTTTCATTAGCCGTATGTTCCAAATTACATTTTTTGCCACGACCCGCGTATCAAAAGCGGTTCGCAGGTGCGTGGTTCGTGCACGCGGCCCCTTTCTGAATCCGAAATTCCCGGTGCATCGCGCGCCAGAACGAACAAAAGTCCAGGATAAAATCGCGCGTCATTACGGCCAGCCCTTTCTCGCCCTTTCTCGCCCTTTCACCGGAATCACCGTCCCTAAATGTCCATTAGCCAAATGATCATCCGCCGATTCGAAGCTCAGAACTCGTTTCAATGACGCCCACCCCTATTTACGAAGCGCAACGCCGCACGAACTGCTCGCGTTTTCGCACGGATCGTGGCTACTCGCCCATCCGAACACTGGTGTTCCTCTGACTAGTTCGGATAAGCGAGGTCTCACTCGAGTTTGCGCGAAATTGCGTCGTTTTTGGTGTTGTTTTAATCAGAAAAATTTCACGAACACGTTGGTAATAATAGACTGTGGACCTTTATGCGAAATAAAAAATGTCTACGTGAATTATAGTGAAATAGAAATTTATTTTGTATCTTGTCTTCTCTCTCAAATTCCTCTAAATTTTTTGAATCAACAGAGATGTTTCAGTCTTGAATCTTAGATCATTTTCCACATAGAATGTATGGTATACACAAATAGTACGATGGAACAGTAAGATGCACAAAACTATGATGGCACAAGGGTAATATGTTCCACGGAATTCAGATGCAAATTAAAGATGTAATCGCTAGATAAAGGTAATGAGACCGTTAGTTGGAATGAATATTGCATGAACAGCTAGATCGATTAAATAGATACGTCAAATCCTTCATTTATTCTGTGCGGCATTAATCACTGAAATTGAAACTGTCCAATTTCCAGAAATCCGGAGATGTTTACGCTATAATAGTTTACTATTTCACATTGAGAATTCGATAGGATTTTAGTGAGCCGATACTATCCCGTTTTTGTAAAATACGATTTGAAGAGTTCGAAACTTCGGGCACTACGAAGTTCCCTTCGTTTCCTCGGATCTTCGAAGCTTTGGTAAAACAACAGCCCTAGTCAAATGACAGGGCAACATCCTCCGTTTCTTCGAATCTCTCTTCGCGTTACGCGGAGCAGGTAAACCAGCATCCGCGGAATAAGAGGAAAACACGATACGCGCGGTGGTCTACGCGCAAATTCATTTGCCGAACGAGGCTGGCGTCTCGTTCGCTTTGCAAACGAGCGGGACGTTGTTTGGTGCCGGCGAGAGCAAACTGATTCCGTCTGGATCGGCTGCGAGGCCGTTTCATCCGCGGAAAACGGCACCGGACAGTTGCATTCGTTCTCCTCTGTGCCGAACCATCGCGGCAAATATAAATTTAATGACACGGCTCCGCGTGGCTGGATAAGGGAACCGTCTGGTTTGCCTGGCCGACGGCGAAGAACGAAACGATGGAGGGGTGGAAAAGGGTGCTGGAGGCTTTGTAAAATTGACTGGCAGCCGCCGCCGCCCGCTCCTGGCCCTCGGAGCGCCGCCTCGATGAAAACAAATAGGCGAAAGAGCTGTCAAATTCTGCAACTGCGACGCGCATTGCGAGCAAAGTAACGTTCAACGTGTTTTCTCTCGTCGGGGGTTTACAGCGAAATAGAGGTGGCGGCCTGCGAGAGACGATAGAGAAAGAGAGTGGGAGGCGACTGCAAATGAAAAGGACCCCCTGACGCGAGTTTACTGGAGATTTTTACAGGAATAAAAATTTCCTCGCATATTCACTCGCTCATCTGCCCTCCTCTCCGCACACACACACCCCCACACGCCTTCGCATTTCGTTCCTATTCAACCGGTACCCGCGCGCGTTCCACGATCAAATTCAACGTCGATTTAACGCGCGAACTTCTCGCGACCGATCGGCAACACGATGCGGGATTGTGCGCTTTGGCGATGCTGCAGCTTCAAATGCGCGCGGGCCTCCATCGAAATAGCTTTTATTAGCACGTTGACTGCCGCGGTAGTCACTATTCACGGATACTGAACTTTTCTACGGACCACGGCGCGTTGAAGGGCCAGTTTTCTCGATGAAATTCCGTTGCTCGGAAATTATAGGTGATACTGAAATTCTGTTAAAACACTAGAACACTTTTGCGTTTGCATAAACTGTTGAGACGTAAGTTCCTGTGCAGCGCACGTACTATGGCTTGTAACTTTTCTCTGCAAAGAGTTAACGAAAGCAGAAAAATTAATTAATTTCGAAGGTAGATTTAGTCGCAATAGAGAACGATTAAAAATGTACGGGCAGTTAGTTATGATTTCTTGCAAAGAGACGGTTGTGGAAAATGGTGGTACCAAGTGACGATTCAATGCAACTGTTTCGAGTACAGAAACTTTTAGAATGATCGAGGAGCTACGGCGTAAGGAACGACAAGATCGTTTCGGAACCATCAGCGGAATATCTGCATTAAGGGAATAACGCCTCCGACACAACACAACTGGAGCTGCTGGTAAATTGCATTCAGCTTTCGATACAATAAACTGCGTACTAAAACGCTCGGGAGCCCGGCGGAGATATTGTATGTGCACGCGCCTATTCTGACGTAACAGAAAATCGCATCGAGAGAACTCTCGACTGTCCGAGAATGTGATTTTAAATTGCACTCGGTCGCCGAGCACAACTCTCGCCCTTCACCCTTCCCTCGTCCATTTCCTCGACTTTCCGTCCTCCAGTTGCGCGCGGAACGGTCCTTGTTCCTTGAAACTCATTTCATAGCACGGCCGCGGGACTTGATTATACGCTCCGAACAAAAAGTGGTAACGGTTCGAAGTTCCGATACGCTCGTTAACGAACGACCCGATTAAAACCGTTGTCGAACTGCGAAACGATAATAGTTGTAATAACCGTGTCGGGCCGACGGCTCGCTCGCAATCCAACCGCCATTTGCAATCGTATGTTTTGCGGGAGAACCGAAACGCCGTTGCCGATTATTCATTTCGCCACTTCGAGGCGAGCCTTGCGAAATCCCGGCGATTTCGAACAAATATCTTTTTTCCTTTCTCTTTTCACTAAACCGCAAAACTGCAGAATTATAATAAGAGTTGATTAATAAAGCTGTATTATTTAAAATTTAACTAATCAATTTTATTTTTAAATCGGGCACGAACTTGTGCAATAAAGAAAAACGAAAATGAAACAATTCAGAGATTTACAGTCAGAAGATTTTTTATTTTAGTCGCAACTAAAGTACCACGAATTAAATCTGAACTGTTTTAATTTTCTGAAATTATCGTCAACAACAGCATCATGTAAGAAAAATTCTGAGTTCTTAAGAAAAGCATCAACGAAAAAATAGATACTTTTGATCGGTGCTCTGAAGGGTTTTTATTTTTTTTCAACGAATACGAGAACACAGTTTTTTTTTTATCATCATCGCTGGTAAACAGACGTCGGAATCGATCGCAGTCGGTGAAATAATATTTGCAGTGATTCATAATAACGTCGGTCGTGTGTTCGGAATAATATTTCAGGCATCGTCGTATCAGAAATACGCGGGGAACGCGAACGGGATAACGGGCAGCATGTTAACGGAAATTAAATTTCAAAAATTCATTCGCCCGAGATTGAATTTTTCCGACGGTTTGAGCGTTTTCGTTCGGAATTCGCGGTGATAAATAAATGAGCCCGGGATTGCGTTCTTGAGTGTTCGCGTCGCTATCGACGAAGCTCCGGGTCCTCGTGGCTGTGCGGTCCGCGCGGAAATTCATTTTTCCGGCCGACGGATTCGTAAGAGCAATTAACTGTCGTATTAACTTTCATCGTTGCGTCAACATGGCGCAGCCGCATGGTCAATTAATAGGATTGCGATTGCGTCGGCTTTATGCCGCGCGGTATTGTTCGCTTTGTAACGAAGAAACGAGTCGGATGCCGCCGCGCAATCTAAATTTCAGAATATGGAAGATTTCGAGCGAGACGCACAAAGAACTATTTCGGAAATATTCCAGGATTGTCGCGCAAAGGGATGCACCGCGCACAAACAAATTAATAAGTTGCGGTCTGGTGTGCTTCCCCGTCAAACTTTTTTAATTTACAAGTCTGCGTCGCTCGGTATATCATTCTTTTATTTCCGTATTGCGGTACCTTCGAAACTTTTTCATCTGTTCAAACTTTGGAACGCAATGATATTCTTTGAAGCAGTTAATTAAACGTGGCAGTCAGATTGCAAACCATAGTGTGGAAATGAGTGGAAATACGTAGAGTTAACACTCAATTTATACGCAACGGAAACTTAAGAAAATTAAAAGAATAATAACGAGGATATGAAGTATTTTCAAGCGCCGAAATATACGAGAAATTAAAATAGAAATTAAATCAGAATACTTTTTTTATGAATGGACCAAGCGACTTCAGTTTCCCTGTAAGACCTGATGAATTCATTTAGTAAATGACGTCTAAAAATTGATTTTTCCATTCCAGAAATTCAAGAAATTACAAAAAAAGGGAAATACATTAAGATATGCAAACATTGTGGAAACACTAAAATTATTGAAACAATATATACCAGTTTACGTATAAAGAGAAAACGTATAAAGTCAGATTCAACGAGAATTCTTCGCTGTCCGACCAAAATCGGGTTGTTCTACTTGACACGTCAGCATGCGCCTCTCGCTATAATTACGCACAAATTAACGTACATAAATTATGTACAAATTTGAATGCGATGGAACGTTCGAATTTTCACGTTCATTAAATATTCGAACACTGTACCTGCGGACATTATCCTACCTCTAATCACAGGACTGGTACGCGGGCAACGTCAAGGATCATCCCCCTTATCCCCGACGCTGACTGTTGAATGAAGCGCGTTGGAACTTTCCGTCTCGGATTTTTCCTTTCCGGTGAATGAAGAAAAGTTCCGAAAACCTTGGGTGCGAGCCATTAAAGGGCTACTAATTCTGCGACTCAAAACTTGGTCCGCCGTGAACAAAGAGCGGGGCTGCCGCGGTGGACGGAAACTTTTCAGAAATCCATTACCGTTCCCTTTTCTCCCCTGGATCCGTCGTTACAATTTGATATCGAGGCAAAACTCTGTCCCCTGGGGAAGGTGGCGTCATCGTCGTCGTCTTCTCCGGAGCGACGTTCGCTCGCTCGCGTTTCCTCGGGGCGACTCCAGCTCGGCGAATCTCCGGGAAGCGCTTGTAAAGAGGCTACAAGATTACATTCAATTGGCGAGATTAAACGCGGGCACGATCGGCCCGTAAATTCACCGAGCTTCGCCCTATCAGGAGCGCAAGCTATCGTCGGCCGCCGCGCTGGCCCGACGACGACAGAATGCGTGCGGAAATTGGATATCGCTCGATTCTCGATCAAAAGACTCGTCTTACCTGAAGGAATCCAACTGATTTCCCCGGCATACCTTCGCGCCCGAATCTTCACGGCGCACGCGGCCGTATTTGCGAATTGCGCTACGAAAAGACCCGATTTTCCGATAATTAACCCGTCCGCTGCGAAGCCGCCGATCATAAGACCTGCACGACATTTAGGATAGCACATGAAAGGCAGACAGACTGAGTAAAGTCTCCAAGTTACTATATTTTCTGATAATTAACCCTTCGAAGCCACCGATCGTAAAACCTGTCAATCCTTTTCCATACAACCAAGCGATATTGCAAACCATTCTAGGCAAAAGATTTAGGGTTATAGATGAAAGGTAGGCAGACAGCAATGCGCGTCGTCAAGGTCTTGTTACGAAGTGAAGTCTCAAAGTTACTATATTTTCCGATAAATAACCCTTCGAAGCCACCGATCGTAAAACCTGTCAATCGTTCTGTACATTATCAAGCAATATTGCAAACAATATTCGACGAGAGATTCAAGATTACAGATGAAAGGTAGACAGACTAAGTCTACAAAGTCTTACAAAGTAAAAGTACCAAAAGTTACTCTATTTGTCCAAACAGGTATCTTTCTTTATTGGCAAATGGACACGTGCCTCTACTGCAATGGCAATTATGTCGTCCACTGTATCACCGTGCATCTAAATGCACATTGAACGCGCACATTGGACCCCAATTAGCTCGCCCCAAAACCGAAGACGTACCCGTTGTGGAAACGTCGGATCATTGAAGTCAGACGCTGCAGTAGTTCCTGAATCGAGAATTAGTTAATCGTATTAACGGTTGGAATCTTTCATCGGTCGGTTACACGGACGTGCAGATGCTCTTGGAAAGGAACGTTTTCGTGTCCGTTCGAGCGACGAGCCAACCGAGGCGAACAATGGCGGCGACTCGGCCAGAGAAATAGCAGAAAATTGGTCGACTACCGCGAAACCGACGCGGACCTCGTTACGGATAATTTTGATCCGGAGTCAAATACCGTATCGGAATGGAACAGCGGCAATCTTGGTCGATGCGGGCTCGATCATGGATCCTCGATATCTAGTCGGGCCGTGAGCAAGTGCTCGTATGCACAGGAAACCGTCCGTACGGAAGCAGGGCGCAGACCGTTGCGTCGTAGCGTTGCGGTCGCGCCAGCAGATAGCGTTGCATATTTCATGGTGCGCCGTAACGTAATGTACGCCTCGCATGGGAAATCCTATCGCGGCCACGGTGGCCCAGCTTCCATTGCCAGGCCTTGTAACCTAATCCCTTGTCCCGCGGAAAACACCCGGCCTCGACTTGACGCCTATCTATCTTCTCCCGTCTTCAAGCTGTTCTCACTGTTCTCGCTCGTTTCGTGGCCCCCGTTGTTAATCTTCCCGCAAACTTCCATTTTCCGAGAATGTTTTGCGCTGGTTAATGGTCCCCCAACTTGGTGGAAATTTAACGTATTCCGCGGGAACCGAGCCGAACTCGACTTCTGCATCGACACGGTATTATAATTAGACAGCGGACCTTATGCATTTATCACGAAAACGAGTAGGCGCGATTTAAAAGAGACTAGCATAATAATAAAATTATGTTTCATTTGTAACGTCACATTTTAGAGATTTTCTTAAGATCCATGTTAGCTTTCATTGTTCTCCCATCAAATCCTTTGCACTTTCAATCATCCAACGTTGTTCCAGCCAACAATTCAATAATTGATTGACTTAAAATTTAATTTGTAGAATAAATTTATTGAATTGTTGGATGTGAGAGTTCCTTAAGATCTATTTTATTGTTCTCAGCTGACAATGGAATTAATGAATTGTTGGCTGGAACGACGTTGCAAGATACAAAGTGCAAATTTTCCACCGACAAAAATTCAATTACGCATTTCGAGTTGCTCAAGACGCGCAGATCCGTGTTTGTCGCGGTGGTTAACGAACGGTGGCGTGAGTGGATGACTAATTTAATTTTTCTGTCGGAGGTGCGGGCGATCGATCCGCTGGCGCGTTAAAGGAATTTCGCGAGTAAATCAACAACAATCCCCGGCTCTGGAAGTTTTCAGCGTCGGGAATCTCGGCGAGTCGATGCTCGCCTCTCGAACTTGAACGCGAGCCCGAAGTTAAAGTGGGTCACACCGAAGTCGTCTTTCTCGCCAATTAAAAACCCAATTCCGCAGAATCTCGGCGGCCAGGTTCGACTGGCTTTCCGTTTGCGTCTGCGTCGGTGTTGACGGATTTGAAGGTGTACCGCCCGGAGCTGGTTTACCCGACATCGCCAAGATTCCCTAGGAAAACTCGATTGCCCCTAGGACTGACGGAGTTCGAGTCTCTCCCCCCGTTTCCGTCTCTCTCCGTTCCACGACGCAATCTGTCGACGAGAGGCACAATTATAGCGTAGTCGTAGTCGTCGTCATGGTCGACGTCGACGTCGTGGTGGCAGTCGGCTGCGACGCGAAGTCGAGCGATAAACTAAATCGCGTGCACGCGTGTTTACTGGTGCGATGCAATTAACAGCGTTCAGAGGAATCGGATGATCTAACGAGCTTCAGCGCTCACGGCTCGTCGCCTTCGTCGACGACAACGCACGAGCTATGGCTGAAGGATAGTCGACTCGATCCGATTGATGGATCATGGCTCGCCGATACACGCGGTACAAGATCCGATTCTTCGAGAGCGAAAAGGATCCTCGTTTGAAATCGTCGTCGGTACAGATTTCTCTGTAAAATAACGATTTTCTATGAAACGCAAGCTACGTAGAAATTTATTTATTTATCTCGTCGTTTGAAGATTTCAATCGGTTGCAGATAATGTGACTGAATTTCCAAATTTCAATTGAAATTTTCGAATTTGCTACATAGAAATTGATTTGGCAGTTTGAGCATTCTAACAGGCCGCAGATAACGCGACAGAATATATTCCTCTGAAATTATTCATCTAAAATCAGGACACGCGGAATTAAATCTAAAATTATTAAATTGAAATTTTTGTGAATATGAACCAAATTAAAAATTTTTAATCTTAAACAAACTGAAACTTTAAATCTGAAATAAATTGAAATTCCCCTTCACTTAAAATAGATTGAAAGTGCAGAGACGACTTTCTGCAGTTTTTCAATGTATTTTACCAGGCCGCAGATCCCACGCGACTTTTTCTGTAGAGTATTATGCAGCATCCATGGATTCTCACGGTGACAGCGAGACTCGTCCAAAAACCGGGCATTTGTCGCAAACACCTGGAAAGTGTTTTACGAATCCGTTCACCGTCAAAGTTGCGAGTCAAGGCTCCGAAATTTCCTTCGCTGTCATAAAACTTTCACGTGTCTACGGGTGGATATACGCTTGCATGCTCTCACTCTTTCTTCCTCAAATTGACGCATCATAAATCCGCGACACACGGCAGGCATACACTGGCTGCGTAATGTATGTGCAACCCTCGTGCCCGGTTTGTCTGCAGCCACCTGCATACCGGCGTCGCAGCCTGCACGCGGTAATATCAGCTGCAGGTGCATTGCGGAAAAAATGTCCTGCAGTAAATTGTTCGCCGTCGATTCCCCGCATCATGATTATTTATTATCGCAATTTATGTCTTTATCATAGAGCTACGAGGAGTCGCCGTTTCATAAATCGTAATTAGCGCTGCTAAACTTTTAAACGATGCTAAAGTTTCGAACAAACAAAAAATCAACATTTTACGTGTAAACCAACGAGAAGTCTTGAACCGTTATTAATCTTTGTTTCACTGAGGTATTTTAACCTTGTTCAAACTTTGAACATCTTATGCCGACGAAGTTTATAGAACGCTGAAACAATTAGAATTGTCAAGTTACTTCCTGACGTTTAAATGTTAATTGCACAATGAAATATGCAAGTCTACGAACATTTACATAAATAAAGCTGGATAGCCAGGTACTGTGGGGAAACAACTGTAAAAAGTTTTAGTGGTTTCGAATGACTCTCTTGTTATCTCTTTGAACTATTAGAGGTGTACGAAGAAGAGTTTCAGTCTTTTTTCAACGGTAAGAAAATTCATTGGAAGATGAAGACTACGTAAACTTGATGACTAAAGATTATTTATCATTTGGCCTTAAAATTCAAGGTTAAGATCAATTTTGCGGCACCTTCCGTAGTGCAATTTCTACTAAATCGAGGGTGTAGAATCATCCTAACCGCGAAATATAATTTCTTTACACCCCGTACAAGGCGAACCATACCGCGTGATCGAAGTTAGGAAAGCCCGGAGTGTACGTATCCAAGAGCAATCCAAGATATTTTATTCGGGATTGTGCGAGACCCGGCATCAATCCGGGAATCTCAGAAATAACAAACATCCATGTGGGGCAAGTTAACAACTACAATTTGCCCGGTACGGAATCCCTGCTATTTACAAGACAATTCCGCGAAACGACTGGAGCGAATCCCAGGCGGAGAGGACGCGCCACGGCGGAACTTCTTGCTCCGTGATACGTTTTCCTGAGTAACCGGGAGATGTATCGGCCTCGGCAGCACGGTATTATCGCCGAGAAACCCGTGGTGCCCCTCTTCCCCTCCTTCCCGCCCACACCGCCCCTTATAGTATCGCATCTCTCACGGCACTTAGGGCAACTCGCAAGGTATCCCCGGGTCCACGCATACAACCGCGTTGTTGTACAGCGTGATGCAGCCGGCAACGACGCGACGTCGGCAGCAACAGATAAGGGCGCAGTCTATAAATTAATTAGGCTAAGTCTCTAAGACCTAAAAGCCGCATGCGCGCCCGACCGACCTATCTAAATCTGCATTAAACCACCTACCGGGCGTAGGCGAAATTTACAGCCTCCCCCCTGCCCTCTGCCAGCCGTCGTTTCCATAGGCTTTTGTCTCTCTACCGTGGTTCCCGCCGCAGTATCGTTTGCTAGGTCCTCCAAGAAGCTGTTCCCTCAAGGATGAATGCGCGCGGGACTATGCTCCGACTGCGCTCAAGCTCTGCGGTTCACCTGGATCACATTGTTTTTGAGCTAGGACCTCGCTGGCCAGTTTTCCGCGCGCGCAAATGTCCGTGAATAGGAAGTCACCTACGATTACGGTGACTTTTGGCAAAGTCGCACAGTGGCCCGGCGGCCGATCTTGCAGTTCATTCAGATTTTAATACTATTTGCCCTACGATTTATCTCACGGTTTTTGTGACTACAACATTTTTGTAGCTCGTACAATTTCCTAAAAAATTTTATTTCGGTTGCAATTAGACCGAATTTCTTCGACCGTGTTTTAATGGCATCATAATTTAACTGTATTTGAACACCACGATGAAATAAAATAACATAATCATACTTTGGATAAACAAATATTTGAACCTGCTTTAAAATTAACCATTTCTTCCGACCTAGAATAATTTCATTGTATATGATTTTTATCGATTGATTATTCATTGATTACTGATTACATATCAACATATTTAATAATGCAAACAATATAATGAATAGTACAGCAATTTTCAGTGGCGACTCTGAGTTTTTTCTCGCTAGATCGTGAAAATACCACAGTGTGCGCCGTACCGGACGGTTCGAATCAAGTTTCCCTTTTTCAACTCACCCAACTTTTCAATATTCCTGTTTTTGTTCAATTATATAATTCGCATAAAAAAGTTCCCCGCCGAGAACAAACTCGTTCGGCAAAAAATCTTTTCTCTCGAAAACAAATAATCCGAAAAATCGGCTCGCGCGAGAAAATTCACCGGTCCCCCCGATCGCTAATTCAAAAAAATTCCCTTATTTTATTAAAAAGTCTTTCTAAAATTTTCAAATTTTATTACTTCATCGGGGACGTGCCGTATATGCGGGCTCCAATAGTTCCACGGCTGACTGGTATATTCCGTTTCTACTTATATCCGAGCGTACGAACCGTGTGTGACCCATTTTACTTTCACGAAAGTTTAACGAGATTTCAGTCTCCTTCTCTTTCTCTCTCGAAATGTAATTTCTGATACAGTAAAGAAATCTCATTCCGGTTCCAGTCTCTATGTTTTAACACGCGAAAGCTTATTTTTACATAAATAGATATCTGCAATCCAATTATCCGACTGCTATTATTCTGCGTTTGTGTATTCTATAAATGTATAAAGATGATGATTCTATTCACGATTGCCTCAAAGTTTATTGTTACTGTTTTATGTTGAATTATGTGAATAAATCTTTTGTAAATAGTTTGTGTATGTTCATAGATCTTTGTGAAACAAAGTACAGTATCTTATTTGGAGAACATTTCACTGCATCGAGCTTCAAATAATTACATTTTTCACAGACGTACATCGTTCATAATTTCCTCCACTATCTATCAAACCGTACAAAAATCAGTTGACGACCCCCACGCACCAAACCCACCATGCTTCAAGATGAAATTCGCGAGCAAGAGCGCGTGTCCAAAGGACAATAAGAAGATTACTTGGAAAATCGACGAAGTAAGGCTTCCGAATTAATATCTAAATGAAAAGATGATCGCGCGAGACGAACCGAAGAAAGAAGAGGCCCCAGAAAAATGGAAAAAGGAATGGTGATCTCTCTTTCAAGGATTCTATACGTTCTCTTCAGTCTCCAGGTGAAGCATTGTGTCCAGAGTCGCAGCTTCAAGGGAATCGCATTAAAGAATGCGCTGGGATAGACGTTCGCCGGGGACAATCGAATTCCAATCGAAATTTCACGTCGGCCCGATAAATCGATCGCGCTGTATTCGCCCGGTAACTTAAAACCGGTTAATTTCGTGTCCCGTCGGGCGTCGGGGCGTAACGGATGTAAAGTAAAACGGCCGCGGCCATTATTGTAGCAGGTCCGAGAGGCCGTCGCATCGGTCCACGATGAATTTAACTTTAATATCCTGACAAAACGGCGACGCCAGTGCCTCGAGCCCCCTTTCGGCCCGGTTCACCCCCTTCTCGACGTCGCGACCCACCTTCGTCGCAGCTTTAAACATAGATTAGACCGGGCTTGCCCCTGTATAACGCGTGATAAAGTGAAAATATCCCCGGCGCGCCGGATTGGTCCCCATCAAGCGGCCGCGGCCGCCGGGATAAGGAAAGAGGGGCCATTTTTCAGCAAGCGCCTCCTTATCTGAGGCTCGGAACGGGGCGACACCGTGTAATACCGTGGTAACGGCTTCCATGCATTCATAAGATATTCATAAGCCCACCGTCTCGATTCTCGCAGCCGACAAAGGGCAGACCAACGACCATCCTGATGGCCGCATAAAGAATACCCACGGTCGCAACGACACGCGCAGAAAAACGCCCCCGTAACGACACCAACCTCTCGAGCGAACATCATGTTTACGGTCAACCCTACGCATAACACGATACTCCGGAAACACGGTTTCGATAGAACAGTCTGCTCCTGTTACCACACGAACGCGTCCGTCCACAGAATTTTTATTCAGTCGGGTTCTCTACACTGGCGTTTCGAATCTCCTATTTTTTTCGGAACGTCACGCGCGGCGTTTTCAACTTTCTTTTAGCTCCGTTTATTCATACAGGTATTGATTATTTCATTCGTACTAACGATCACAGTTATTAACGATTAATTAGTTGGTGTAGAGAAGTTTGCAGCCTACGCTAGAATTTAGGTCATTCCAGAACGATTAAACCGATATTTAGACAGCGGATGTGTAAAAACATTAGAAGCATTTTTAACCCATCAACGTTATTCAGAGAGAAATTAAATTTCTATTTCACGCCAGTTTGTTGCAATTCAGGTTGAATAAACATTTTCTCCCTCGATTCCTCGACACAAGACAGATATAGAAGTTTCTTGAATAATTTTAGGAAATTCGAAGTCACATCTAGATGTTCTTAAATTCTTTCCAGTATTTAAAGTTACACTCACCCCTTTCACTGATTTTTCCCAACTTTAAGAGCTGTATTCTACCTCTCGTACGGAAAAATACATGTCAAATATTTTTCGGAAAACTACCTCTCACAGAGATTTCATCGAAACCGGTGTGTCCAGATTTGACATATCCCCCGTTGCCGGATTCTGCATCACAGATTTTGCACGTTTTTTTGAAAGTAACACGCAAGCTTCATCATTAGACTGCGGATCTTTGTGCATTTATAACAAAATTAAAAAGTTGACGATGTCGACATATGATTTCTCCTCTATTAAAATCATTAAGAGAAGACATGACATTCAATATTATTTCTATCTTCTTAAACAGTTCTTATCGAGTATAGTTACGTTTGAAAATGACGTGAAAAAAATTACAATTTAATAGGGTACCCGTTTTCCGGTTGATCTAAATTTTCTACGCGAGACAAACAAATCTCAGAAAATATCTTTTATCCCCGACAGCTGAGAACCACCCTGTATGCAGTCGTTTTGATTGATGCCTTAGAGGGGACAGTCGAGTGCAAAGGGTTAAACGAGTTACCGTGTAAGTATATTGATCCATCCGCGACTTGTGGCCCGAACGATCCCGGTCGTGTACAGGTTCGTCTCCGAACAGGGAATATTATGTTGTCCCGTGTCCGACGCACGTCGCAAAGCGCTCGTTTGGCTTCAGCGACACGACAGAATTACTTATCATCGCCTCGCCCTTTCGAAAGCTGCTCCAAGCGCTCGAGTCATGCACGGGCTCATAGCTCGCGCGGCTCGTCACTTGAACTATCGTCTCAAGCTCGCTATTAACTCCTTTGCCGGGGGTTGCAATGTGCATACGCGCCGCGCTGCCTGAGAATGCGACGTTTGTTTGCGAAGGACGGATGGATACGTCCGAGAAACAATAAGGGAACGTTGTTGCCACACACGACGGCCGGACCGTCCAACGCTTTGCACTCGATGCCACGCCTGGATCCCTGCTGACCCTGGGGATCGCTGTCGATCTGTCTATGACGACCTTTCGGATTCGTTAGTGGGAGATCGTTTCGTGTGAAGCTCGTGGTCGATTAACTCTTTGTCTTACAATAAGTGTCAGACTTGTGATGGAGATTCTGAACAGAGTCTAGCAAATATGTATGTTATTAATTTCCTCTAAATCGAAATAAAATTCTATTTTGGTCTTCAAGGGATTAATCTACAATCTACACCAGCTGCGATGTCCGAAGTCTTTAATACCCTCACATGCTTCAGATGTGAATAGATCAATCTAAGGAGATCCATATGCAACACTGAATCGTAGAATGTGAGAAATGGTAAAATAAGATCTGTGATAGTTATAATGTTCATTAATTTGTACAACAAATAGCGTTACACAAGGATCATTAGTTTGAGCAGGTTACATTAGTTTGATCTATTCACATAAATTCTTGATGAGCATTTTACTTTGAATTGTAGGACGTGAAAAATGGAGCGCAAAATGGTAAAACAAGATCCGAGATAGTTGCAATGATTCGATAAATAAAGTAAAATGCTGCTCAAGAACTACCTCGACGCAAAAAATGTCCTCTTAAATAAACTTTCCGTTGCTCCGGATGTCGACGACAAACGGATCGCAGTTGTACCGTGTCGCCGTTATGAATTTTATTCTGAAACAGCCAGCTTTGTCCAAGCTGAAACGTTTCCCTTCCCCGGGAGTTACCATTTTCATCGCGTCGGTGCTGCGAAACTTGACATTCCGCGGATGGCGGCGTTTGATTCGATGCGCACAAAGCACTGTCGCGTGACAGAGAGAAAGCGAGAGAGAGAGAGAGAGAAGGGGGAGAGAAACAGGGGGCGGGAGATATTTCTGAACGCCAGTTACGAGCGGCAGAGACTCATCGGCGTTTACGCCGCCACCGACTTAAAATTCGTTCCATTTCCTCGGGGCGGGCTGTGGCGCCGCGCGTCTCTGTCATCTTCCGCCGTTACAGTTTCCGGCTTTCCCGGCGCGGATTTTCTGCAATTTCCCGCACGCTCCTCCGGGATTCGTTCGGATCTCGTAACGTTAACGCGACGCTCGTTATCAAGCCCCACTCTCCACCCCCTCTCGCACTATGTACGATTACTAACAAAACTACGCTGCAATCGTATCTCCCTGGTAGGATTAGAAGCCCAGAGCCAGCAGAGCGGTTACTACCGTCAATAACGCTTCCCTTTATCGCTTTTAGCCGCAGTTCTCCTTGATAAATGTCAATTAACTCGCGGACCACCGACCTCTCCCACGAACATACGATTCAAAATGCCTGGGATATGTTTTATCATATTTTTGTGGAGCATTTTCTCTTTCAGTTTTGATCCTAACGCGACTACCACTTACTTACAGAATTTATATACAGAAACGGAGTAATTAAATTATCATTTTGATACTCGCGAGGATTAACTACAAGCACTAACAGCTGTTAATGCGACCACGTTAAAATGAACTGTAAATAAATAATGAATTAAACAAGTTCCAACAGAAAAGCGAAATTGTGCAATTTACTTTTATTTATATTGAGTATAATCATGGCGCGATTATTAGACAGCGGATCTTCATGGGAAATAAACATTTTCTACCTAAATTACAACAAACTGCAGTGAAACAGAATTAATTGGTTGAAAATAATATAATAGTGTTTTTAAATTCTTCTATACCGTGAATTTTATACAAGCACATTCAATCTTCATTTTACAAATTTTGCGGAAGTTGCGAGGCAACTTTAGTTGGTTAACAAATTCGTCGTTCGTCGCTCGCTTCATGTGAGCTCGAGATTGTCGAGCCAGTGACGTATATGATTGTTTTTTCGCGAATATTAATCGAGACACGTGAAGCGTGGCGTTCGCTCGGCTCGCGAAAAATCGGACACTTTAATACCCGGCTCCCAATTTGCTCAGCTAGTCGGGGGAATCGTGGGAATTAATCAGTCAGTCGCAGGCGGAGTGATCAAACGTCAAATAGAAATTCCTGATCCTCTAACAAAAATTATTTTCTCGAAACAGTCTTAATTGCCGATCGATTTTATATCGTACACTGTGCTGCTGTGATTATTTCTTTCTAGCCCCCTGAATATTTTTATTAGACATTAACCAGTCGATTTTTTATTGAAATTGGAACAGGCAAGAATTTAGAAACTTGCTGACTAATGAAAATTGGCACTACTGATTGAAAGAGAGCATCAAAATTCTTCCATTTTCGCAAGTTTAAAAATTTTGTTACCGTTCCAACAATATAACCAAACTGTATTAAAAATTAATAACATATTCCTTCTTTCTATTTCAGGTGAGCTGAGAAATCGTACGAACACAATGAAACATTCGCGAACCGCGGATTCTGTAAGTAAGGTACAACAATCCAGCAATCGGACTTGCTACTTAGGAAGTCGAAAATAGAACGGCGAAGAAAATGGTTTTGCCAATTACCCGATTTAAATAATTCAATCGGCCCGCCATTATTTCCCGCTCGAATCAAATCGATACTATGGCCACGAAGAAGACAATCAAATTAGTTATCGACTTATTACTGAACGTTCTATACCTACGAACTTTCTCTTTGTTCGAGGAAATTGCTTATTTTGCTCACTTCTCGAGGGCGAGGTTCAAGGAAACTGTTTTCCGCCGAGAATGGCGCTTGAAAATTTATCGATGAATGCTTCCCATAATGAGATCTTACAATACTACCAATTGCTCGATCGTCTCCGCAAAATAAATATCGATACACGCACAAATAAATCAAGATCCTGCGGCAACTTCTTCAAACAAACCTCCACCGATCCAAATGTATAGAGTTACACAATAGTCAGGATACACTTTAAAACTTTAGAACAATTTCGTTTCACCTGTATAATTGTAGTGCCACTGGACGGTGGAGATTCTTCCGATTCAAACAAGTCCAAACACAATGTAAATCACACAACTGTTATCGATTTCCGTACTGTACGCGTGCCAGATGATGACTAGCTATAGCGTTTACGTTCTTCCTCTAACCGGACTCCCCCACCACCGCGGTGCACCGCCTGCATTGTCACTATTGGCCGAAGACGACGACATAATCTGACGAACAGACAATATGATTAAGACGTACCTAAATTGCTTTGCTACGTCGTGTTTGGACTCATTCTAATCGGAGCGACTTCGGCTATCCATTGGTGATGCAATTAGGCCAGACGACAATTACTGAAAATAAAATGTTCTTTGTTATCAGATTCTCTCATTTTCAAGGTAGCTCTTGAAAAGAAAAAGATGTAAATTTAACAGAACTTGATCTCGCGAATCTCGAAGCGTCATTCGCCGCCGTTGGGAAGGGCTCGAGAATATTTTCGAGGTTCCGCGGCGGAAAACTCAATGGCCTGTGGGGTAACCGTTATTGGACGGGCCATGTTGCGCGCGACATTTAATGGGGCAGTAAAGTTCTGCGTTGCTGGTCGTTCCTTGCGACAGTCCTTTAAGGAAGTCGCTGTAGCGGACGTTAAAAAATTACGCGCGAAAACGCAACCCCTCTTCCTACCCGGCGCGACTGATTCACCCCCGAGCCGCGAACGATGTAACCTGTTTAAACGGCGCGACGTTGACCGGTTCGTTAATTATTCACCTTTATTTCGTTACGTATCCACCCAGTTTTCGAGGCTTTAACATCTCACTGGGGGAAGCGGGGGCAACCGTTTCCCCGGTAATTGACGACCGGTCGAAAATGCAATTTCTGCGTGACGCGCGCAAATACACGTGTACGCGCGCGACCGAAGACTTGCTACACTTTTACGAGCGTTCAATTATTGTCCCTCCGACGCCATCCCCGCCCTAACGACCCCGCCGCGCATAGCCTCGGAAATCCATATCGGCGTGCATGGAAGTCCGGGCGCCTCTGAAAACCATGGAAAGTATGAACAAGCATGTCTTCGAATCGCTGCTATGCTACGATTCGTGGAAACTGTGGTCCGATAGTACTCGGACACCATTCACGATTTTACTTTAATTCGAAAATTAATCATTTCTTCCGAACTAGGATAATTCCATTCTATATCAATTGTTTTCTTTGTAGGAATATAAAATTGATATAATACCTCATGCGATAGTTAAGTGTTTAGTAATTGATTAGATACCAACATAATTAATAGGGCAATGTTATGAATAATGGTAAAGCAATTTCTAGCCCTTTGCACTCGGAGCTAATTTAATTCGAAAATTAATTGGATACTGTAATTAATATATTAATTATATACTGTAATATATACTGTAATAATTAGATACTGTAATTGATTAGATACCAACGTATTTAAAAATGTAAACAATATTATGAATAATGGTACAGCACAATTTAGTCCTCGTCTGCTAAGTGTTAAAAAATCGTAATTTGTCGGAATCACCTCCCTATCAAACGAAACAATTCACAAATCGATTCGTTCAATAAAGTTAATGTTCGTTAATCGTTACTTAAAAATACATATTAAAAACTGAAAATGTGAAAGGGTGGAAAAAACGTTGAAACACGGTTTCACCGCTATTGCGTACGTACCACAGGCATTCATCAGGATAGTAACTTTCTCCCTAACTTCATTTATCGACAATAGTTACCAGAAAACACGATGCTCCAGAAGTACCGGTAATTACAACGCAATATACCGCATTATTTGCCTAGCCTGTAACATAAAGCAGCCACTGAGTAAAGTACTTCGAACTGGGTCGCGATTGACCCAATAACCAACTTCCCGCGGTGGTAATTAAAACTCGAGAAAATTTCTATGGACGCAAAGCCTCGATCAGGCAGAACGGAAACGATGCCGCTGGAAAAAGGAATGGAACCAGTCCGGAAGAACGAAACTTTCGAAATAGAGTTAGCGGGCAAGACGAAGAGCGCGATGGGGGTTGGGGGATGAAATAAAGAAAAATCGGTAGGAAGGAATTTCGTTCGGCAGCCTTTGGCCTGCGACTTTCGTCCTTCAACTGTCCTTGTTAACATATCAAAGAGCCTGCACCGATATTTAAATTTATTCCTCCACCCCCGCGTATCCACGTACATGGCTCCGGCCCGATGCCCTTACGTATCGAAAGCATGCTACGAGACCCGTCCACGGTATATTCATGGGACCTTCGAAGCCTTTCATAAAGAGCGCAAACCGGCTCTGCCGTGTTTCAGGACGAAAAGCTCGTTTCTCTCATAGAACTTCCCAGCTTCCTTTCTCCGTCCCGTGCACGGAGATCGACCGACAGAGGGCCAGATGGATTTTCCATTGTCCTCGAGTGTATGATAGATTGGTCGGAAACCGGGGCAAGTGTTCGATCGCATTTTTTCCCTACGACCCCCTTCGGTAAAGAATCTTCCGCGTACCCGAATTATTTCTACATTCACCGGATCTTCTCCGAACCTTTGAATACTGTTACCGAGCTTATTTTGACACATTGCGCGTTGTAACGATCAAGTGAATGCATCGAAAAGTTATCGAATTCTTTGATAAGTTTAAGAGAGATGGACTGGAGAAGTTCCAGAGAAACTTTCTTACGTTGTGTGTGTGTTCCGGTGGGAATGGACGAACAAGAATTCCGGAAAGTAATAGCTTTAGTTTCGATGGGCGTTATAGGATATCAATTTTTCTATTTCGGAGACTAGCTTCTGCTCGTCGACGCTAACCCTTCGATAGCGAAGCTTGGGTCTATTTCGATTTTACGTTATCAAAATCGTTTTTTAAATTTTTATCATTGCTTAGGACCAATATAAACACCCGGTTTATAAGAAACGTTTTGGAAAACACGTTTAAGAAACTGATAGCTAAAACTGTGATAAGTGGACAGCGGATTTTACGCATTTCTTGCCATCCCTCCCTGAATTAACGGAAAATTTGGCATCGCCTTTCAACAAGATACTACCCTAACGAATGGAGGAACAGCGCGACAGGGAGAACATCGACAAGAATGGTCGGCTCGGGAAAAAAGTGTGTCGAAAAACAAGTTTACGTCGCATTTACGGTGTTCGTCGCTCCGACGCTGACTGGATAAATGGAACCGTCGTCGACGACGACGACGACGGCAGGAACGCGGCTGCTTTTTAAAACGCCAATGTGCTCGACCTAATTCTCTTCTTATTCACCGTAAACCTGTTGTTCTACCCCTTAATTAGAAACGTTTGAGCCTGCGAATGACATCGACGGGATTAACAGTGCGTACTGTTTATGATGCGGTGTGCCACTCCGACTCGTCGACGCGCATCGAGCGAAAGACGTTAGCCGCGCCGCGCCGCAGCCGGTTGCGTACGAGTATCTTTGTGTGTGCATGCACCGTGCTCAATACGCAATATCGTGCACGTTATTTCGATTGGTTTTCATTTGTCGATGTTTACCTTTCATACGGGGAGGCCCCATTGTACTCCAATTGATAACAATTTGCTTCGCAATTTCCTGAAACGACATTGATATGCAACGCGAAAAAAAAAACATCATCAATTTCACCGGTATTGTGTTTTTCTCTAAATGAAACCCAACGAATGCGATTTAATCGCCGGCCGTGATGCGAATAGATCTGCGCGAACCGCGGGATTGAAGTCGATCGTGTTACCAATCAATACACGAGGATCACGGCTCCGTTTAATATCTGAGATCCCATTCGCGGAGACGATCCGCATCATCACTGATTTCTTATTAATTTTCTTACATGTAGGAATACGTTGTTTAAATTTTTCAAATATTTTTAACACGTCCATTGCTTTCAATTACGCGTACCCATTTTTATAAGCAAATGCATAAAATCCGGAATCTACTAATCAGCCGCGATGCACCAATTGAACGACTTGAATTATTAAACGGTGAAATCGAACCGCCTCGATTTCTCGCGGCGTCCGAAGGCGAAACGATTCCGAAACTTTGCACGGTCGCTTTAAAAAGAAAGAGCGCCGTCTCTCTAGGCTCTCTGCGAGGATAGAGAGGACTCCGTAAACGGGCAATATCCTGTATATAGCAGCTGCCTACCGGAAGTTCCGTTTGAATATTTAAAGAGCTCGCTGCGCGATACGGTTGGAAGTTGCCCATCCGCCGAGGGCCCATACGTAAAAGATATTCGAGGCGGAACGAAGGACCTCGTCGAGGGGTTGATCTTAGAATTTTTTATCTCTCGACGGTCAGGCGTCCCAGAGCAATTGTTTCCCCTTCTCGCTCGACCCTGGTGTCTTCCGTGCTGCTCCTCTTCCTTTTTCTCCTCTTCCTCTTGTCCCCATGCGACCCGAGTCTCGCCTGTGTTTCTTCCCTTCTCCTTGGCCCACCGGCCGGCAAGAAAGATGCTCATTCGTTGCACGTCAGGACCTCGGACGTGCCTCGCCTTACTCCCCGTCTTTTTTACCTTGTTGCCCTTCGCCCATGACTTATGAAAGTCAAACCCGTAGAATTCGGCGCACGCCGATAGCCGGTCCCCTAAACGCTCATTTGTTTTTCCCGCGCGAAAATCCTTTAACACGTTCGCTGCCAGCATTCGTTTCGTTGCTTACCTTCCTTGGTCGAAAGTTTTACTAAATGCAACGTACCCAATCTTGGATTATTAAAACAGTTTAGCAGAAGGAAGTCACAAATTCTCTAATTTCGAGCCTCCGTTTTAAATACAGTTTTTCGGAGCCGTACAACGAAGCCAATTTCCGGTCAGCAATATCGAAAATCGTACTGGTAGTTGCATTGCAATCGCAGTCGGACCGGCCGGCAGTTCTTTCGACTTTCCAGCGCGGCCGCAGATTGAAGTAGCGCGGCGGTTGTTTAATTATTTCATTAACGGGCAACATTTTACGGGTCGGTCCCGCGGCGGCGGGTCTCTCGGCCGCTGGTTTATTACCGGACTTCGTTAATTACCGGGATTTTACTATCGGGACGGTGAATCGCGGGCGCGGGCAACAATGAGACGGGTTCCGTTGATTCCGTTTGTCGTTACGCTTTACACGTTTTACACGGCAATTCGGCGCAGCGTTGAAACGTGTTTTGACCGTGCTGAATACATCGTTTAACGGCGAACGCAAGGAAGTCCCGCGGAACGAAAGACCGGTTCAAGCGACGAGGAAATTAAGCAGGAGTAATTGAACGCTTAGCGGAGTAATTGCTCGTTATAGTCGCGGGGACGCGAGGCTATAACGCGAGCCCCGGGTATTTAGATCAGCGGCGCGTTCACACTTTAGTCGACGAGATGGCGGGAAACGGTTATTGCCCGACTCCACGAATCCTAGCCTCCTACATGTCTCTCTTATTACTTTATTATTATCGTGATTTTATTAGTCGCCTGTGTACACTGCGTTTAAAATGTTACCTGGAGGGTACCTAACAGCTTAATTGGAGATCCGGTTACACCGGACAAGCGTGGTTTAACATACATTGCTAATGGCGGACAGTCGCGACTCGTAACCCCCGTTATACCTCGCCGATGACCATTACAGCGTGATAATTGATTCGATTGCGAATTATTTTCCGCACCGACGAAATAATAGTGCCTGGCACTTGTAATTGAGGTGGTCGTGGCCGATCGGAATTAGCAAGTATCGAATGTAACTTGTCATCTCACTGGCGATTACGTCGCAGTCGTTAGTGCGACATCAGTTACTAGAGTTTTTCGGAGAAAATGCGGAGAACGTTTTCGCGAAGGAAAAAATTACAGTTTTCCCGAAATAAGTGATACTGTCCTGTTATCTGTAGATAAATTTGCTCGAAACTTCGTGACTTTTATGTTTTTAATGCGAAACACATAACTAGACAGCGGATTTTATGCATTTATGACAAAAATGAGTAGTTGTGATTTATAATACACATAGGAGAATTTAAAAGTACTGTTATATTGTTTTCGAGCCACTAAACATATTAAGAAAGAAAATCAATCTCCGTTTCACTCCAGTTTGTTGCAATTCAGGTAGAAAATTTTTATTTTGCACAAAGATCCGCTGTCTACACATAACCGAGAAACCTAAGATGTAAATGTGAGCTCATCAATTTTAATTAGAAAAGAAAGAAGAACTGTTTACCTTGTTATTCCATCGATCTCTAACACTGTCAATTTGACACCGAGGGATGGATGAGGATTTTTATTCCATTTATAACACTTCGTATGCACATCTTGGAAAATTGTCCTGCGGAAAGTAGAAAGTGTGTAACGATAATGAAAATTGTCGGATATCTCGAAGCTCGTTCCTCAAGCTATCAAGGTATTCAAATGAACGGAAAAAGGAATAACGCAACCAGATAGAACAATTATTGTACTGCTAGTTACGCGATCGTTTATCTGTTACGTGGACAGTCAGATTGCATCATGAAATGCGATTATTCGACGAAGCGTGATCGGCTCGGAAACCGATAGACAGACAGTTCAGTTAATAAAAGGGAGCCGAGCGATTAAAACCCGGCAAATGTGTCCGCGACCGTGAGATGTAAACTGTAATTGAAATTTTGTACAACCGTAGCCATCAATCCATTTCAAAGGTTCATTTCATTTTTCTTTCTTTAACAATCCTGCTCGTGATTAAAACGATTAATAATTGATTGAAACACGATCCGCAAACACAAATTGAACCGTCGTACCGAGGATACTTATAATGTCAAGAAACTCTGTTACTTGATTTTATCGAAGAAATTGTCGAATAATTATCCATTAATTTTAGATTTATCGCAAGTTTTATAAAAATGTGTGCTTGGATTATGAAATGTATGTAATAATCCTGGTACTTTCAATATTTAGGAAATTAAAAAAAATGAAACCGATCGTGTGGTACGGCTAGTGTTAAAAAATATGTATTTTATAGTGTTCGGTAAAAATTTAGAAAGATATTTAATATTGTCGCTGGAGAAGAGTTTGATTAATAGTTTTTCACTTTCCACGCATTTCATTAATTTCTCCACTCGTGGAAATTTTGATAATTAACTGTCGAACGAAAAAGCGTTCCGTTAATTCGGTGGACGTAATACGGCGTACGGGAAATTTCGACGCGATTTACTGGTATAGCAGCATGTTTATTAAGTTTATTATTTTTCGTTGGTCGAAAGCAATTGGGAATTTTGATAACGTGCCAATTACTGCCGTATGCCGTGGACGGCGGGAAATTATTATTTTTACGTGTAAATAAACGCCGCTTTCAACGGAGCGCCAGTGTACGCGGAACGTTTTATCGGGATCGATATATTCCGACGTTATTACGAACAAGGTACTAATTAGGGAGATTTCGGGACTGCTGGTCGATAGTGATGCATACGAGTATTCGGTACGATGTGTTTTCACGATGTTGAAAATTGAGATGTTAATTGGGGAGCGGAGAAATCGCGTGTCCAAGGACAGAGATCTATGAATGAGATCTTCCGTATCATGCGATAGTCATAGCCGTGGGTGTTCAACTAAGGATACCACTAATTGGCATCTCCTACTAATGTTAGTATAAAAGTGGATGAACAACCTTCACATAAATTATTCTTTCACTTCATTCGGTGTTTTACAAATTTTAACCTTTTTCACTTGGAGCTATTTTAACTGGAAGATGAAACATTTCTTCCGATCTAGAATATTTTCATTCCCTATGATTTTTGAAATTTTATGGACCATAAAACACATTTAATAATGTAAAAAATTTTTTATTGATAATGGTACAGCAATTTTGTGCAGAGGGTTAATTCAATGTCTGATCTGAAATAAACTGTGAACACTGTTTGGAAAAATCTAATTGAAAAATAGGAAAATCATTTTTTCATGTTTAATCTAAGACTGACAACAAGTATATACTTAGAAATATGATAAATCATTTCACCATTTAACGTCACTTAACATTCAAGTAAAATGATCAGCCTAATCATCCTGCAGCCGAAACTTGAGTGGATAAACATGATCACAGTCTGTTTCGTTTCACTGCGAGTAAATGTTGTGAGAAAAGAATTGTACCACTCGGCGTCTCTTTAAATCATCGTGTGCACGAATGCGCCGGTGCGACGTAGACGCAAGAAAATGCACAGGACTTGAAATTCCCCACGTGGCGCGGTGTAATTACCCTTACGCAATGTAATTATGCTCGAAACTTCGGTCACATTATTCTGCACGCCCGACGCGCCGCGCCGCGCTGCGACGAGTCACGTTAGAAGTCTTCCGACCGAGTGCATCTCGAACGCCCAATTTGTTTGTCCACGCGTGAGCAACACCGGCCCGCATTGTGGGCACGGTGAATAGAATAACAGATTATTAATTACGCAGATTCTTATCGCGAATGCGGTCGATTTCCCTTGAAATCGTCGAAATCTTTCGCTCGGGAGAAAAATGCGATTTTTAACGTTGTAATGTAATTGTTGGCACAGCTGTAAGATTTCATATCCTATCAGTTTTGCATAAAGATCGCAGTTTATTAATGACCAGATGCATGATAGATGTTTACTATATTTCCTGGAAGAAGCTGCTTTTTTAGAATGATTATAAATATTAATCCGGTCGAGTATCTCGGGTCATGGTGCTTTCAAGCGAAATATTCCCGTTTTCGATATCGAGCGCGGATGAACCGCGTTGTACCAGCTGCAACGTTCGCCTCGTTGTGAAATACGGAAGTGGAAAAAAATGTTTTTTAGGAACACGCGAATCTGCAAGAAACTATCGGTCAGTATGAATTTTACACGTGGATCAGAGACGTACTTCGTCGAAAATGTACCGACTTGAAAATATTCTGTATTTGATATCATTCAATGGGACATAATAATTTATTTCTTCCGCTATACACTAGTAGATCATTCCTCGCTGTAGGAACGTAAACACGTCTTCGGTTGGGCGAGGATCTATAATCAGAATGTTGTCGGATCGATGGCGCGTAACCCACTACACACGGAATTATGTCTCGTAATCCAGGGAACAAGTGTCAGGCCGGCGAGGTGCGCGGTCTTAAACGAATTCCGTTCGGAACGCACCCCGGAGCCTCGTGTTCGCTGCGATTTAGCTGTATCGGCATTTACGACGTCTAGCGGGATCGTTCCCCGTGTAAGCTTCTCCATAAAGTGGCTCCTCTCGTTCACGAGTGGTGACGAATTCCCCCATGGATATCGCGATCCTACAACGTAACCGTTTCCCCTAGGAAATTTTATAAACCGTGTCTCCCTTAAATTTTATAGATCAGAAAATTCATTTCGCCAGGGGAATCAATGAAGAGCTCCGTAAATGTACATTTGCGACTCGGGAACTCAACGATCGAGATCGGTGGATCCAAGGATAAAAAACCGCGAACAAATGGAAACGTGAGTGGGTCCCTTTTATTCGCGCCAGGGCAACACCAGGACTCTACTGGTTTTATGGTGTTTTCGTGATTCATGTTTACGGGGCTTCCGGTGGCACGACTATGTCTGACGGATGTTAAGTATGTAGCTTTGATGATAATGCGCGGGACGTGACTTCGCTGACAACTCGCTGTCGAAAGCTGCGTATACTCTGATTCTTCCGCGGCTGGCATATTTTTTATTGGCGGCGGAACGGTCGTTTTGTGGAGGGTGCTCGGTCGTCTACGGCACGGTGGTGCGTAAAATTTTTAGCTTCACGAGCGATGGTGCTGGAAGCCGTTTTTGATTCGCCGGAATCGGGGGTGTAAAATGTATTTTAGAAAATTCTATCGAGAACACGTGTCTGGAGTCAGTCACATAAAATTTATGGCATACACTGTCACCCTCACGTAGCCAACCATAATGTGTACGTTATCTAACACGTTATGTATTTTGTATTTAATGCATGTAATAATAAATATATTGGCGAGCAGAGAATGGACCTAATATTTATTTTAAAGTAATGCAGTAAAGTACTTGGTTGGCTACAAAAGAGTTAAGTAGGGTAAACATACTTGTACAAGCAAATATCAGGAGAAAATTAAAGAATGATTGTAGAGACATTTTAAAAGAAATTTTGTAATAGTTTCAGAGGAACATTAACAAATCGTTGAAAGAAATGCAGTCAGTGGGTACCCGATCGGCTACACAAGGGTTAAACTAGCGTAGCTGTTTAACAAGTAAATATACAATATAATATCAAAAGAAAATTAAAGAATGATTATAGCCATCTTCAAAAAGAAAGTTCCCTTGGCGGGAACTCAACGTGGATTAGAAGCGTCGTTACAAATTGGCACTATGGGAGATGAGCGTCTCGTAAAAATGCGACTCGTCCCGAAAAATTATGTAGGGGCACGCGCGCGCGCAGATGCATCCAGCCCGCAGCAGCGTATCTGCATATCAACGTAGATACTGCTTGAGATTCTCCGCGTGGCACGTTGTAGTTACTCGTTGCACTCGGAACTTCATCCGCATTCGCGTGTGCGTCCGACGTCGCCCGTAACCCTCCGAGTACGTGGCAGAGACGCGCGTCGAGACGCCTCAAACGAGTCCGGGAACGTGTCCGCGTCCCGTAGGTATCGACTTTTCACCATGAACTCGCCTAACATTCTACCTTCCTCCGTCCCTTATTTTTCTATTATTTTCCTTCTGTCGTATTCCCCGCGATCTCTGCACCCCGCTGATACAGGAAACACATACGCGTGCGCGCGCGCGCCACTCTGGTTTTCATGCTAATACCTCCGATTCGATTTTTCGATAACCCTTATCCGTCCCTCGAGAGGATTCGACACGTACTCCATGCTTTTGGAAAAGCTGTGCACACTCCGGTCGATTTATTATTTCCGATACTTAATCTTATCTTTGCGTTAACTGTACCGAACGCAACACGCGACTGGTGTACAACACTGAATTTATACATATAATAACTTCTAGTTTCTTAGTTCTAGAAAAAAATATCAAAATAACGAAAACATCGATTGTAAAAATTCATATATATATATATTTTAAATATGCACATTTTCTAGATACACAATAAATGGTAAATAAATCATGTTTTCGTTGAGATAAATATTGATTTATCATTTAAAAACACGATTCACACATCTCTATGAGACTGAATTTAATATCATAGATATAAATTACACTTACTCAGTTTCGTCACAAATGCATAAAATCCGCTGTCTATTAATAATGTACATAGTTGTGCATCATTGTATAATCATTCGCGACACTAAAAGGGTAAAACTGTACTGTATAATTAATCGCACCTTTTCCGGGTGTTAATTGGACTTCTTGGCGCTCCATCATTTCAAAGTTTTCTCGGTGTTTCTCGTAAAACGTGTTCGTTTTCCTTGCTGAAGCAATTTCGCACAGGTGCTTTCCCCTTAGTCTTCGGGCGTCAGTCGACCGATGAACTCGTCAATTTTCGGTTCTGGCGCGTGTGAAGCCGTCGAGTGGCATACACGCGAACCCGATTTTACGAGACTGCGATAGATTGACACTTTCGCGAGGCGACCTTTTTCACAGGGAATATCGCCGATAGACAAGCGCGGCTGTTCTCTCGCCCGGAAGACCTTGAAATTTAGCGCGAACTCAGCACGTTTCTCTGCTACACAAGGATTTACGTCCGCATCCCACTTTCCATTTGTCTTCTTTGCGAAACGGTTCGCTGGTTAATACTAATCTTCGCGTAAACTCCAATCCACTTTCTCGTCAGAATGTTGTAAAGTAAATGGACCTGTTACGGCGGTATTTTTTCCCGATCAGATTAAAATACGTAAAAATAAATATCTTGCCTCCAATAAATTTGTAGAATTCAATGAGATTGTATTCTCGTTGTGGCGAGGCAAACAAAACTGTCAATCATACATCATTTATATCATATTTTTAATATCTCAGAATTTGAAAAAACAGTATTCATTAAAGGTAAAAATAATCTTTTGCTCACACGATTGTGCATAATAATAAATTATGAATAAATACTGTTACATTATTTTGAATCTATTGAACATATTAAGAAAAAAAAAATAAACTTCCACTTCACTCCAGTTTGTTGCAATTCGGGTAAAACATGTTTATTTTAAAAATTTAAAATTAAAAATTATGAAGTTCCGTTGATGCTTTTGCATTTGTTTCTTGAAAGAATTTTTCGAGGCACTTAATTTCCACTAAGTCTGACCATCCCTCTTTTATGAACCTGCACCACGTACGTCGCGTGCAAATAATTTTGAGGAAACGACGACTCGGAACGTTTAATCTTAGCTCCCGAGAAGACAACGATCTCATAGCGATCCAATGATACAGTATTTAAAATGTGCTCGTTTGCTTCCTGTTACAGTTTGGACAGAGATCAGCCGTTCTCATTCCAGCTGGGAGTTGGCCAAGTTATTAGAGGCTGGGACCAGGGATTGGTTGATATGTGCGTGGGCGAAAAGAGGAAGTTGACCATACCGCCGGAACTCGGATACGGAGAGAAGGGAGCCGGAAATGTAATTCCTGGAGGTTAGATTACTTTTTCTCTCTCGACGTTATTATTTTTCCTTTTACTATTAGCTTCGCCGGTGGAAAAACTCTTCAGCAAACACAAACACATGTTCAAATAACGGGCAGAGTATTATACTGCGGATTTTTATGCTAAATAAAAATTGTTTCCATCTGTTGTAACAATAATGCCGAGCTTCGTAACAATAACGCGCCAACAAATATGTTGTTTCTTATTGGGATTTCCGGGGAATTTGTCGTCGGACCGTAATTAATCAGAGATAGAATTCATCGCGAGCGAGATTCCCGAGACTTTCCTTAAACGTCTCAACGGTAGGAATGTAAGAAAAACATGGCGGAAGGGGATACTCGGGGATTTACAGGAGAAACACTGTCGCATTTCAGCACGGCTGTCCCGTTAAATTTAATTTGTCGGCTAAACGTTGCGTTTTCGTTCGAACGCGTAGTCGTCGCAATAAGCGAGAAATTACATTTTTTTTTCAACGCAAGCTTCGCCGACGCGAAATTGAGAGAAACTCGCACCCGAAAATGTACATTGTTGTCAGGATTTGAATACCGACGCGCAATTTCCGCGAGTTCTGTAAATAAAACGCGCTCGCTATGCTGCATACTCCCGAGCACCTTACTCGGATTAACTGCGTTAACGTTATTTAAATGAATTTCCCATTTCGCCGGAGACTGTTCAAAACTCGTAACGACAGCGATTTAACAAACTTCGACGGCGGTCGAACTGTTTGCGGCTACGACATGACGCACGTTTATTAAAAGTATTAATTGGACTCCACCCGGCGAAGTTTGTTGCGAATTGCATACTTTCGCTTAGACAAGTATGATAATTGTATGTTGTCTTTGGTGCTAACGTGCAGCCAACTGCTGCGTGAAATTCTTTTCGAAGCATCGGTCGTGTAAAGTCTTTTAATAGTAGATATATTTTTGTACAATAATGTACAATAAAATGAAAAAATTATATAGAATAGAATTATTGTTGGTCTGAAGAAATGTTTAAATTTCTTTGGTTATTTTCCAGTGTCCCTTTCATATATCATACTTTCTTCTAAAATTGAATGAAAGACGACCACTTGATTGCGAATCTAATGAAAAATATTATAAATAAATCCGATCAACACGACACGTACCAAAAAGATTTGAATTAAGTGTCTAGGATCGTATAGAACTTGTGTTGAACCGGAAGAAATTGTTCTGGCGTTAAAATAGCTTCGAAAGGTTTGTACTTCTGTGCCAGCTAAATCAAACAATAGCTTGCTGCAGTCGTTGTCTAGATTCGAAAAGTAATGGAACAGAGAGCATGCACAGTTGAAAAAAATCTCGGTATCCGGCACCGATTACGAAACTGTCCTCAATCATTATCGAATCCGTTTATCGGCTGCCAAATGTATTCTTGTCGCGGAACAATGGCCGCGCGGAGACAAAGGGAAAACGCGGTACACCTTCCGCGAAAGATATACGCGAATCCGCGGGAAGCTCGCGATTTATCTAACACTCGAGAGCTTCCGAAAAAATGAGCGCACCGAAGCCGATGTTGATCCGGGCCGAGAGAGAGCCCGGCCCCGGGATAGCAATGCTCAATTTAATGGTTGACGCTTTATTGGATTTCCGTGCAATTGCATTCTTTTTTTTTTTTTTGGCCCCGATTTTGTTACTAACGATCCCTTTTGTATCGATCCGACGGCTAGCCTCGTTCGTTTTCCCATCGGGAGGCCATTGAGGGCCGCGGATGATTCGAAACGAGTAAGTAGAAGCGCTGTTGAATTCTATTAGACTGTTGCATGACAACCGGAAACGTTTTTTTTTTTATCGGACACTGCGTTGCGTTCATTGTCAGCTAACTTCCGGCGAATTATCACGCAGATTTCTTCATAGGTTTGTTCTTACTCTGGCAATTTTTGGGGACAGTTTCGTGAATTTATTTCTTCTTGGAGTTAACACTAAACCTACCACTGCCTGTCAAACGACCGGTCTTATATTTTCCATTTCACAATTATTGGAATTATGAAGTTGCTTACGTAGCAATTGATTCGGTAAACTTCTTTATCCTTTCTTTGAACCAATATTTCAAAGATTGAAAGTTCCCTTAAAGTAATTTCTTGATGAAGATAAGGGAATTTTTTGCTAAAAATTGACCATGTAGTAAAAGGAGAATTGTTAATCACGTAAAATACTCCAATTTGGTAGTGAAAAGTTTTTGCTGTGATTCGGTAGAGCTCGAAGCTTAGGGTACAGGATCGACGGGTAAAGGAGCAATGTTTCTTCGGCACGGTGAGAAATTTTTCATGGCGTCTGTAGGTCGGAATGCCGTGTCTGCGGTTCTTTGTTGCGGAAGAACGTCTAATGAGAAGTTACAATGTTCGAAGGCCGTGCTGCGCGAGCCGAGGTAAATGCGGTTTACGCGTTTTATGGTTAATTAACTTCTTCACCGGGTAAGACGGGTTCGCTGGTTACTTCAGCAAAAAACTAATCCGCGTAGCGATGTTCACGTTCCAACTGTGATATTTGACGGGTTCTAATTTTACTTTGTAATTGCACACGATTTTGCTTTCGATCTTCCATTTTACGTCGTACATTTTAATATAACTAGAAATATGTATTTTTATTTATTCATGATCGATTTGACTCTGGACGTATAGAAAAATATCATCGCGCCGAACAATCTGGTAATAAGATCTCCAAAGTAATCGATATTATTCCAACTAATATACAATTTAATTACGATGATGAAACTTTCCGAAAAATTGTTTAGGAGCTGTGCATACTCCAAAGTTGGGCAAAAATTTTATTTAAATAAAAATTGCGAATAAAGTGGGTTTAAAATCCACTTGGAAAAAATCCACGTTATTCGAAATTTTTATTTAAATAAAATTTTTGCCCAACTCTGCATACAACCCAGCATACAATGTATTGTACAATGCAAAATATGGAAGATCATTATTGAAGTCCATTGTTACACATAAGAATATTAATCCTACATTATAAAATACTAATGTAAAGTATAGGTACTCACAAATTTTTCAGAATCTTCCGTTCCTTCGTCGGACCCACAGCACACTGCCATTCACGCGAATGCGTCTTAATAATTGTGAAGCACCAAACAGTGCACTTATAAGCACAATCACTAAACACTACACGACATACTTTAAGAAATCGTGACAGCAAACGCGAATCAGTTGCTCCGACCACGATCGAAATAGTACTGAGATTGTCACCTCAGCTTTTTCATGAACGGGTAAGGGTGGGGAAATGTGCCGTTTGTTAATTGGACGCGACCGTTCCGGAAGGACTTTAGGTTGAGGAGTGGGGAACTGTCAAAGAAATTGCTTTTCGTATTGTCTTCGGTCGTCAATGGCGTGATTTACGAGTGTAGGTCGCACGTGTTGTCCATCTGTCAGGGTTGAAGTTGTCCGGGCGCGGTGGTCGTAAAATAATTAGCCAGTTCGGAGCCGATTCGCATGCGTTTCTTGATTACTATGACGTCCTTCTCGGATATGTATCGTCAGTAGTTGGAGCCTTTTCATGGGGTTTCGTTCAAACTCCTTCTCTTCTCGATGAGAGTAGAAAGCAGAGTTGGATACAAGTTTTTATTTGAATAAAATTGATGAATGTGAATATTGATGTGAAAACAAACTCTAACAAGTTTCTTTGTTATGAATGACGTTTCGATGCACACCTAGGACAAAAATCTGCACCCCCTAGAAACACAGGCGCGGAATTTTCAGTTAGAACGTGATCGAGTTTTTAACGTTTGCTGATCTAGTTTGACACTGTAAATTCGATGATACGCGTCGGTGCAACGTGCTTGCCCGAATCGCGTTACCAAATTCCCCAATGCTCATTGATCGATTCGCAGGATGCTGCGTTTCGAAATAGTGCGATGATTCGATTCTTCATGCCCATTAGTCGCGAATGGCGAGCATCTAAATGACAAAAACTGCACAATGGCGTCTCGATACAGCATCATTTCGAAAAAGTAAATCATTAAGCTTCTACTCAGTGCGTTCGAATCGAAACGTGCAGCATTAAAGACGTTCCACAAATAATTTCAAAAATAATTTCCAGTTCATAAAAATTAAAAATATCGTTTTTAAGAATTCGTCCAATTTAACGAACGTTCATGAAAAAAGAGAAACAATTGCCTTCTTCATTGAAATTTAAAATCTGAAGAAATAAGAAGTTCGAAATGATTGAATTTAAAACGTGGAGCATTAAAGACATTTCACAGCGAATGTAGTGTGTGCGCACGAAATTCATCATCCGCGACATTTCTGCGAATGAGACTCCACGAAATTGTACAAAAATAGCACGGTTTTGTGGGAGCTATTTTTTCATCTCGTCGGCTATGATTTTCTTAATGGAAGGTTATATTCCATCCATTTCTGCGCGAGCCATTTTAAAGACAAATTCAACTGTAATACCAAGTCCTGTTGGAATTGCAGCGCTGCCAGGAAATAATGTTCTGCTTCGCCTCTGGCTTCTGAGAACGTCTCTTAATTACGCCTGACCTTCTTAATTACGTTCAGAAATTCTAAAGAAGTATCTCGGATGATAGCGTTAAGCAGTACACCTCGTGCATTAAATCAGTACGGGAAAACAAAGACATATTTGTAGCGCCCATGGTCTCGTCGTAACGAGTTCGTAAAATTGAACAATTTAATTATAGAATATGTGTCGGAATTCTATCGCAATTCCGGTGCCTCACGATCGAACGGAGAAGCGTGGGTTACTCTGCGGTGGTTCGTTAATTTCAGAAAATTTTGTTTCTCGATCGACGATGGAATAATTAATTTCTCCATTATTTCGCTGGCTCTCCGGCTACCTACCACGTTAATTGGTATCTAGACGCTTTAATGGCTGAAACAGTCTGTTCTTGGTGCAACGCGGACCGTAAATAACGAGGAGGCAGGGGGCTGGAAAGCATTTCAAGTCGCGGGGATCGGGAATGGAACAGTTTCTCTCCCCGGGTAACAGGGCTGGCTGGTGGGGATCGCGGGGGGGACGCGGCGGAAATTGCGCACAAAGAAAAACGAATTTGATTCCATCTGTCGTCGATGCTGCGGTCACCGAGAACGAGAAACTTTCCCGGCACGGAGTTCCGACCCGGCGCGGCGGCGCACGATCGTTCAATTTTCCCGGGGAAAACGAGATCCGTCGCCGAACGCGAAAACGTTGCCCGCTCCGTTAATCGCATTTCTATAAGCAGTGAATTATGGGCCGGCGTATTTCATTAGGGCCGGCTTAATCGGCATGGGACTCGCCATAATGAATATCGAATGCGCGACCATCCGCGCCTGAATCGAACGCGAGCTGCAACGAGTGCGTCCGAAAATTCGAACCTGTTTTCGCCGCCATTGCGGGGTATTGGACAAAACTATTTTAGCGTTACTTATATAAAAGTTTGTAAATGTGTAAATACTGTTCAACTCTCTCTGTTTTGTTCGAAACATTTTTTCCTCAGATTATCGGGAACCCTTGAAAATTCGTGATAATGTAATGCTTCCACCGATAAGCTGGAAAAAATTAATTTTGCATGCAAATTATGTCGAAATGATGTAATTTACTATCTTAATCTGCCATTTAGTCACAACGGAAACGCGCATTCGTATTTATCGCTTCTGACACAATTGCCACGGAAACAATGATTCGAGTGACATTAATTATTTTACGGAAGCAAGTGTTACTGATACGCAGCAACGCCATAGAATTCGCAATCAAATAACAATGGCCCTGTGGATCAGAAGCAAGAGATTTTTTCAGATATTTTCGCCGATTGTTCGTTCATAGGGAATGGTTCATGATTGGTAGTAAATGTCAGCGACAAGAGGTCCGTCATACGTCATCGATACACGGAGTCAGCGTGCTGGACATGTTTTTCACGGTGTATGTGTGTGAGAGAGAGAGAGAGGAGGTGCACGGGTTGTTGGGAGTCGACGGGTAAATAATAGAAAAGCCGTGGCAATCGTCTTTCGTCAGCACTGACAGAGATGTATTGGATTTTTATTGGTTTCGAGCAATCAATGCGGTCGTTGCGTGTCGCTCGATCTACGGATTCGTGAAACATGATGGGAAATCAGTGACGTCGGAAGAACGCTTCTTCTTTTGTACTACTTGTTTACTATATTCTATATTTTAATAGCAAAATTGGAAAGCTTTTTCTCGAAACTTTGACTCTGCTTTCCTCGACATTCGAAATTAAACATTGATTTCAACACTTATTACATGCGCCATGGCTAGAAAGTGGAGAGAAAGCTAACGATATTGGACAATGGTCGATTATCCGCTGCATTCGGAGGTTACATTAATTTTCAGTTGGTAGTCGACTCGATTATTACAGCATTTTACGGTCGACTGCGAAAGTAGGATAAAAAAAGAGCGGGGATCGCGCTACGAGTAATTAGCGAGTAATGAATTGTTTAATTCACCGCTTTATTTCGCGGTATTATTCGAAACACTAGAGCGGGGAGCCGGTAATTACGAAATCTCTTCTCCGCGAATATCGTGTCCGATCGTTAAATTTTAAATTGGCTCGAAACGCGAAATTTTGAACGCGACAATAGACAGTGTATTTCATTTAATTGGAAACGCTCAAATATCCCGTAAAGCATTAACGAAACGAAAGGACCATTCGTATGAAAATCGTATAGAAGGTGTAATTAGTCTTTTCTATAAAAAGGAACTCTGGTGCTTCGAAGATGAAAGCATAAAAAATGGAAGGTGCTTATTAATCGAACATTTCTGATTACAGGTGCAACTCTGCTGTTCGAGGTTGAGCTGATCAACATCAGCGACACTCCGCAGTCCACCAACGTGTTCAAAGCAATCGACAGCGACCACGACAACCAATTGTCTCGCGAGGAGGTGAGAATAATGGCAAGATCACTTTTAATTTTTTTCTAAGGGTCACTTGTGGTGATGGCTCTACGTAGATCAACTGCCTGGCAAATAATGATACAGAGTTACGGTATAGTAAATGTATTGGGATTATCTGTAGTTACCAACACACAGTTAGACTTTCCGAAGTTGAATTAACAACCGAGTGACTAACGAATTAACAACTAACAAGCGAACGTTTCTGATTATGGCCCCCATAAGGACCCTGAGACATGAAATTATAAAGTTTGAACTTCGGCCAATAATTTGATGCATCGTTTAATCATTTCAACCGACGAGGTGTTTCTAATTTATATTAGTTAGTTGGAATTTTAATCTCAGTCGGTATTTCGAATCGGTATTTTTATCAACGTGCAAGTAGACTCATTTGTTTCGCTTAATCCGTAAGAACCTTTTTTCGAACGAATCAAACAGCAGACCAATCACGATGTCGCCGGCTGACAGGTTTATCTCCGCTCGCAAGTACAAAGGATTAACGTCTGCACATTTTGCACACGGAGGAGGGAAGGCTTACAGCTCTCGAAACGTTTTTTCGCGAAACTACAGCGAACGGCGCAACCGTGTTTTATTTTTTTCAGGACTGTCGCGTGGGGCGATACATTTGTTTCAATCACTACGGCACGTTACAAACTTAACAGATTTCTATTTACGAATGGGAACTGCTGAAATCGATCGGAACGAAACATTGCGGCACAGATTTTATATCTCCCTGCTGACGTATTTTGTGACAGTCTGTTGGCGTGATCGAGGATCACGTGCTTTTAAATGGCCGTTAGAGTTTTCATTATTTTTCTTTGTCATTGTTTATTTTCTTTCGTTGATACTTGTAACAAGTAGAGGAGGGTAATAATGGTCAGACACATGCTTTCACCTCTACCACTAAATGTAGCTCGATTCTCCTTCAGTGACTCTCTCTGCGACGAGGAGATTATTCTCGTACAGAGAAAGTACTTATTATTTACCATATTACTCCCACTATTGCTAGTACCTGCTAGCCAATCGCATTGTCACGTATTCTCCTTGCGAAGAGTATCGTTAGAGAGGAATCTGATGACCAGACCGCGGATCTTTACGCATTCATGAAAAAATTTATTGAGTGAAGTATAAAGCAGCAGAAGACTAGAAAACTTTCACAGATGAAATCAATTTTTGCATAAAGATCCGCAGTCTACTGACGACGTCCTCTGGCAACTCTGCTCAGGACTGACTCTTCCCAAGCAAGTACAGGATTTCTCGGATGCCCTGTATAAAATTTCGCAACTTATGCACCGACGACCTAGAATAACCGATGTTTCCATGCGCAGGTGAGCGACTACCTGAGAAAGCAGATGATCGAGGCGGAGCAGGGTAGCGCGGGCGACGACCAGGTGAAGAAGATCCTGGCGGACAATGATAAGCTGGTGGAGGAGATCTTCCAGCACGAGGATAAGGACAAGAACGGGTTCATCTCGCACGACGAGTTCACCGGTCCGAAACACGACGAGCTCTGAAGTCATCGTGCCGCGTCGCCGCGTCTCCGAGCACAGCGTCGCCCGCGCCGTCGGCGTTATGTCTCGCGCCATCACGTGTTCATCGGCCCGCCGGATCGCCTGATCGAGTCCTATCCGGTCCGCGACTACCATTGAACGCAAACCTTGGTGTGTGCCGATCGATTCGCAATGTCCGCCGGACCCTATCGACCACTACCGTCATTCGCTCGTCCCGAAGACTTCGAGAGCTGGCTCCTCAAAAGCGACCGAGGACTCCTCCCTCCCCGGGATCTTCTCTCGCGACGCTGCTCGGACACTGCTCGGGCCTAGACAGGTCGAATGAGTGCGTCGCGAAGTGTCCGGAAGCTGCGTCCTCGCTTGGGATCATCGTCCGACTGGCTGCGAGGCGGATACTGCCGTTCTCGAATCGTCCGTTGATCATCCTGGGCCAGGTTTACACGCCGACACCGAACAGACTGGATGCAATACCCCATTTTTCGTGTTCTTCCATTCGCTGGGAGCGTTTCCTGTGACGCGGAGAGCTTCCTGGTCGAGCGCGATCAACCGTCAGAGTTCTCGGGTTTGTGGTTTTCCGGTCGGAGGAGCATAGTCCTGAACTCGAGACCCGGGGTCAGACATTGGTGGGTCAGCGCGCGCGCGCGACGAGTCGAGCGATTCAGATATCCTGGCGCGAAGCGAGGCTCTTCTACGCTATTATAATTATAACAAATATATATATATATATATAGATAGAAAGAGAGACAATGGGAGAGAATTTATGAGAGGAGCTGAGAGAAAGGGTGGGAGCGAAAGAGGAACCGAGAGAAAGAGAGTGGTTTTTCTACACGACTATAGAGGTTAGCATTAATTAAGCGCATCGGCGTAACGGTGCTAAATGAATCACACGCGAAACGTTTTCTTGTACCCCGTCTCGAAAGCTTTTCGATTATCCAGCGCCCCTTTTCCGATACACTAACCCCAACCCCGGCCTCCCCTCCCCCGCCTTCTTCTCAAACCTCACTTGTACACACAGAACCAACCATCCCTTCTTCCAACCGCGATCATCGGAGAGCGTCCTTTGTCCCATTTTTTATCCAATGATCACCGGCGTTCTCGGCCACGAAGATATCACGCGAAAGATGTATTTCAGGAGTATAGAGGATCGCGAGCCAGGAAGATGCAGTCGGATGCAGAGAACGCGTGGCGGAGATGAACGGCGATCGCATGTACACGACGCGAACACTTTTCCAACGATCGTCGCGCTATCATTATTACACTTTTAACTGATACGTTTTTATTACTACATTATATTGTATGTTGTTAAAGTTGGTCGAAGGTTAATAATAAATCGTGTGTCTCGAGCACAGTTTGTTATACGCCGCTGTCTTCTTTCATTCTCCCTACTCCCCCGCTGCACAGATCCCAATTTCGCTTTTGGAAAAGCCTTTAACCCCTCGCCGTGTTTTAGCGAGTCAGACTCGTCACGAAGATTTTAACAGTCTAACAAATACGAATGTTATGTGTTTCTTTCTAGATGAAATAAAATTTTATTCGTTTGTAATCAATATTTGAGCATTCAAATACATGTAGCCATACGAAAAATATGAATTTTCTTTTCCCTTCTACGACATTCTTGGGGACAAACACATTTTAATAAATGAAATAGCATTTTGTTTGAAGGAGTCTCAGAATAGTGAGAATTTCATTTGCAATATTTGATTTATTTCTTCCCTTATTTCTGCAAGTATTAAGGTAAATAAAAATGTCCTTAACCGTGATTTTCAAGGTGAAAATTTTGTTTCACTACATCGTACACACAAAGTCTCTACTGCATAAGCGTCGCCGTGCTGTCTCGAGCAGAGAAGAATAAACTGGCTAATCGGCTCGCATTTCTCAGCGGAGAGATATTGTTTCCCAGCGACTTTCATATATATTTCATGCACAGGCTGCCTCGTCGTAGACGATCCGCGCAATTCCACGCGTCTCACGCATAGATCATACCCGGTTCATTCTGTCTCGCTATGGCCGCCCCTATTCCACTTGCCTGATCATTTACCGCCCCTATTTCACTTGTCTGATGATCGAGCGCGATCATTCTACTTGCTTGAACAGAACCCGTCTATATTCTACTTGCGCGACCACAATCCATCCCCATTCCAATTGTCGGGCTGTACGACACGGCACTCCAGCGAGACTGCCAAGCTAATTGCCTGGAGATATTTGTTCTACCTGTCTGATTATAGTCCCGGTTCCACTTGCCTGATCTTTAGACTTCCTATTGTTCTTGTCTAACCAATTCTGATATTACTTGCCTCCTTATGGTGCCTTTTGTTCGTCTTGTTTCGTCGTAAGCCATCCTGATTCTACTTTTCTGACTATAGTCCCTGTTCCACTTGCCTGATCTTTATACTTCCTATTTTTCTTGTTCAACAGTCATTCGGGCATTACTCTAGTCTGCTTATGGCCCCTTCTATTCCCCCTGCTTCGTCGTCAGCTCTTTCTACTTGTCTAAATCATTCCTGTTCTACTTGCCTAATTATTGGACATTCATAGTTTTCTTGTATGACAACACCATTCCCACGCTACATGTCTGCTTATGGTTCTTTCTATACCACTTGTCTGAGCAGAAGTTGTGTTTGTTCTATTCGTCTGTCTACTCACCTGACTGTAGACCATCCCTGCATTGTTTCTCTTATGGGTGTCCTCGTTCTTGTTGACTGATCATTCAGCATCCTCACTCTACTTGGTTAACTACAGTCCTAATTCTACTCATATGAGCATGCTTCATAGAAGCCAACTCGATCTTACTTGTTTGACTTGTGTCATTCTACTTGTATGACTCTAGACCATTCTCTAGTTTGATCTTAAGTCATTCTTTTCCTACTTTCGTCTTTAATAATACTTTACGGATAAAGATGTTTTACTGGGTTGCCCACAAAATTTTCTCTCACGCATCTCTTTCGTACAATGATACTATTATCCACAAGAAAAAATATGAACCTTAAATAAAGATACTAGAAGAAGTGGAATTCCGTTTGACCTCTATCTTTATTTCCGCGAGTATGTAATTAATGTAACAAACCTAGAGACAACTTTGCCCTGCTTCGTCAGAAATCGAAATAAATTATTCCTGCCCAAACTTACCTCGTCTTTTCCAATACCCAAAGGCTTCGGTCGCGGCGATCTACCCTGCGAATAGAAGAGAACCCGCAAAGAGGATGGGACGCATCGATGCAGGTAAAGTCAAGGCGACGCACACCTTGCTATTCGCAATTTTATTTCAATTCATTTCCACAGTAAATTACAATGATTGCGCGTACACGCGGCGCCACGTTACGCGTATAATAAGGTGATGATTAAGTTAATTAAGTGGCTCCTCTCTCCTCTCTTTCTCTCTCGTCGAACAAATCACACAGTTTCGCAAAATTCTCGTCGTCTAACCGGACAGTCAACTACCTACGCGATCGACGATTATCGTTTGTCGCAGAGCTCGATCTTCTCTCTCGTTAGATCGTACGGGGAATACGATCTCGCAGGTAAGGGTTCATCCGCCGCGAAATTACTTGGCAAGCGACGTTTCGAGACATTTACTTTTTTCCGTATCGAACGTTTACGGGTCATCAAAATAGTTTATTAGAATAGTTTCGGAGTTCATTCGAGGCACACGTTGATACGATTGTCTGCTACTCGCCCCTGTCGTTCGAACTTTCAAGCGGCCGCCTAGCACAATAGCTACCACTGTTCATTCTGGAACCGTCCGCCATTGTCCGCTACAGATTTCAAGCGTGTTTCGTGCCACGTGGGTCACCGGCGTCGTCATAGTTTTATGCATGAGCCGCGATTGTTTCATTCACCACTAAATTAACCCCTGGACGGCGGACACTTTTCAATATTTGTGGCGACCGGAGTTAGATCCATTCAGATTGAACCGTATCCATTTTATTTTACTTTGGAGTAAATAGTTAATGATTTAACCCTTTGCACTCGGAGCTATTTTAACTCGGAAATTAAACATTACTTCCGACCTAGAATAATTCCATTCTATACGGTTTTTTTTTATTTTGTCCTCTCAACAATTCCAACTGATGCAAAATTCGATAAAAAAATGTAATCAAACTGCATGAAATTGTATTAAATCTTGCATTATTTTTTAGAACACTGTATTAAAAACATCCAACACAGGTTTTCTGAATAATGTAAATACTCATATTTAATTATGCAACGCTGTTGAACTTTACGAGCCACCTGAGACTCGTAGCTTCCCATATGAAACACGAAAAAATTCTATTAAATGTTCAAGTAGAGTATCCTATCATTACTTAAAACGACCCAATACGAGACACGTGAAACTTCGTACGCTTTTATAACGCAGTCTGAAATTCGTCGGCGCGCTACGCGCTCGCAAACTACATATTAAAGAAATAAGCGAGCGAATCCGAAGCGCCGTCACGACGAAAATAAAGAGTGTCGTTCGGATAAACGAGAAACGAAATCTCATAAAGGAGTGCTCGCGGATCCGGGCTGATACACGAGCTCGCGCTTCTTAAAGCCTTCTTTACGCTTTTTAATTTCCCGCGTATGGCGAGAGACGCCGCTCCGTGGCACGAAACTGCGGCGAAATAAATTGGCTCGGTGTCGCGAACTTTAATAACATTTTCATATCATGCAACATGCAAAGGAAAATTGATTCAAGGCACGCCGGGAAACGTCTCGGTGCTTCGTCCCGCGCAAAACGTTCATTCCTGCGAGACTGTCACCGCGGAAGATGCATCCGAAAACTTTATCCACCGGTTGTTTTTTCCCTCCCTCCACCCCGTTCACCCACCACGGAAAAGATGAAGAGGATGTATAAGTTTCAAAGTTGTCGCATTCGGTCGCTGGGACGGAACAAGTCTCGTGAACAAGTCGCCTGACTGATCACCGCGCGACGTCTTTTCTTCATCTTTTTCGTGAAACATTCCCTCGCGAACTCTCCCCTATTAAAATATAGTGGCTGCGCCAATGAATAATTCACGTCACTCCTCTCTGGCAAATTCGCTTCCGATTTTTCAGGTAATTAAACCTCAAGTGGCGCGGATATTAAATAACATGCTCGTATTTATTACCGTTCTGCAGGTCTTCCTGTACATTTGCATTTCTGTGGGCGAGCGGAATTAATTTTTTCGGATTTTCAAGTAAAATCAACATTAAAACCAACAGTTGCGAAAACATGGCCAATTAAAATACAGCATAAAAAATAATGTGAAACTTTTTCTTTTAAGTTTGTATAAAATGAATAATTTTCAAATATAATCATTGAAACATTATTGCTTTTAAGTAGTAATCGAAACCCATGAAATGAAACTCGGTTATCGAAATTGACTCGGACTCGTGAGTACATATTGAACTTGATCCCATCCCTACTTATTGGCACAGCCAAGGTGCAGCAAGCTGCTTTCATGTATAATCTTTCGAAAACTAGTGTCGAATCTGAAATGCATAATGCGTCTTTCGGTGAGTCACAATCCCCTCCTACGTTTGATCATCCACATTTAACTGATACATTGAATCGATCAATGCACCTACGGTTTTCATTCTTGAGGTGAGAAGAACGAACGACAGAGCGCGACAGGATCGAAAAATAGAATCTGAAGCCTCGGACCGCTCGTCCTCGGCAACGAATTTGTTAATATATGCATATATATTTAACGCATAACCTTGGTGTGTAATCTCTGCGATCCCTCGGATGTTGTCGCGTTCGTCGGATTCCGTGGGATCGCCATATATCCTGGCCTTGTCATCAAAGGTTCGATGATCGTGCTACCATTTTCCTCTCTTCTCGTGGACGAGTCACAGGTTTTCAGTTTTATCACAGTCAGTAGCCCTTGATGTAGGCGGCAATGTGCTTCTTCTCCTCCTCTGAGAGGCCGTTCTTCAGCGTTCTACGCACTGTCGATCATACACAATCGATATTTACAGAGTGCCACGACAGACTGTCAAATGTAAGATGCAGGCAGTTAAATGGCTTGAACGAGTCGTACACAGAGGAAATTCTTCTCTGGATAAAATTGGAGTAATTATCTTGCGTTTCTCATTGTGGAATTTTTCTTTATTTTCATGAAATGTTTCTACTAAAACGAATAGTCGTGAGAAATGTACTTGCTAGAAACGATACTCCTTATGAGAATTTTGTACAATTTATCCTTTCTCTTCATGAGTCTCTTCAATAGTCTTCAATTAGCCTTGAAATTTGTTTAACTTGCTGGATGCATCACGTGCAATGAAACCACGTGTCATCAAATCGAATGCACCAAGTCCTCTGTGTACGAAAGGTTCAGTATTTCTCAGAGAAAAAGCAACGAACACGTCACTCGGAGAAAGACATTCAAGAACAGGCTCGCATGCGATAAAAGAGAGAAGAATGCCAAACAAAATGGGAACATAATTACTGGTACAGTCCTCCGCAGAACCGGGCTAGAATATATTTCAGCTGGTTCGAGATCCGATCTGGCCGTGTCTAGTCAAGACACATTGTCTATCAGATACAGACTTAAGGCAGAGGTAGCAGTCGGTAATTAACAGGGACTATAACGCGTCTGGTTAGAATGCAGCGCAACACGAAGATCAATAGAAGTGTGTTATGCACCGGCAGTCACACCTGTAATTTAACACTGCCTCGGTTATAGATGGAAAATATGCACGAGCTATCATTTTAAATCGCTCCCCAAGGCGAACTTCTTTTGTCGAATTCGTTTGGTCACGCGACCAGTTTGTGCTACAGGAATATTACAGACTGCAGATTTTATGCACTCATGACAGAAATGGGGAGGTGTGATTCCAAATATAAAAATATTAGGAGAATTTATAATTGTTAGAAGACGAGAAATAAATTTCTATTTGCTAAACGATTTTTATTTTGCATAAAGATCCGCAGTCTAAATGTTACAGTTACAGTTATATTCTGAACACGTTAATTGTTTTCGGCATTTACGCGGAAACAGTATGTCTCTTGTGGAGCAAAAATGTTTCCATCAAACTTTTATTATACAGATTTTGAAATACCCGTTCTATGAAAACGCTTTATAATAAAAATTCCACGGGAAAAGGTATTCTCGTAAACGAAATATATAGTTCCAATAGAATTTATTTATTGTAAAAACAAAAGGTATGCTTCCAATCAGAAGTTTCCTTTGATCTCTAGATAAAAATGTGAAACACGGAACGGTAAAAACATTCGAATTTAAACACACTGTGGAATTGTGCCTATGCCCGTTTTAAAAAATTAAATTTCCAATTTCACGGCCTCACATTTGATTTTTTTAAAATTAAAAAAGTTTCTTTTCCTTTTTTGGGACTGCTGTTTAAAATACTAAATATGTTCTCGTCCAGCTATATAATTGTATAATTAAATTTTGCGTTACGTAATAAACTGATTGACGTAGTGAATTCATATTATAATTAGAAAAATTTCTTGTCGCATAATTCGTATGATTTCGTTCGCCCAGAATGATCGATCAACTACAAATTGATCCACCGTGCCGATGCGCACGGCGTTTATTATCAACACAGTATATGCACCGTAATAAATGAGCGATTCGTGAGTCTATAATTATGAATAGTGGTAGATGGATTTGGAAAATTATCGCGCGTGGTCGCAGCCTTTGAAACGCATAATTCCGCAGCACAAAGAGCTGACGATGATTATCATCGAAATATTGTTTCAACGACCTTTTGTTACGAATGAAAGATATATATTCCACGATTTACCGCTGTCATTGAATTTCCTAGCTAAATACAACATAATACATGTAAAACTCGTCCATTATTCCGGCGGTGTGTTTCCAATTAATTCCAATTAATTAATCCTATTCTCGCGATTGGTTACGCGCGGAATTGAACTTCGAAAAATAAATTCATTTGCGTTATAGGAATCTATTGAACGCGAACAGTCTATGAGCAAATTGGATTGGTCCTAGACATTGGATATTCGTTGCTACGTTTTTAGGAAATTGAAACATTAATTGAGCATTTGAGGAGCCCGGTTCGATCACAATCTGATTTGATTTCACTGATCGAATCCGGTACCCACGCATTCAGTTTAATTTCGAACAAAGCGCCTGGGATTTACTTTCGCATCAGACAGCAATTCTTGCGGTTGATAAGCGTTATCGAAATCGGATTAACTATACCAGGGACTACGGCCTCTAAATTCTAGCGTGCACCGATTGCCGAACCTAATTGACTTAAGAACCCACCAAATGTTTCTGGTGATCGAGAAAGAGTACATACAAAAGGATACATTATTTTATAGTGTCAAAAATAAAGCATATTATTTTGAAAATCGATGGCGTTCGAGAAATAGAAAATATGTTTCTATCTGTATATTTTTCAATCTCCAGAATGATTGAGAGCAGAAAATGAATACTTTGACACAAGAATTAAATGAAATTAGTCAAAGACATTATTTATTATTTAATTTGCCATTAGAGAAGCTTAACCAGGAATTTTTGTATAGAGTAGACGCGAAGCAAATTTTTGTATCTAAAAAGGAAGGTTTTTAGGAAGGATCTTTTAAAGTTTTCTTTTCAAGTCTTTTCCCCTATGAGAAGTTTTTTAAAGTCGCTCAACTTCTTGGTTTTTAGCGACTATATGCAGGCTAGTAATTTTGTTTCCTCGGAACTTGATAGAGTTTTTTTTATTTCTGCTTGAAGTTTAGTATCGAGCAGATTTTGAAATCGGTTCCAAAATTAGAAATATACGTTCAGGAACATTCTACACAACATTATCCTATCACGTGGTTCCATTAATTTGATCTCTCACTGAATTTAGCTGCTCAGCTTCTCGATGAGAACCGCACCGTACAGCAATCAGCAAATTAACTCGGTTTCGACAATATTGCTCGAAATCACTGGTACATATCAAGTTCCGTTTTATTCTGTGTCTGCGAGCGCGAAACAAAATCTAAAGCGATAATTCGAGTTTCCTGCGAAAAGGCAGGAATGCTCGGAGAGGGATGAAAAAAGATTTTTGTTTATCATCGATTTCTTTTATCAACAAAGGCTGTTTCCGGCTGGCAGAGTCTTTCCGCAAGCCAAACAGAAAATCATAAATCCGTTCACAGGATTCGAACAATCCCGTCGCGGTGAGAAATAACAGGGAATCCGGTCGGAATAAAAGAGAACGAAAACGATCGTAGCACTCGGCGTCGGCGTCGCGTCGGGGAATTCGGATAAGCTATCAGCGTCGACCGCGATCGAATTATTAAAATCGAATTTATCCAAGGCTGTTACCGAGCAAGAACCCCGCTGAACATTGTCTGCCGATAATTAGGGTTTCATTATCTGCCGTGAACACGGAATCGATAGCGCGGCGCACCAACAAGAACGTGTCGCGACATCGATTCCGAGCAGATACGAAATTTCAACTGTACACGACGTACTACGATTCCGACTACTTAAGGCTGTATCATGCAAACTGGCCAAAAACTGTTTTTTATCTAATTTTAGGAAAAATACCTTCTAGAAATATTGTGTTCAAATTCATTGAAATGATAGAATTATGACTAGACTTGCAACAAACTAGAGTGACATGGAAATTTATTTTCTTCCTTGATATATGTTTGATAGGTTGAAAATAATATAACAGTGCTTTTAAATTCTTCTAATGTTTTTACTGTTTTAACTGACACCAACTCATTTCTGTCATAGATGCATCAAATTCACTGTCTAGTTTCGACGATTCCAGAAACGTGTTTCTCGAAACGTACTTTTTCCAGCAGGGACAGCCAGCGAACGTGTTAATGCAGCCCTAAACAATCATAATCACGCTTGAATTATTGATCGAGCGAGTAAACGATTCCGCAACAGCCAGCGGGTGGAAAACACGGCCAATAAATATTCAGGAGTGATTCGTGTCGCATCAGCATGGGGTTCATTCTTTTCGTTAGATGCAATTGGCAATTGATCAAATTGTCGAATCTCCCGGGCCGTTGACTTCCAATTTAATGTGACACGGGCAAAACGCTCGCGCTTCGGCTGTCTGGCAAACAGAGAAGAGAAGGGATGTAACTCTAGTTGCAATAGTGCACGGTTAAATTTACACGAGTCAGTTCTAGTCTTCCCCCGACACTCACAAGTGACACGATTTTGATGACACATATTTTTGTTGTCGGCCATCGTCCACATTAAAGGGGTGGAAACATCCCTCAAAGTTGGTGGTTATATTTGGTAGAATATCTCGAAAACTATCATAGCTAGAGAGGTGATTCCAGTACCAAAGTTGTGTATTTTTTTATGAGGAATGGATCTGCGAAGACGGATTTCCACTATCACTGTTTGTTCAAACGATATCTTGAAAAATAGCACTTCTGTTAATTTTTCCAATTAAACCTTCACATATTTCTTGAATACAGAATTTTGAAAAAGAAAAAGAGCTCCTGCTCGCGAGAATTGAACTGGCTCTGGGACTGATGTAAATCTAACCGTGTCGGGATTTATTTTCCGCGACGCGTGTGTTGCAGGCGCGCAGCGTCGGCGTCGGGACGCGAGCTGATCGTGCACGACGACCGTCCGTGATCACGTTATTAACGAGAACCCGTCGTCGTACCGTGTTTATCGTGTTTCGGTTCCGCGGAGGGCGAACGAGGCTAGCTCCATCCGAACTACTTAGCAAATATTTACTGCAGTAAGAAAGCAGGATCGATGCCAATGGAATTACACGGTCGATGGCTCGCTCGCTGCGAGACGCTCGTAACACGCACCCTGATCGATGGTAATTCGATTGTCTCGCGGGTAAGCGATGCACCGGCGCGGCGAAAGTGACGAGTTCGAGTTGATACGGTCTTCTGCGGGAGCACTTATCGCGAGGCGATCGAAAGTCGACGCTGAATTAGGCCTGAAAACTTACGCGATCTACGCGCCGATTATTATCGATCGCTTCCTGCTGCTACGTGCTCTTGTAATCGCTACGGGGCTCGTTCTGGTGCAACAGACGCTCTGCATTTTTATACGCTTATGCAACATGTCTATTAGCAGCGTTTCTGTTCTATTTTTACCGTAAAGAATTCTCTACATGATTGAAAGTGGCGAATTAGATCTGCTACTGTGTTAAGGTCTACTGCGCGAGCGCTTATCGCGAGACGATCGATCGATTATTTCACGATCTTCGCGAGTTGGTCAAGGAGTTTAATAGACAGCAGATTTTATGCATTCATGACCAAAATTAGGAGGTATAATTTAAAATAGTGAAAACATTTGAAGAATTTGAATATACTGTTGTATTATTAATTTCTATTTCACTCCAGTTTGTTGCAATTCATGTAGACAATTTTTATTTTGCATACAGATACGCTGTTTGGTTAATAACCCTTGCCCTACGATTTAGTGATTACGTTAACTGCGTTAATTGTAAGGGTTAGAAGCTACATGAAAATTTCTCTTTTCTCGATCACTTAAATCGGTTGAAAATAATACATTGACGTACATAAATTCTTTTAGTTTTTACACTGTTTTAAATTTCACCTGCTCATTTTTGTCCTCTTTCAGGGAAGGTGACTTTTGGGACACCCCGTATGTCCATCTATTTTGTAAGAGCAGTAGCTCGCAGGCAACTCACAAATAAGCAGTGTAATTACACTAAACACAGGCATTTACTTTGAACTCTGGAACGGAATTACAGTTGAATAGCTCATCACCTGTCGCGAATTGTTATTCACGACAAGTGAATATAGTGTTTTGCATTAATATCGCCGATGAATGAAATAATTCTGGGTGAACGATGTTCATTACCAATCGTAGAATCACGAAGTTATCTTGTATAACAGGATCGGTGCTCCCGCGCATACATCGACGGCATTACCGTAATACAGCTCAATATACAACGTCGATATAGCTGTCGGTTCCGCCTCCTAATCATTTCACGAAATAATTCTGCTTGTGCATTACATAACAGTCCGTAAGCACGAACCTAAGAGACTCTGGTATGGATGCCGGTGAACCCAGGATCGATTGATATTCATGGTGGATCGTGAAACGGAATATTGAATCATTTCCAATTCAGATTCGTATATGGCGGCTGGAGCGTTCCAAAATCGAATGATCTCGATGGATCTCCGCCGTCATCTTCAATCTTCCTCCCACTAATTAAGGAGGGCACCGTCTCCATAAATAATTACTCGATTGCTTCCCTCCTAACAATTTCGACCAGGCTATTTCTTGAACGTTAAAGTACTAACTCACACTCTTGTCCAACCGACAATCATTCAGTGTTATAATTGTCTTTACAACTTTTCCCTCGCAAATCATAAAATGTTAAGATATTGCGTGTCCACTTCCCGAAAAATGTGTGAACATTGTTACTGTTATTTCGCTCGGCGCAGTGTAATGTAATCTCGTTGTGGAGGGATGCAACCCGCGTAAAAAAGACTGCGAATGAAACGGATAAAGCAATTGACGGTGCCTCGAATCGACAGGATTCGTTTTCGCGGCGAGTGCCACTCATCGTCAGAGATAAATGGAAAACCATAAAACGGATGGGCGTCGAAACGCGGAGACGATTATCGATCGTTTATTTCGGTAAATCATTCGGCGAGGACCAAGGCGTGGCCCATCAATTATTTCGCCGGCGAAACACCGTGTGCCTGGCTTGGATCGATGTGGAAATACGTCGACGAAATGGAAGCGCCTAAGTGAGTCGCCGATAGACGTTACATAACTCGGGTAAGTAGATCCCGAGCTCTCCTCTAAGTTTCGGGATGCGCCTATAAATTCTTGACTGGGCTTGTCTGCCGGTAAAATTCATTGCAATTTTCGGCCCCGGGTCTCCTAGGTTTCCCTATAAATTCATGGGAATTTGTAATCCGCCCCGGACCAGCCATCTATGGATAAATAATTCTGCAAACGCGTGTCGATACATTGTGCCTCGCTTAACGTTCGATGAACCCAGTGTCTCAAATAGTTACACGTTAGTTGAAATTTCATACAGTCCGCCACACAATTTACGATAAAAATTTTAATTATTAAATTATATATTATTATATTATATTATTATATTATTATATCTTCAACATTTTTAAAATGATATTAATGAATCCCAAATAGGATTTTGGGAGAGACACGTCCTTCCCGACATCGACTTTAACAAATTTTTGATAATTTCCGTAGGAACAACTTCCATTGTTACAAATTGTGAGAATCAATCGTCAAATGTGAGTGACACTTCGTCGATTTCGCAGCCGACTAACAAAGCAGTAGGAACGCGTATAAATTATTACTGACATTCATCAGTGTCGCGCGCGCGTTCCCGTTCATAATATTTATCGAATTTCCTATAAAATTAACCACACACCCCGTTAATAATTAATAATCCATGCAATTACGGTTTTCTATACGAGCCGGCCGAGTTTAGTAAATCAATTATAGCTGAAGCTATAATAATTCTTGCATATATTCGCATAATAATCACGTATAATGTCCGTCTAAATGGAGTCCAATCACGTTCATTATTCAGCGCTAACGAGCGGCATTATAGCAGGTTAAGTGGAAGGTACGTCCGTTTGAAGAAAAATCGAAAATTGGTAAACACCAAATAAAAAATGCAAATACACATTTATAGAGTTATTCAATAAATTACTTTTTTCAGGTATATCCTAAAAAATGTTCTAAAAGCCTGAATAAAATTTTCCGAGAACCTGAGTAAACACATTCTCCTCGTTTCGAAGTAACGTAAAACAGTCTGATCTTTTACACAGTAAAAAATGTTAAAAATTTGGACAGCAAGTAATCACGAAATTCAATTACCGTGTACAGCTCGTGTCAAAGGAAACCGCTCGGCGAACTGGCTCTATTACGTGACAGACTGTCTTTGCACTGGCAGAAGTTCGCACAAGGTAAATGTATTCGGCTTTCGTGATTCTACGGCAAGACGGCGAAACTCGCGTAATGGTGGCGTAGGTTACATACAAGGGGCAAACTTTTTACTTAACCTCCGCGTAAGATCGAGCTGATTCAGCTTCACGAGCTTAATCGCAGCTCGATAGGTTTCTCACACCGAAATCGGATTTTTTTTCATGCGGACACCCCCTCGAAAGTTAGGAGCAAATACTCGAGGCGAAAGCATGCCGACAACTTAAAAAGCAGTGCAAAGGTTTGCTAATATAGAGGAACAAAAAATCTGCACACATCGGAGCACTCGTCCAGCTGAGCCTGTAAAATCGGAAAAATATGAACAAGTCTGTAAAACTAAACACGTCGAGCCGCAACGGTTCGACGGAGGTGTTAAAGAGTAATCAATCAAAATACTTCACTGCAATCACGATCGTGCATTAAATACGGACGAAAAGTTGCATGGGAGAGAACGGACATCAAAAGCGAACAAATGTGCAGGGGAAACAAGCAACGACCGCAGGTTCCACGCAAGACAAGGCCGGAAACAGAGAGAGAGAGTGAAAGAAAGAGAGAGAGAGATATAGAGTGATAGGGGGAAGAAAGAAAAACAAAAAGAACCTCTGTTTAATCGAAAAACCAGCGAACCTTCGTCGCGTCGGTCACGATCGGTAGCCCTTCAGGGTTGGTACCCTTCCGGCGTGGTGTTGTTCTCCCGGGTGCGCGATCGCTTCACTGTCAGACAGAAAAAAGAAGAAGGGAAGAACGCTAGGCCACCCCGTTAGCAACCGCCACCGGTTTACACGTGTTTAATACAGACACACGGAAACACGCCGTCGACCGAAAGCGCGAGACCGCCTTTGATTACATCAGATAAAGGCAGCTACAAAGTCCTGTGCCCTGCGAATCCCTCGGATCATTAATATTTATTACGCGGGCAACGTCCCTACCTTTCGAAAACTTCCAAGGTTTCATTATTCATTATATTCTAAAACCTCGCTCTATTTTTACAATTTTAAAATTACTGTAAAACGTGCATACTTCGTCGAACGAGACTAGTCATTGAACATAAACAAACACCACTCGAATGCGACAGAGGTCAAGGTATATTTCTCGAACAGTTAGCAATATTTCAAGGTCGTCGGTATGTTTTTAACTGAAACCTTGCATGCTTTCTTTCATATTTTTGTTGTGGAGGATCTCAATGACCTTGCTACTTTGACCATTGTTGACCCAGTAAAAACAAAAACGTTGATCTTTTAGAACAGATGCAATTTTCTAGTAGTCATATTTCTTATTGAATTGTTGAATTTATCATTGTTGAATAGTCAGAATTGAATCTTATTTTTATTATTGAATTCAATAATCTCGAAAATTAAATCTGACTACTAGAAAATTGTACCTATTCTATAAGAACAACGTTTATGTGCTTATTAACGATTTTAGCCGGCTACTATAAAATTCAGGTCAAATATTGGTTATACTATATCATAATATTCAGGTATGGATCAAAACAGAGCCAAGTTAAAACAGATCCGAGGATAAAAGCGTGGAACAAGATTTTCCGAAAAAGTGAGGTTTGCGGATGAATAATTCAATTCCAAGGAACACAGACCACTTAAACGATTCCGGGCGAACACATAAACGAAATTAATGTTTCGCTCTTTCGGTAACAGCGAGGCACCGTGACCCCGTGCTTCTGGCTGTTGGCTCGTGTGCATGTTCCGGTATGCGAGCGCGTGTGTATGTATCGTAAAGCCATCACCACACCCCTTGCCACGCCACCTTAAACTGGATAATTCGGGACAAAGAGGAGGAAATGAGGGGGAAAGGGAAAACGAGGGTAGAGCTTTCCCCGGGTGTAAAGCACGCCTCCTGAATTACTCGTACGCATGCTAAAACCCAACGACAATTGCGGAATTTCCCTCAACGCTGCTCGATTCTTCGCTTTCCGGCCGATAACCCCTTCCCATGAGGCCGTTACGTCATCCATTTTATTCCCAGCAGTTTCCTGCACGTTTCACTTCTCCCCGTGGAAAGTGCGAGATGTTTGGAACTCGAATTTTTCCTTGTTTTTGTTTATTGTTCGGATCGAGACTCTCGCAGATCCGATCGAAGAAGTTGTTCTTTACAACTTTTTTATGTGGACCTATATGGGAAATTGAAAAAATACGTTTTGTAAATCTGTGCCAATTATACGTGTTCTGAAAAAGACATAAAAATCAGTCAACGTTGCAATACTATTTTGCATCTTTTAATGCCTGTACTTTTTTCTGCAGAACGTATTTTTTAAATTTCCCATATTAGCCCACATAAAGAAGTTGCAAACAGCAACTTCACCGCGAGACAGAACTTTGGTTGGTCGGTGGCATCGATTCGCGTTCCAGTCGGATTAAAACGCGATATCGCAGGGTCGCGGCCGAAAAATAAAAAAAAAACAGGTTAGCGACCCGGGTCGTCGGAAAAATCGAATAATAGCGGAGCAGCCGGAAGAAACGAGTGGGGAAGGGGATATCTGACGTGTGGATGCGCGTCGATTCGTTTAGTCACGCGTCAAACGAGCTTGTCATATGTGAATATCGCGGCGCAGACACGGTCGATCGCTCTCGACCAGTAGATTACGAACAGATACGGGCGGCTGCATCAAGGATTACGTCTGCCAGAGAGATAGACGGCGCAAAAAGTTTCGACGGGAATACACACATCCGGCGGATCGCGAACCGAGCTTCGCGGGGAACAGTGTAATGCTCGGGGATGAGCGTCCGATTCACAAACAAAGCCGATTTCGATCAAACTTGCGCGCTTCTGAAGCAGCTAGAATCAAGAACCGGACGCTCTTTTGTCTTCCTTCGTGCTGACTCATTTCTCTATTAAAGGATTACCAGTGGCGCCTCTGTCTGGAGGAATGATGCATTAATTAAATTGATTGAATGTTGAATTAATTTGGTGTTAAATAAAGTAAATAAGTTAAATGCAAATTGTACAGGAGAGCGCTTCAAAGTCTTTTGATAGTTTAACTAGCTGTGGCTACAAGTAAAAAGAAATAAAATCTAATGGAGAGGGCTTACACTATGGGGTTAGTACAGCAAAGTCGCATTTACTGTCCGCGATCGAGTACGCGATCACTGTCCAGTGCCTAGCCACTCCACTGTCATGCTGTCCTTCTCTACGTTCGGCTGTCTTTTAAACTCACGACGCGGTAAAGACTTTAGATCACTTTAGATCCTGCATATCAAATAACATGTATAACAAGGATGAATATTTTCTAGACTTGATTCGATATCTTTGTATCCTTTGAAGTAACACTAGAACTACAAAACAAATTTTTAATTTCACGGTCTCTGAAATTACAAAGGTACTTTTTCAGAGAGCCATTAATGGTATTAATTCGCTCCTGTAATTTAGCAATTTTAGACCAAAATCGTCGGCTTTTCCACAGAGAGAGAGAGAGCTTTTTTTCAACCGTGACAAAACAAGAGCAACATACATCACAGCGCAAATGGTAAAAAAAACAGGTTCTTTTGTTTTGAATTCGTCAAAGCGCGAGTTCCGCGGGAATCGTGCTAGTGAGCAAAAAGGATTACACGCTTTTATTCAAGCCGCACGAACCATTTCACTCCTCGTCATTAAACTTTCAATCATTGCTAATGCTCGATCGATTGCGTTGAAAAAAGCCGCGCTTAGGAGAATAGACGTTTTCACTGTTTTCCATCACCCACGGCTAAATGTCTATTGAAAAAGTCGTCGGCTTCGGGAATAAATATTCTTTTTTTGTTCAAGATTCTGCAACTAAAACGCTTTCAAGCTCGGCGTAAAAATAGAGGTTTTCACGACTCACGAAAATTGGGAGCCTTGAAAAAAACCGAGCGGCATCGAAAAATGAATGGCCGCAATATAAAATGCAAATGCGACTTTCGTTAAACTGTAGAGCCTCTTTCCCGTGAAAAAGGTCGTTACAAAAAAAAAAAAAAGAGAGAGAAGGAAAACGGGCATCGCAGATGTTGCCTGAAAAAGTTCTGAAAGCGTCGCGACCTACATGACGCATCGCCCTGGAACTTTGATATTCCCCGGACAATTTATTTATTCTTGCCGCGGGTTATGCGAAGCTAACGTCAATCCGGCGAGGACGTTGAAGAATCACGTTGATGGTTATAAATAGACGCGCACAAAATTTTCTTTTCGTCGTTAGTGCCTCTCGAATCAATTAAAATTAAAATACATTAAATTCCAAATAAAGTGAAACTGTATCAACCCTCAAGCATTCCTTGTGTCAATTCGAAATATTCTCCATAGTCTCTTAATGTATATTAATTATACATAATAATTATATATATACACATAATAATGTATATATTAAATCCCGAAGGAATTTTCATATTTAATTGTACATCTGTCTATATAAATAATAATAAGTCTAAATAATCATTAACTTATGAGCCTGGTGTGAATAGGAAAAATTAGCCTAATGAGGAGCCGTGTCTAGAATTAATCACTATGTCCTATTGTTTATGAATTTTGCTTTGTGTCTGTGTGTGTGTGTGTGATTTATATGAATAAAATTATATAAAGTTTGGTAACTTTATATAAAGTATATAAAAAGTATATACAGTTATAAATGGTGAATAAATTATCAGTGTGGTATTAATTGATTGAATATGGAAGAAACTACATATATCAATTGAATAAACCATCGAAGATATAGTTGCCAAGAAACTATCGTATTTCTTGTGTGTAGAGATCAATGTAAAAAAATCTGAGAAAATATCAGGACAGGTTTTGCTAATAGAAGGATTAGAATCGTGTTTGGAAAAAAAAATGTATATACAGTTTTGAGTATGAGAGGAGAGATGGAGGAAGAGTGGTGCTGATAAGGTGCTCGAGAAAAGTTCAAAGAAGACCGAAGGCGCAGCACGCAACGCGCGTCGACCTCGATCACTGGCGTTCAGAATTTTGGCTCCAAACTTCCGCTTATCGATCGCCGCGTCACCAGTCTCTATTTATGGACCGACCGTTTCAAGCGACAACGCAAATTTACTCGAGGACTCCATTTGCAGGCGTATGAGATATTTCCTTGTTAAAATGCGACCGAGCACAGTACAATAGCAGCAAAACAAGAAATCGACTTGGTAGCAGCACCGAGAGCGAACCATTCACTGTTGAACGAAGTTAAATTACGCTCTGCTATTTTTACACGAGCAGAATCTGCAGGGAACACAGACTTCCATAGGCCCTGATTTTTAATCTTTTAATCGAATCCTGCCAATCTATCCCTTGTGTTCTTCTTTTCTGTTATTAAATTCTATTTTTTCTATTATGCACGTGTTAAATAATTCTTGTTTTGAACAATTTGTATTTATACTGTTGATTTCGGTGTTCAGATTTAGCATTTACCGCGAAAATTTCCATTACAGTAGTCGTAGCAAGTGGAACATAGTAAATCATAAATCGGCCAAGAGGTTCAGTAGAGTAAGCACATTATGGTCAGACATTAGAAAAGCGTAAATCTTTTTCTTGCTACCTCACTAGCAGCAAACTGGGCTGAAATAAAAATGTAATTTCTTTCTTAAAACGTTTAATAGATTGAAAAAATAATATAACACTAGCACTAGATTCGTCTACTGTGTTTGCTGTCTTAGATTACACCTACTCATTTTCCTCATAAAATCATAAAATCCGCAGGACATTGATAATTGTTCAAATCGAATGCAAGGGCGAATTGTCTTCGAGTAAATTAGTCGGACTTAAACGAGCTCCGAGGCGGAAGCGTTTTTAAATGAATTTGAACGGGGCGAGGCTCCACGCGGTTTCGCTGAGATCGTTTCGGCAAACAAATCACCGAAACGACCGGCGAAAATCGCCGATAATTACACGCTATCAAATCGTTCCGGCGTACAAACACAGCAAGGAAGCGGCTTTAATGGGAACATTTCCCCCTAAGGATACAAGTGAAAACGCGTAAGCATTTGCATCCGAAAGGGCGCCTCTCCGTTCTCCCGGGTTATATTGAAATTAATTTTAACGCGGTTTTTAAGTCCGCGTTTCTTGTTGCCGGCAATAGAGGGTGTGTCGTCCCGCGGAGCTCGTCTAATGAATTCTTAAAAGATTAATCACTCGCCCCAGGAAAACGGGAAATGTTTCATAATTCCGACTAACGAAGTGAATCAGAAATTTCGCAGAGTTTCGTTCGAACCACGGTTTTGTTTCGTTCCATGGGAACGATTAAATTCACTTGTTGTTCAAATTAACATCATAATGACGGCTGTGTAATTGTTTTCGATAAAATCAATACCAGCAATGCGCATGAATAATTCATACCTGTGTATTGTAATAACCGATCATCTACCTGCTAACTATGACCTATTTAACATATGGAATGTTGGCGCAAACCGAAATCGCCTGATTTTAGGTGAGAAGACCAAGGATGAAATATTCATTCTGTAAATGAATCACGTGTCCACCGAGGAAATGATTGAAATAAATATTCATGTCTGGCGATGTGCAAAAATCTGTGACGAATTTCTACAATATAAGCAACGTATGTCTGATTAAAGTATGTACATATTCCAATTTCTGAAGTAATTCTTTGATAATAATGAATTGATTTGATATTATTATGAAAAAGGATATTTCTAAGGTTCCTTTTGGTACGGCACAATTACTGATAATCCTGTTAACAGGCTTGCGGTAGATAAAGTGTTACCACAATTCTGTTGTTAATCGAATAAGGTTACAGTGAATGGTCCACGACACAAAGGCGTCGAATAACAGGCCTAACGATGTCTCGGCGAGTTCGGTCCATAAATACGTCGCCGGTAGATAGCGGAAGTCCACTGGCATCGGGCCGATCTCGCGATCGACCCTCTACAGTGATCTACACTGTACGAGCAGGCAGAAGCCGATTAACGCGGAAGAGAGGAAGCCAAGTGCAGGGTGCGGGGATCACACTTACAAGACTTACGATCGGCGTGTCTGGTCCTCTTGCGCTCCCTGGGTGTCGTCCTCGTCGCCGGTGTCTTCGTCGCGGTCTTCACCAACGATTCCAGCAGCTCGTCGTCGCCGTCTGTCAGATTACCATTGGTGTTCTCGTCGCGGAGCAGCGGGCCCAGCGATGTGCGTCCTGGAACGAGAGAATTTCGAGCGTGTCGGAAAAGATGAATATGATAATCGCAGCATGTGTTAGCAGTGGGAATAGTGGTAGCAATATTATCGTCGCCGGCAATGGGAGCAATTGTTACCAGTAGACAGTATTCATGACTTCGGATATTTATGCAAAGTAAAAGTTGCGAAAAACAGAAGTCATTTTTGCCATAAATTAATAATATCCGCAGTCTATTCGTGATAGACACTGGCCATTTAAAAATCGAATTTTTTGGAACGCGTATTTTTACAAAAAGAAAGGATTATTCCCCTTCAGCCGCTTAGCTGTGTGTGGCGAATATACTTGGCAAGCAATAAAATTATTTTACCATAAATCAGCTTTAGCTTTCCATAAAGAAGCGCTTGTAGAGTCGGGAAATTTTTGATTTTTCTTAAGTTACCGAAAACAGTGATTTCACTTTCACAAGCGCTCCGGAAATGATTATTTATTTTAGGATTTAGGTTGAATCAGATTTTAGGAAGAACCTCCTAACTTCCTTTGAACGTGGACAACATTTGTAGGATACTCTTTTTGAAGGCAGGAAGAGAGAAACGCAAATTCGTGGGAGATGAAGGCGCATTAAACGGTGCAACGTCGTCCGCGAAATATCCGTTTTATCTTGAACAATTCCCAAGATACATGTTCGTCCGGGCTTGGAAGAGGCTTCGGTTGGATCAGGGTGCGGAGGCTTGCGCGGGGCCATTCTTCTTTCGCAGCAGCTCTCGGGCTAACTCTTCACGGAACAGTCTTTCTCGTCCGTCGGTCCGCGGGGTAGAAACTTCGAAACCGTCAAAAGCACGGGGAGTTCTTTGAGAGGTTCTTTGAAACTCGTCTGAAAGAAGCCTCCATCGGCGGTCTCACTGGCTGTGTAAATCCGATACGAACACGTACTAGAAGGGCCGCACGAAGAACGGCGAAAAGGGGCGGTTTAAGGCGCGGGGGTTGGACGAGGAGGATGAGGACGACGAGGAGCCACAGTGCCGCGCCAGGGAGAAACCGACGGAATTTCCATGAACGAGGAAAAAGAAAGAGCGAAGTTTCTCGATGCGGTCAACCTAGTTAGTCCTGAATATCGCCGGGCACCGGGGCTCTCCGGTCTGGTATTCGCAGCCGGAAACCGCTCGGCACGTTAAATGACACCAATTTTATTTCCGCGGCCGAAGCCGGCTTCTCGAACGGCTTGATGCCCGACGCGTTTCAAATACCAAGCGATCGCATGAATGTGTAAATTGAGTTCGCGTATTCATGGAGGGCCGCCCGTCACCTTGACGAGATTTCCGATTTCATCGATTCGCCGGCATCGGAAAACGGAAGTTAGCCCGTTCTACGCCGAGAAGTCTCGCGAGCTCCGCAAAAATAGTGACTGTTACGCTACCGTACACTGAAATTGTTCCACTGGGGGAAAAATATTAGGCAAAAGTTGCTTTCGCAACGTGCATGCTCGATATTGTGTTAAATAAGCTGCCTTTATACGTATAAAGTTGTCAGCTACACGAAGATGTCAAAGGAGAAATCATTTTTTGACCATTGCACAACAATATTTTTTTACATAGAATAACGAGAAATATCCAACAAAAGAATTCAATTGTTGAATGTACACACACCGCTGCATTTAAAAATAAAAACATGGATGCAGTACTCTTTGCGCCATTCATTTTTCTCCTTTGACATTTTTCTGTGACTGCACCGGTGACGTAGATTTAACCTGAAACAATTGCCGTAGGCCACCCGTCACAGTTATGCAATTTGCTTTTTTAAAGAACTAGATTGAATCGGGTAATTTAAAGTTGCGTGAAATCTAAATTAATTCATTTTTGTCATTTTTATACAGTCACGTTTACTCAGTAGGTTTGGGGTTGAGTATTTTGAGATTCTCTTTTCAATCCCAAATTTGACAATCCCAAAAAGTTCATTGAACATGGAAAGAATATTTCGGTCCAAATTGAAATAGTTATGAAAATGTATTTCGGTCCCAACTGAACCGGTTATGAAGAGCCGTCACAAAAGGAACAACTACGAAGAACTGAAACCGAAGGAGCAATTACAGAATCTTTGGTTGTCATTTCGGTAACTTATTATGGTCTATTTTAATAACGTCTCTACAGTGGTATAATAGAATATTTTTAAAGTTCACACATTTTAACATTCTTCCATCAAAACTGAAATCTTTCTCTATATTATATCAGGATGTTTTTGCAAAGTGAAACTCCGAGCATGACGAAGACCCAACCCAAACAGAAGATTACATATTCCATTAATGTGATTCCGATATGCCAACATTGAAACAACACAGAATACCCAAACAATATTGAATTCAATTATACACAGCTCACATTTCACAGTACATATATCGTATTTCTCACATTCATATGTGTAATATACATATAATTTGGTACAAATATCCGCAGGCTGTTCGCAATAATAATTATAAGTAATTCGATCGTAACAATAAATTATGTAACGTATCGTGTTTCATTCTGTTACACAAACGAGCCTGAAAATCTTTGAAGTTTGACTAAAATAAATCAATTAAAACACTATGTATCACTTTAAATAAAAATAATTCAATTATACTGTGTAATATAGCGATAATGTTAAATTTTTTAAATCGTTCTTTCATGTTACTTTCATATTTCACCTCCCGATTTTTCTCATAAAGCCATAAAATCCCAGTAATGACGTTATTCGCAGGATAGCTGAATACTACAGAGTTAAACAAGGAAACTGAGACTACGTGTATATTTCACATCATAATATTCAAAGAAAAGATTATATATATTTCATATATTTCCACTGTGTGCGATTATCTTTTTAGGGAAGGCCAACAATCCTCCTCTCGAAATTCCTGTGAACAATTGTTTTCAATTTTCCCTTCCGATTTTCATCATGAATTTTCATCATAAAGCCCTCATTGTCAGTCTAGTAACAACGCTGCTCGCAGGATAGCTTATTGTTAGCGTAACCTGTACTACGAAATAATTAACGAATGAATTTATACTGAATTCAGATATTTTCACTACGGCCACGTTTTTGAGAAAGTCCAATAATAATTTCTAACAATATTAAATTCGTTTATACCGCCTTCAGTCTATATTTCACCCTGCGATGCTCCCTACGAAAGCAATAAATCTGCATTCTAGAGTGAAAAAGGCAGCTGGGACTAGATATATTTAGCATGACAATACTCTCGTCGAAACAATTACGCGTATTTCAGATGTATTTCCGCAGCGACTATCTTCTTAGGAGAGGTCGAAAATCCTCGGCGAAATCCGCAGGTTCGCCGGGGAGAAAGCTTTTAAAAATACAGTCCTCCCATCCGGCGTGCGCCAGGACCGAAATAAAAAGTCCCCGGGTCACGTCCCCGCGAATTAAAATCCCGCCACTTTATTCCCGACCTATCTCCGGTAATATTTGCCGAACCGGGCGAGCGTTTCATTAAAACGTTCTAAATCCTTCGGACTGATCCTGGGAACGGGTTTCGAACGAGGTCCTGGCCGGAAAACCGGTCGGCGGCGGCCGTCCGACATTTTACTGGGGGCCACTCTCGGCGGCGGATACAAACCTTCCGCGGGTGGTCACGGATATGAATGCAATAAAGGGCGAAAAGAATCCCGGGTTCGTGGGGAATCCGCCGCGACAAATCGTGATCCTCGCGACACCAAAACGCTCCGCGGAATCCGCACCGTTTTACCAGGTGCTCCGGAAACGGTGAGCTGGGGGTGGTTGCTCTGGCGGTTCTCCCGCCTCAAACTCCCACGACTTAGGCGGACCGTTTAGGTATTTTATAGGGGAGCATACATAGGAATAAAAGGGGTGGAAAAGTTACGACTGCTGCAGCGACGGTAATGCACAAGACCAGCGCAACTTTACGAGCCGTAAAGGGGGTGGCGCTAGGCGGTTTTGACCCCTTACCTTCTCGTACCGGAGACCCGAGTAACAATTCGACTTTGGACCACCGTCACGCTAAAAACTGCCACGTTTGCGACGGCCATTTTGCAGCGGGATCATATCCGGTGGGTCCAGAATGTAAGCTACTTTCAACCAAGATGCCAAATAATTGTAACTTTGAATTTAGAGTTGTAATTCGTTTCGAAGATGCGAAAGTAAATTTATGTTTCCTGTCCAGGCACAGTTATAATCGGTTCTATTAAAGTGCTATCTTCCAGGTTTAATTTAAGCCCTCTAAAGGTGACAAATTCGTACGAGAATGTATTCAAAATTGAGTACGAAATGAAAATTTCGGAATTTGGAAAAATTTGCGACTTCATCTACCTTTGATTTATACAGTGGGTCGAAAAATGAGAAACTTTCTCTTTCGAGAATGTTGAAACTGCTACGAATTAAAACGTTTCCAAAAACATTGAAAAATTCAGTCAAGAAAAAAATTTTCTAGCTTCGGATGCGCTTCAAATTGCATAATTTTCTATTGTTCAAATTGTTTGCAAGTTCATCGTCCTTAATAATTTTGAAGCAACCAGTCCGCCTTATTCGAACCCGAAAAGATAAAAATTCGCCAGCCCCTTCGCAACCATAATCCGAAGCAATGTCGCGTGACCTCTACGCTATCAGTTTCCAGCATTGTCCGGCGTTTTCCAGCGATCATCGCCTGGCGCCCGTTGATGGCTAATTCCGACGATGAAATGTCAGAAGTTATGGCAGAGCGTGCCACGATAACGTCGGGACGGTGTCTTGCCGGGATAGGTCCGCTGAGATTGCACCTTCTCCTCTCTCTCTCTCTCTCCCTCTCCCCCTCTTCCGGTGTAACGAATGGGAACAATGTTTTTCGATTCGTCCGCGACACTCGCGATTCCGCTGTTTCTACAAGTCGTTCCATAATTCACAGGAGAGGCCTGGTTTTGCGACGCTCGTGATTCTGTAGCTTAATGGAAGTATGCGGGGAACATTAGCTTCCAGGATAATGCGGTGGTCGTTTCTTGCCTGGAATTGAAAGAGAGTCGCCTAACGCGCGCGCTGTTATTATTTGTTTTGGTAACTGTACACTGGTAGTACTTCATAAAATAGTGAAGATACATTTACGAGAAAAAGTGCACTAGTAATTATAACGACTTTTTGATTTCACTTTTTTTGACTGCTGTATCTGTGAAACCGCTTCATAAGTGTTCATTAATTCTTATTTCTCTTCCTGCATACTTTTTAATTAGAATACAATGTTAAATTAGTGAAATTATTGACGATTCATATATCTGATTATTAGCAAGATTGATTTACTTCTTGTTACAAATATAGTAGTTGGGCAGTTTAAAAATCTTCTCGGATATAATAATCCTAAAACAAATGTGTGCGACTTATTATTCTTGTTGGTTCACGATTGAAATTGCTATGGCAGAGTTGAGAGATCCATTAAAAAAATCTTTGGGACGGACTTTCAAAAATGATACACATCGAAATAAGTTCTTACAGCAATTCGAACCAAAACCATATTTTTATCTAAAAATCATTTTGAAATACTTTTGCGAGCAGCTGTAGCTCGGAAAGCAGGTCACCCGATCGAAGAACACGCTGTATACCAATAAACGATAAAGTCCGCAACATCTTGAAGAATCAAATTATATGAGGGCGAGCCGCGAGCAAAGAAAAATCGAGAAAAGGAATCGTGGCAACGGAGAGCCACAAAAAAGAGAACCACTCTCGGCCCGAGGGTATTGGGGGTGTACTAAACTCGACCGGTAAACTCGATCTCCGTGTTTCCCGCGAGCGAGCGAGCGAGCGGAGGGAACGGGGTCACCGATGTCTCCCGAAATCTCGATGTCGTTACTTTTCATTTTCCGGTAACGCCGTCAAATGAGTCCGCCCTATCCCCAGTATCTCTCTTGGCTCGAGAGCGTTTGCTTAAGGAGGGCATTTATCTCGCACCGCCACCGGCTAGAACATTACGGGAACGAGGAGAAATTTTCGCACTTTGTTCTTATCTTCGGGGGTGGGGGTGCTTCTTGGAGGCTCACCCTTTTAGCCCTGCGGAGCTCGCGGTACTAAAAATCCCTTTCTCGGCCGCGGTATATCTCGGAAACACCGTGACGCGAGATGCGAACTTTAATCTTTGCGGAAAGAACCGCGCGAATATTTTATTGAAATTACACTGGGCTGTCCCGAAATGTCTGGTCTTAATGAACGGGCTTGAAATATGGAAGACGTTTCGTTATACGTACAATTTTGTTTCTCTAAAGAATTAATATGTGCATTCATATGTTCTTTATGAATCCATGTAGAAGAAAGTTACTTACACCAGAGAGACAATTTTCCTCGAAATTATTTAATTAAAAGTGACACCCTGCATATTTTCCATACTGTTTTTCTATTACACTCGCAGGACAGTGGCGTTGCAGGTGAAGCTACCTAGATCGTGTCAAGATTACCTTATTTTCCTTCAATCAATCGTCATGTACGATTGCTAATTATTTTAACAATTTGAGAGTAATACAACAATATCTACCGATGTTCCCTTTGACAAGCTAATGCAAGTTGGTCACGAGGATCCGAAGAATATAGCTATCACGTTTCGGGGAATTAATGGGGAGAAAATGTTCTCTCTGACGAAGGATACGACGGTTTAAAAAAGGGGAAATCTCTGTCCTTCGATCGGGCGCCGGTATTATTGCGTTTTATTGCCTCGCGTTTGTTCTGTGTTCCCACTGTGTTTCGCGAAGCCAGACGTCGCGTAATGTAGAAATATGAAACTTGTCGAGAACAGGATATTAGAATGCCACGATCAGTGAACGCGGAAAATGGATTTATGTTGCAAATTGCGTCCCGACGCTAGGCCAACCGGTATGCGCGCTGCCGATTATTTTCGTTTAATATGTATAACGACGATGGTGGAACACCGAGGAACGGATCGACGAGGATCGAATGGAGGAAAAACCGCGTTCGAATGTCCGCGAACGTTTCCATCGGATGGCAGGCACCGTTTTCGAACGCGTTTCGAAGACCGGCTTCATGGCGGTGCATTCGTTCAAATCTTCTCCATTACCAATTTTTACTAATGTCTCCTTATGTGTTCGCAGACTATTATTTTCCCGTTTGTACGTAACAATAAAAATTGTGTTCTTCTTTTACAATTATCCTATTAAGCTGAAACTAATACATTGATGTTCTTAAATATTCTTTAGTAATCCCTGTACCGGTAAAATAAACCGTGATGGGTTAAGAGGGTTAAGTGTATGACGGAGAAAGATCCGGGGTGCAGCGACGTCCCTTATCGGAACGGTTGATTTTCGTAAGTACGTTCGTCCCGCGAGGTTCGCCATTGTCTGCGCAGCGCGGTGATCGTGAGAAAACAAAAGGTGGCGGAAGGGGGCACAGGACACCGCGGAAAAATAAAAAGGAAGAACGAAATAGTAGAACAGTGGGTACTCACCATCTTTCCTCTGTCTCCTCCAAGGCAGGGTACCGTGAATACTCTCGACGTCGGAGATATCGCTTCCGAGCAGTTGCCTGAGCTCGGCGTCCGCGCGATCCTCTTTCGTCCTGAACTTGCCAACCTGTAATGATCAGAGGAGACATCGGGTTCACAGATGTGACCGCGTATTCGACGATATTGCAGAAATGAAAACGGAGACAAGCGGGATATTAATGCAACGGTAGGCAAGAAAAGAAATTGATTCTCCCCGCGGCAAAAAAGCAATTTATTCCCCTAGCCGGAGGGTGAGGAGCCGGGACAGAGAGGTTTAACGGTGGCGGGGAGGGAGAAACTTCGGGAGAGAAAGAGAGATAGAGGGTAAACGAGAGATGAACAAGGGGAGGGGAGAAAGGAGAAGCAGCACCATAATGCCCTTCACGCTCCGATAACTGTATTTGATGAGAGCGGAGAGGCAGGGCCGGTGGCTTCGAAAGATTTTCAGCGACCACGGGACCGAAGAAAAATATGAGACCCGCTCTTGTAACTCACCTCTGTGATCATCTTCCCCCTGGTCTTATTTCTTTCACGGTGATTGGCTTTTTTCTCGAGCTGCTGTATCACCCGTTCACGGGTGGTTCTGTACTCCAACGCGAATTCGGACACGATACGGCAGAACTCGTTCGGCTTGGTGTCCTGCACCCTGTGCAACGGGGTGCCCAGCCAGAGGATGAATTTATGGAATCGATTTATGATCCGCCTGTGCACGATACCCAGCACGATTATCCTCTCCGCGCAGTCCGCCAGGAAGTCCGACATTCTGAATGAACAGAGAGAGACACAGAGAGGGAATGATAGAGGCAACGTACAGAACCCCGCCGCACCGTTAAAACCATTGTTTTTTGTCTTTCCGACAAAAAAAAAAAAAAATGAAATAAATCCTGCTAACAAACTGTGCTATTCTGTGATACCTACCATTTTATTTTTTTCCTTTTCCGTTCTTTCTTGTTTTTCGAACGTTTTGTGCTCGGGTGTTCGTTTCTGTTTTCCACGCGCGCGTGCGCGGACCGTTTAAAATTCAAGCTTCGTTTGTCCCGATTCTTTTAGCGTCCCCGTTTTACATGGATCGGGAACGCGACGTTCGGAAACATCACGACAATTGTTTGTTTCGAGAACACACACGTTTGCACGGAGACCTTTGCATTTCTTTCGGCGGCTTCGCGAACGGTGGCCATTTCGTTCGGGGATATCGAATTTCAGTACGATTTCTGATCACTGGAATGTGGATCTTTATGCATGGAGACGTTAACAAGATCTAATAGCATTTTTATTTTATTTTAAGAAGAGAGAATTTGAAGATTTCTTGTCTCTAGTAAACGAAAATTGATTCTGCTACATTTCGTATTTTTGTAATACCTTCTTCATAAATACCATTTCTACTAATCAAAAATAGGCGCTATACGGAAGCACGATTTTTTTCAGCATCGTCCGGCCAACGAGTAAATAGCCCCTCGCCGTAAACCCTTCTTCGGCCGATGTGTACACGCGTATCCTTAAAACACGGCTCAAAACACTCGTCGTAAAACATCGCGCTCGGCTAACGAGTAATTATAAAATGAAGACGCGGTCAATCAGCCGTGGCGAATTTTTTGCACGGAAAAATCCCCATTACTTCGGACAGCCGGCTGCTGCGAGTATACGGGGGTCCAGGAAGACGATCGAGGACGAAACGAGCGCCGAGACAAAAACGAATTAACCCGACCGGCATTTAGGACGCTCCGTTACAGTTAATTAGCATGGACACGCGAGAGGCACGGCGATATTAACGAGCCGCTTCGCCGTTCAACAAAATACAGTGGCGGCAAAAAGTATCCGAACCGTTTCCTTTTGACAAATTGTCAATATTCAAACCGGTACGGTTTCGTAAAAAGGAATCGTATAGCAGTAAACTTGCGTTCATGTTGAAGCTGGCAGTCTATGGTTTCATAAACCGTTGTTCAAAAAATAAATAAGGAACAGGTTCGCGTACAAAACCGCGTGGCGTATCTTATACTATACTGACAAGGTGGCGGTATACTTTTTACTCGAAGCTGAGTAAAAAGATCGTGCATCAAATTTTAGGGGATCGTTGTAAAGGGGAAACTTCAATCTTCAAATTTATGGCAGATTCAAACGCGAAAAAATGTTTTCTGTGCTTTCAGCAACGTTTCAGTTTGTAGAGTTTTCAAGAAAACTCGTGTCCTCAGTTTTCCATCTGCCGTATCATGAGAAATCGTTCTGGAAGAAAATGAACGATGAATTGTGCTCGTTGAGGCTTCACATTTTAAAGTGTTTTCTGCATTGTTGTTCGATTTCTTTTTGGGGCGACTGCGGCTCAGACTTATCCTTTATCTAGCGCTTTTGACTACTGAAAAACCCCATCTTTGCGTGATCGAGAAATGAGAAGATGCATCCCGCAGCCTTGCAATCCTGGAGACGAGACTACCCCCGTAAAGAAAGAAATTTCCTTGTGTGTGTTGGAAGCTGTGGGAACATGGTGTTCCGTATTAGCAACCCTTACCTGTGCACCAGCCCTCGGCAGGATATGAAGCGTTATTCGAGCAACTGCTACTTACGCGTGCCCCACCCTGTCTCTTCCACGACCCCCCTCGACACCTCCCAACCCTCGACGACGTCGCAATTAAGTACGAGATTTGTCAGGTCCCCGGCACCACTATTGTTCTCCCGTTCACGGCGAACTGTAAATACGATTAAACGCGTCCTAACGCATGCTCCGGGAACAAAGGGGCTCGTAAACGGGCGACCTTAACGATGGCCAAGAGCTGCCGGGAACAATACCGAGAACATTCGGACTAATTGCCGATTGAAAATCCATTTCTTCCGTTGTCCGCCGCGTACAATGGGTACCGTGGAGGATTCAGAGCGATCGGCGGAAGATGATTTCGATGATTGTTTTCATGGTTATCGGAATCGACCGGAAAATGTACACGAAAGCATTTCAACGCATTGCGGAAATGTTCTCCGATTGTAATGTCTGTGTTTTCCGATGCTTTCTAAAATATTATTATCACCGTAAGAAGACATGATTGCGAAGATTATGAAGTTTGAAACAAATTCGAAATGTGAAGTGGAAGAATAAGGACACCTTTGCCTTTCGAGAATTTTACAAATTCAAAAATCTCTGCTATCATTGAAAACATTTTTTATAATGTATTGTGATAAAAATAATCCGGAAAATACACGTGATTCAAACAATTTTGGACGCATGATATGAAGGTTCATCAGCGCGATGCAATGACGAGTTGCAACGAAATCAAATACACTCGATAATTAATACGGAGTACAGAAAAATATTGGAGAACAAACTTCTGCTGTATCACAGTTGATACACTAAATTAATTTATTTCTATAAATCCGTGAATTCTGTTCATTCCCTCTGGATTTCATCTATTTACCGATCGATTTAAATATATTCTTGTACACGACCGACAAAGCAGTTACGCAAAAGCGATGTTTCCAATTTATGAACATCCGATCGAGCAGGTTGCGATCTGAAATCTGATTCTGGCTAAATCCAGCTTGATTGGATTATCATTTAGATTACACCAGGATGTGGTTTACATGTTTTACGCGCAGTTTAAACAAGCAATTAAAATTCAACGCGCGAATGCAAACGAAAAGATATTAAATGTGTTTCGATACAACACGGAAGCAGGAAAGCAAACTTAAATTTAAACGCGGCGTCTTCGTTAAATATTAACACAATTTTTCAGAATTTCTTTTTTGTCGATGGTTCGTGATATAAATCAAGCACCAAAAGTTTAATGTGAAATTGATTAGTACAAAGTATTAAGCAAAATGAAATTCTGTGTGAGTAAGAAAAAAGGACATTACCAAGGGGTACCTTTAGCAGAATTCAATAAGGAGTTTTTAGGACCGCGAGTTTAACAATTGCAGCCGAGAAAAGGAGATAAAAAGAAGAGACGAAATAGTGTTCGATATACGTAGCTGACTTACATAGATAACGCCTGGGGAGGAGGACCAGTATGAACAGATAAGAGCTTCGTAGATCCACCGCGAAACTCGAAGTAGGAACAGGATAAGGTGAAATAGAAAAAGGATGAGGTAAAAAAAGGAGTTAAAGGGTACCGGGCAGGAAGTCGGACCAAGGAAGGAAGAAGTACGCTTCCAGTAATTAATGGTGGCGCCATTTGGAGCGGTGCCAGTCTCGTTCGTGGGGGAAAAAGTCTGTCGCGAGTTTATCGAACGTTTCTCGGATCTCTTTCGAATTTCGCGGCAGGAAGTTCGCAAGAAAGAGGGAACTCGAAGCCGTAGGTGTCCGGCCGGTAATCGAAAAACCGAGCGACGCAGTCCACGCGGATCGGAAACACGTTTCCGACAGGTACTTACTTGACTTTCATCATGGTGGAGCCGTCGTGTTTTGCGATCAGCTTCAGGTGGTCCCAGGATGCCTTGCACTCGCTCTCCAGTTTGCCGATGTTGGACGCCAGCTCGTCGAAATCGATCTTCGAGGCCCTCGTCACCGCTCCGATCTAAACATTCGCATCGATCACGGTTACCAGATTATCTCTGCGAAACAATCGACTACGATCCGTTCACCGAAACGATTCTTCAATATTTTTAGAGACGGTGTAATCGGTAGCATTTTCGAGAGCATTTTAATGTTTATTCATTCGTTGCCACACTCGTTGCCACATACAAAACCTGCATATTTTAATTTTGCTTCCATCAACGTTCATTTATAATGACGTACTTTCTTTGTTCCTGGAATGTCGTTATAAACGGACATGTTGTTTTAACGAAATTATCGGGTTAACAATTTCGCGAGTGCGCGGTGGCCGAGATAGGTGAAATCAATTTTTAATTCAAAGCACAAAGGGGAGTAACAACGAAATGCCGCGAAGCGGAAATGTTTAAACAGTTGCAGCCCCTTTAGCAGCGACAAATTGAAAACGATTCGCGCGTGTATTCCGCAGCGGCCTCCAATTAAACGGGATCCGGTGTTAGCGGATCGCGCGGCGTGCACAATTTCACGGAGCACCGTTTCAAACAGTTTTCGGAAGAAGTTGTCCGGGGACAGAGAGAGAGAGAGAGACAGAGACGCGAACTTCTGGTCGCGATTTCGCAAATGTACCCCCGGTTATTCCGTCTTGCGGCGATTGGAAATGCTCTCCGTCACCCGCAGCCTGGGAAGAGCAAAGGGGAAGGAGGTGGCAAAAGGGGCACCAGGGGTGAGACTAAAGTTTTATCCGGAAGTAAAGCGGCGGCACTCACCTCCGAATAGAGATCTGTGGAATCCGGAAACTTCTCCATCACCATGTGGCAAAGGTGATGAAGCAGCGAGTGCTTGTGAACCGTATCCTTCACTTCAGGTACTTTGGCGAGGTATTCCAGCTGAAAGCCCTTCACCTGAAAAAGGCAGAGAGAGAGGACGTGTCAGCGTTACGCGACGCCCGGAAACTCGTGTGCCGGCTAACTTCGACCCTCCAGGCTTCTCAAGCCGGACGCTTCCGGCCACTTTCCCCGTCTAACATAATTCTCCCGGAAACCTGCAATCGATATCCGCTCCTGTTCCCAGTCCTTCGGGATGCCGTTCGAGTCGTCCGCACCGCGAAACTCTTCGCTTTTATGACCGGAGTTATTAACGAATTTTTCCCGCAATTCAAATCTCCCAGTTACACGGAGTGTCCCAGCTGGAGGAGGACACCTGCAGTCTGCGCCACGACGTATACGTCATACCGGTATTTCATTGTCATTATGATAAAATTTATTATAACTTCCAAAGTATTTTCAAGCACAGAAACCAGTATTATTTTAGAATCCATACTATATATTAAAAAATACCGAAACTGGTATGCTTTGTGCCTCAAACTGATGTGCAGTAAACCTCTATAATAATAAGACAGCGGATCTTTACGCAAAATAAAAATTTTCTACCTAAATTGCAACACAAACTGGAGAGTGAAATAGAAATTAATTTTCTTTCTTAATACGTTTAACAGGTTGAAAATGATATAACAGTATTTTTTAATTCTTCTAATGATTTCACAGTTTTAAATTAAGTGCATAAAATCCGCTCTCTAATAATAATATTACACATATATATAACAGGAATTAAACTATCACTGGGTTGTACGACGTTCTAACGAGTTCTGAAATAAACGAAAGGAAACACTGTGGATCGCGAAGGGTTGGGAAGCATGTTCTTCACCAGCCACCCGGTGTATTGACCGGTGGCTCGCGTCGCGTGAATTTCTGAAGGAAAATTTAACGAGCTGAATAACAAATTTTATTCAACCTGGGGTCCGTTTTTGCTAATTTGCCGGGGACCTCGTCGAAAGAGCCACGGGTTCGCGTCGGGCTGCGAACGCCTGCGGCCGCGGCCGCAGCCGCAGAGAGCCGCACGACAACCTCGATAAATGACCGTGGCGTGTAAAAACACGGCGAACAACGACGCGAAGGAGCGATAAGAAATGATTAGTCGCGCGGCACCAAAGAATTGCAACCGGCTAATATATTCGTACGGAAGCGAACGATGATGAATGAAAAGGAATCGCTCCGTCGCGGATCAGTTGAATACACGTACAATATCGCACGAATATTCGTGCGAATCTACCATTTGTGTGATTTGAGATCGTCCAGCTTGCACCGGACACGACAGCCGACCGTCCTGTTTGCCTACCGAGCCAGTCCGCTCGTCGTTTGCTTAGTTTAAACAACAATTTTCGTTATTAATGTTACTTGCACAGTTTGAACAGTGCACTTAATTCTGCTGGTCAGCTGTATTTGCACGGGCAACGCGTCATTTCGAGCGAGCGACGTCGCTGTGTATTTACACCAATTTTTTCATTCTTTATTAGGAGCATCGATGGTAAAAAGGAGATCGTGCTATTCAATTTAGCGATCAGATAGCGAGGTAAAGGCTGCAGTTTAAACACTGACCTATTTCTGCTTATTTGCTTCGCAATTATCCAAGTTGCGAAGGTATTTTCCTAGGAAATAATCGAGTTTCTGTGCTCTTTTAATTTTGATAAGCAGAGAATACTATTTTTTTATCACGCTGTTTGTTGTGGAATTTATCGAATCATGTAAGGAGCTCAAATCATTATGCAAATAACATTCAAAAAGACTTGCTCCACCAAAAATGTCAAAATGAACATCGAGAAAATCACTGTCCTATTATCCAAACATTTTTCGCTCATCGAGAAATGTTGTCAGAAAATATAAATTAGATGCAACGTAGCCGTGGGTGGAAACGGCGCGAATTCCGGCATCTTAATGGCGAAAATGGCGGTCAAAAACCGCACAGACCGCACAAACGCAAATCGTGCAAGCCGAAACAAGTGTAGCCTACGTTTCGTCATTATCTAACAAAAGGGAAACGCGATAGATCAAGAGTTCCCGATTTCGGTAGGATGGCAGCCGTCCAAGCGAGCCGAAACCCGGCCCGAGCTCCCGAGAGCCCGGACTCGGTCCGTTGCCTTCCTCTCCCGTCCGTTCTTTCCGTATCATCGGGCAACGGTTACACGAAAATTATCGACGCGGATGGATATCGATTCCGCGCGAACGGCGTCTCCGACGGACGGATTAAGCGGATATCATTTGGCTGGCATTCAATACCTACCTCATTTCCGTTGAGGAATATCCCGATCGAAAGGAGCGTGCTCAGAATCCCGCGGAACGTTTTATTCACTCTGAGGGTCTCCATTCCCTGCTTCAGATCCATCAAAGGTTCCGCAATTTCCTGAAGTCACAAAGGTGGTTCGCGATTATTTTCTTTCGCAGCCGCGTCTCAGCGGCGCGGCGCGGCGGCGGCGGCTGACGGCTTCTCGTTGTGTCGGCCTGCCGATCGTCCATTTTCCACGAATTCGTCGGGGCAACGAGCCTACCACCGACACTGTTTGCTTTTCCAAGAGGCGACGACAACCTCGACGGAAATCATTTCGGCGCACATTTGATGTACGCTCACGGTCAAAGCAGCTTTTCCAGAGAAATGAACGCGGTAATAAGGACAAATCCTGCCGCCTCGAAACCGCTATGATATCGATTTCGCCTCTTGAAACGGCTATGAAAAACCTCCGAATAATAATCGGTGATTACGATCTCCACAGTCAATACATATTGGGTTGGAACGAAAGTTCGTGGTCAATTTTATCTTTGAATTTTCATTTAAAAACACTACAAACAAATTCTTGAAATAGTTTTCTCATACAGTGCGCAGTTTCGCCGACCCCTTGCAATGCTTCAGCAGGGGGGCCGAGTTTTAAAAGTGGACGAGAGTGCTCTCCCATGAATTTAATAATCGAATATTAAATTCTTTTCGATTGGCGAGATGAGCCGAAGTTTATTGACAGGTTTACGGGCGAAGAGCGAGGCTGAATAATTCGGGAACGAAAGCTTTCGTTCGTTTTTATTACGTAGGACTGTCGGTCGTTAGTGCGAACGACGACGACGTGCCGTAAATGCAACGTTATGCGAGAAGCTGCATGTCATTCCGAATGCAAATTCTATTAAGCAACGTCGAATACGAATGCGCGCGTAATAGCGATCGAATTGGCCCGTTATTTCTCACGAATCTCGTCTCGAATTCCACGGAGATAGTCCCCGGCCACGACGAGGAAAAACGCCAGGTATGCGGGGAAGGAAGTCGCGGGTGAACGTTCCCCGCATAATCGCGCGATTTCTTCGCCGTGAACACGGCGAATACCGATACGCGATCGTGCTTTTAGAACGGGACGTGCATCAACTGCGCCTCGACGGACTGGCGCCTGGCTAGAGGGTGTGAAACACTATGACCGGGATATCCAACGATTTTCAATCTAGCTGGGAGAAAGGCATTTCAGAAAAAAATACATTTTATTCTTCGTCCGGAATGTTTACAGGGACTAAAGATACCAATAGTTATTTATTTAGAATTCGTAGAAATCAACTTTAGCTTTACAGAATGATTAGATCAGCTCTAATCATTTATGGAAGTCACTGTATAAAATTAAGTTAAAATTTGTGTGTGTATTTTATTGGATTTCATATGTGACGAAATACTGAATTGTTCTACGTAATTGCGACTCAAACCATCTGATAACGGCGTTCCTCGATTCTTTCCAAAGCTGTGCGCTGCAAGCCATTGTTTGAAATGCAGAAAAAGCTGGTAATCACCGGGTGCCAAGTCGGGGCTGTGGATCGTTAAAAATTTCGCAGCGAAATTACTGCGACTCTTGAACTGTTATCCGATGCACTAAATCACGAATGGTAGAATTTTTTTAACGACAGACTTTAAGAAGCTGGTGGATCAACACTGGCCCTAATAAAAATATCGTTGATGAACAGAAAATGTGCTCGGGTTTATAAATATTCACATTAATGTTCCTCTAAAAATTTCTTGCTCGCTAATATATTAATTGATAGTCTTAAAATGAGAATTTGTGCAAGTGGTTTTAAATAATCTGTACATTTCGGTTGGCTACGTAAGGATTAAGTGAGCGTCATCGCCGATTCGGCACTAAACGGACGCACGATCGGCTAATTGGCGACGACACAACGAGTCGCACCCGGTTATCAATATTTCGCGACGGCCGCTTACCTTCTCCGAATTCTCGAAGTCCAACTTGAATGCCCAAAGTTTCAGTCTGGCGGGTAACTCCGAGATGGAGGCCAAAGTAAGAAGAAACTGCTCGGCCGATCCCAAAGGTAGGTCAGGATTGGCGGCCTGCGCCTCTTGTATCCTCGACCTCTCCTCCTCGGTTGGCAGCATCGTCAATAGTTTCTGTCGTGCGGGGCGTGAGAGCCAATGGGAGAAGGAGAAGGAGCGAACGAAGAACAGAAGCGAACACGAAAATTAGAGAAATCAGAGAAAACACGAACAGAACGGATGTGCGTTTCAACTGAATTAGGGGACCGATTGTGAACCAAGGATCGTGACTGGCTGCTCGAGCTACCGGTCGGAGGATTTCGAACGAAATTGGGATCGTGACGAGTACTCGTACTTTCTTCCGGGGAGAAACACAAGGAACAGGAAGAGAGAAGTGTCAGAAAGGTTTGTTCGATGCTTCAGAAGCTCGTCGTAGTTATTAATAATAAATAGACTGCGGATGTTATGCTTTTACGAGGAAAATGGACACGTACAATTTAAAACAGTGGATTCTGCTTTCTGTTCTAGCGAATGAGACATTTAATTGGAATTCTACTCTTGCTGGTCTAGAAATTTCCGATAGTGTTATTACTAGACTGCGGATGTTCATGCAATTTTTAATGTTTCTAGGCGAATTATGAGAAAGTGGAATCTTATTCTCTGGAATTTTATATTCTAGCAGTTTTTTAAAATTATCAGAACCTATGGATGTGTCCCATTTAAATGCATTCTATTCTTTCTTATCCTCCACTGTATCAATGAATAAGCATGGATTCTCGAGAACAATGGCATATTTATGAAAACGTTCAACAATGTAACAAGTAGACCGTGGGACGTGATGCGTCTCTGTACAAAAGAAATGTTGAACGTATCTTCGAAGTACATATAATGAAAAGAGAAAAATAGTTCTCACCTCGATACCCTCCCGATTCATAATAGTGGCGTCCATTTTCAAGATGGCGGTCTTAATCGATCTCGGTGGCGGCAGCTTGGTCATCCCGATGTTAATGGCGTTCGATCGCTTATGGTCCAGCACGATGATCTCCTTGTTCTTGTTCATCTCTTGCTGCTTCTACTCGACGAATCAAAAAGCAAAACTGTTAATGGCCGACATCGGATACATCCAACGGCGAATACCAACTTAATAACATGTCCGTTTCAATCTGTTCTCGTGTTTTGTTTAATTACGCTGCAACACTCCAAACCGTGAACTAAATTCAGAACCAACACCGTGCACGAGTGGTTTCCAAACGATATACACGTCGGTCTGCGTGAAATTATACAGGGTGTCCAACAAATACATTTCTGACGCACGTAATACCAATCTAAAAGTCCTTCGCTAGGGGTGGGTGGGTACTCGAGCATCGGGTTGAGTCGGGATCCCGAAAGTTATACTAGGAAGCCATGAATAGACTGTGGATTTTATGCATTTCTGGTGTAATTTAAAATAGCAAAAATATTAGAAAAATAATTCTCACAACCTGCTAAACACGATAGGGACGAAACTAAATTTCTATCGCACTCCAGTTTGTTGCAAATCGGGTAAGGAATTTTTATTTTGCATAAAGATCCGCAGTCTAGTCATGAAAAAGACCACTTACGTGATTAAAAATTTGGAGGATCGTCACGCTTAAGGAGGTAGACTCGAACCCGAACCCAAATCAAGGCTCCGTTTTCGAGATATTAGCGATTGAAGAACGGTGGTTTGATTTCTGAAACCAACCCTGGCTCATTTTCAACAGCTACGATCTCCAATGCAAAGACTCAATTTGCAAAATGAACTTTTCGATTTCCACACGAGTCAGGAATGTTTCATCGACTTTTCCAGGCCACTCTGTACGTTGAACGAGCAGGTGCATGTGAGATATTTGATTCCAAAGGGACGGAGAGCGAAAATGCGGAGAGATGGGAACGCGATGGTAATGTATCCGTTGTTTCTGCGGATCAATCAGCGGAGAGTAACATTACTATCACCGGAACGAAATTAGGGTGGCCGGAAACGAACCGTGTACAACATAATGGCCGACGCTACGATGCTGCTGCGAGTGATACAAGGAAACACAGGCGCAAGCTACGACGGAAAATGGAAACCGTGGTGACCGCTCGCAATCGGTTATAATAATAATAATAACATGCGATCCGACAGCAAAGTTCAATTACGCAGGCAGAAATTAAAATAGGCCAGCGAAGCGTAGAGCGTGAAAGGATTGTAAAATAACAAACAGGTAAGCTCGGTCCGCGAAAAAAATGTAGAAACGCGTCGGTTGAGATAAAAATTTTTATTTCGCGGGAGCGTGCGCAAGCTTTGAACAGGATTTTCAATAACATCGGGGTAGTACTAATTAAAAATGCGCCCGTCCCGTTGGGAATTCTATAATGACGCCCGTAATCAAGAGACGTGTGTGCCAACGGACGCGTTTCTTTTCATTATCGAAATCGATGTTTCGCGGATATTTTTTTGGTTCCGAGGCTCGCTAATTAACGTGCAGGAAAGCGTAGAGAGAAGAAGAACAATTAGGTTGATGCGGGATTAGAGAACGCCGGCGTTATGTGAAGTTAAGAAATTAGGACTCACCTCCTGTAAAATTCCATTGCATGCCATTTCGTTCATTTTTCGTGCGAGCACCAAGAATATTGCAAATAATACAAGAAAAGATTAGTCGTATTGCATTAAACCACCATGACCAACCACCCAACCGCTATCCGCCGTATTATTATTCGTAGATCGTAATCACGGGATAATATGTATGCAGTCGCAGACGCATATTAATTTACCAAGTGTTATTGTTAAAGTTACTTCGTTAGGCTAACGGAACCGGTAATATTATGCCACGATTGTGATCGTTCGCGTGGAACGGTGTTCTACCATAATCCGATGCGAAGATTCAGAACAACCTGAGAACGCGAACTATTGTCCGCGACATTTGCAATTAACTACCCTCTCGTCGCTCTGAATTCCTAATTAAATCTCGTAGGACCTTCCGCGAACTTTTCGAACTTTCGAATTCCTAGGAATACTCACAATTTCAAAATAGCAATCTCGAGGTATAAATTGAATATCGTACAATCCAATTAACATTAACATAACAATTAATCCAATTAACATAACATCCAAACAACAACAAACGAAAGACATATTATAAATAAAAGAAGAATTATGAAAAGGAACGAGCCTTCAGCGAATCCCTCAAATGTTCATTATTTTCACAATTCTTGTCCACGCAACCAACATTTTCCGAACAATAACAACGCTAAATGTATGAAACGTGATAAATTCTATTCCAGGAATGATACAAAAGTTCGGCGGCGGTTTCACCGGAACAGTGACAGAGAATAACGAAGTTATTACAAGAACCGCACGCCGAGATCCATAAACGAAGTTTTAACAAGTGCTTCGCGCAAGCAAAGTATTCCAACCCCGAGTGGATAAATAATGCAACAGTGTGCTTCCCGGTTAACGACCAGCAAAAATCCCTCATTAACGATAATTGTAATTATACTAATTATATTTGCCCGGCTCTAACTGGCATACATAATTACTAGAACACGGACGCTCGCGTAAATACGAATTTTTATGGATTGATTGACAGGGGCTGGAATTACAAAATTGATCGATTTATTCTCTCGAAATAGAACGAGAAGATGAACAATGTCGCTTGATCATCCTGTACAGAATAAATGCATGAAATTTGTATGTGAATCAGTATATGTCCCTAATCTACCTTCCCCCACTATCCGGTGCTGGTGGGGAGAGGGTAAATAACTGTATTCCCCTCGATTCAAAGGAATTCTCTGCTAGGCAGTCAATATTTATAACCAATATTGACAGAGCAAATTCCAGGGCCATCGAGCTTCATTAAATTTGCAATGAAACAAAACGAAAGAAGAAAAAACCTGAGACAACTAAGAACGTGCCGGAGACGAACCTTCCCGGCATTATTCGCTCGCTCTCTTTTCCCTGTGAAGCCGTCGGGTGTTCCATAATTTTTCTCGATTCACGCCGTCCTTCTTTCATCCCCTTCGCACCCGATCTCTTTCTCATCATCTCTCGCTCTCTCTCCCTCTCTCTTGCGGAAGTCTCGTCGGGCTCTTTAGCCAGCACTAATTATTACCGGACCCCGACCTGAATTTAGAAGTTCAAAGAACGAACAGCGAGAAGAAAGAAGAGCTATAAGGAGGAAAAAGAAGAACCGAGAGAGACAGTATAGGAGAAGCATAGTATGAAAGGATAGAAAGCTGGAACGAAAAGGCGACGAAAGGCGAATAGAAATTAATTCGTGGCCCTCGCAATTAATCAATTGCAACTTTGGTTTTTAGAAGTGCCTCCGTCAAAATGAGCGTTGATGAGATAAGAACGTAAAAGTCTATTGAATACGACGTTGTCCAACAACATTTTCCAACGTTATTTTTATTTTCAATTAGAAAAACGCTTTTGTGATTAAAGAAATCATCTGGATTTATTTAAAATTGTAATTTCGTTCTTCCTACAACGAATTGAAAGTAATTTACCAAGAGAATTTGTCAAGAGTCGCGTCAAAGGTGGTCGGCGTTGGCTCGAGACGAGTCGGAGCGCGGAAAGGGCAGAGGGCATAAAACCGGCAAGTAATTACGGGAGTAATTAACGACAGGCCGGGACCCGTTCAAGCGGAATCTTTGAACGCGGTCGACTATGGACGCGATGAAAAATTTTCCTACGGTTTTCCCGATGGGAAACGCGGCGGGAAAAGCGCGTGACCGAGAAACGAGCAGCTAATATCGCGACCGCCGAGGAATTAATGCCCGCGCGATATGACGCGCCGTCCGCCGGAGAACGTGATTCGATTTCGATTTTTTATCGAGGTGATCGTTCGCACGCGAGAACGGAAGCGTCGCGTTAGAGCGTCGATTGCCCCCGCAGATTTCGCGTTGCAAATATTGAACGTCTTCTCTCTGGAATTTCTGCAATATCCTTTTAACCCCTTTCCAACCCAGTTTCCACCCCTTCTTTCGTAGTAAATTAAAGCTGCTTCGGTGCCGATAATGTTCTGTATAATAAAAGACAATTTTTATTCATTCTGTATTCGTATTTGAAGAGCTTAGAAGCCAATCATTATATGAAAATTAAGATAATTTATCTTCTAAACTCGTAACAGAAATTTTGCTACAAATGCGAAAAATGTCTGTCACCCCAATTAAAAGTGACTAAAAGTTCTAACGACGTGAATTTTTCGTTCGACAATGTATTCCAGTTTTCCGGTGTTAATTATTCATACGGTAGCCGCGGAATGACAAATCAGCAGTGTGATGTATCTGTGACGGCGACGCTAATGAGAATCAATGCGACGTCTAACCACGTATGCGACACGCAGATGCAACGGCACAGAATGTATTAAACAGAAGTTTCCAAGTCGCACCACTTAATCAGTATGATTTATGATAGCTTGCACCACAGATTCCTATTTCACGGGTGGTTTTACGCTAGAATCCCAACACTGCATACAAAAATGCTAATAAGTAGACCGGGGATTTTTGAAATAAATATTTTCTGCGCGTGCCACATGAATTTCCTTCCTCCTTCAACAATTTCAGTAGAACTATCAGAAAGTGTAAAGCATCAAGGGAAGTATTTTTCTGTTAATACGTTGGACAACCCGTACAAGTATACAATTCCAGAATAAGAACGGCAATTATTTTCGCACCAACCCCTATATTTTTTCAACGATCAAATGATAAACACGGAATCGCCGGATTCCCGCGGGCAGGTACGAACTTCACGGTGAAGGAAGAGGGAAACGCGAGGGCGAGAACGAGCAACGGGATTTTTATCCTCTTAAGCTTCGACAAACGTTTGCACCCTCGTCGACGGAAGACGCGCGAGCGCGAAAGCTCCTGGGATTCAACGGGACACGGAGAAGTGACGCGACTCGCTCTGTGTTATTCTATACGCAATCGAAAATAGAACCGTTTAAGGGCAAAGCGGTTTAAGGGGACGAGCTAACCCCCACCTGCTAACGGGCTCGGATTAAACGCGTAATCCGTGTCAAAGGCATCGACAGACCGAAGCCTTAACACGCTTCCTGGCCCTATCATCCCTGTTCGAGCGAAAGCTTTAGCGTTTACACGTTTGTAAGTGGTATTAATGGAATCTTCGTATGGTCCTCAACGGCGGATTAACCCTTTGCCTTATAACATCCGGTCAAAGACATCGCGCAGTGGCGGATTTCCTTGCTGAAACTTTGATGATGTTCCTGTTCGTTTCGAGGATTTCCTCACCCACATAATTCAATTTGGCGATATTTTTTTACCACGAGAAAAGACAAATTTTTTCGAATAATTTTTTAATGAAATTTTTATCGGCATATTTATGACGTTTTTCTGATTCACATTACGTTTGTGATATTCTATAGAATCTCTATTATCCGTACTGCTAGAATGTCCTGGTTACGTAAGAAAGGACCCATCATCAACCACCGTCTCTTTCACCGTGAAAACCCGTGTGACAGTAGGTCGCCATGCCGCTCAAAAGCGACCATGAAGAATCATTTCTTTGACCCGACAGGTTTGAACGTTTCATCCCCTTTAACCTCGCCGGCGAAGCCCCGAACCAGCGATCCGGTTAACCAGCCACGTAGCTTTGTGTATTCAGGATTGCGGGTGGTCGAGCTGTGGAATTTCCGCGCGATGAAAAGGTTCTCACGGCGGATACGGGCCGGTGCAATACCGAGAGCCCAAGAGCTAGCTCGTTGCTTCGCGTCGCGGTTTAACGAAACGCCGGCCGCGGAATGACTAACGTCGACGTCGGACATGCCCGCCTCGTGGTCGACGCACCGGGGGAGCCCGAAACAAAGAAAACCAAAGATTCATGGGACAGGGCCGCGGTAGCGTCCTTTTTTCGCACCCGCGGAATTCCCTCGCAGTAATTAAACTTCCTGACGCCCCAATAGAGTTTTGAGAAACCGCGGGAGCTTTTGGAGCAAGTAGTTTTTCGTCGACTTTAGCAGAGAAACACACGTGGAGCGAGAGAGAGAGCAATCGAGAACTTCACAGCTTGAGAACTTGGGAGTTTGGGGGCTAGGGAGCTTAGGAGCTTGGGCATGGGAATTTGGAAGCTTGGGGGCTTCAGAGCTTGGAGGCTTGGGAGCTTGGAAACCTTGGAGCTTGGAAGCCTTGGAGCTTGGGGACTTAGGAGCTTGGGGACTAGGGAATTTAGGAGCTTAGCGCATGGGAATTTGAGAGCTTGGGGACTAGGGAGCTTAGGAGCTTGGGGCATGAGAATTCGGAAGCTTGGAGGCTTGAGAGCTTGGGAGTTGAGAAGCTTGGTGCATGAGAATTTAGGAAATTGGGGGCTCTGCGGCTTGATAATTTGAGAGCTTGGAAGCTGGAGTGTTTAAGAACTTATATTCTCCCAAGTTCTATAGCCTCCAAGTTCCAAAGTGAGATAAGCAAAGCTTGTGGGGCTTGAGAGCTTGAGAAAGAAATGGAAGGCAGACAATGAGAGAGGGGGGAGCAGAATAAAAAGGAGCGAGAGAGGGTAATTGAGTGAGAGAGCGAAAGAGAAGGTGTGAGAGGGTGAGCGGAAGTTAAATCCTGCAACGTCCATTGTTCCCACGCGGACGCGAAAGTTATGACGCCGAAGCACGGTCGAAATCCAATTATATTTTGCCGGTCGACAGATTTAGAATACGCCGGTCGGCTCGTGTGTCCTCGATCGCGAATGGCTCAAGGATTCCAGAGGTCCCACCCCCTAATCCCTTCGATATGACGGAAGAAATATATCACGCGAGATATTTCGCGAAACGAACTACACTCGCGCTACTCGGCCGGATGTGATAGACTGGAGATTAATGTTAAATAACCTTGATGCGACAGACTGCCCTGTAACCTTCGATAAAGGAATAATGGATTTTTCGTGCCGGATGAAATATCGGATACATGGCCCGGATATGAACGTTTGTGAAGCTGCAATCGTCGAATGACGTATCCCCCGAGGTGCGGAATATTTTTGTGGCACTGATCCGCCGTGTTTCGCTCCTCTTGTTCTAGAGAAACCTTATACAGCCGCCGAAAATATGTATATCAGTTTACGAATCCAGTTCTTACAAATTATTATATTAAAACCAATGCACACCCCTTTGCGCGATGAAACAGTTAGGAACATCGTCTACAGGTCAAACCAATCAACCCCTTTAAAACTAAAAGAACCACTTCACAGAGTGCTAAGCTATCTTAAGTTTTCAGATGTTACCCCTCCCACCATTTCCCATGAATGTCTGCAGAATGTTAAAAGTGAAAAAGCTTCGCCTAAGTACCCAGCTCCTGGCGGTTAATTTAAATCAATAGCCCCGTCCGGCGCATATTTTATGTATCAATAACCAATAAATTGCACTTATAGATTTCCAGGCACTGAATACGAATCGGGAGGAGACCTTCCCTTCCATCATCCCCAATTTTCTAGTATGCCCTCAAATTCAAAATTTCGCACAAGAATCTATAAAACTCCATTGAATATCGATACAAACAAAAATTCTGGAGAGTTGTTAGACAGCGTGTAACCCCAACTTCCGAACGAACCTATCCGCCGTCGAAAACGATTCTGATGGTTAATACTGCGACCCGAAGAGAAGCTTTCGCGAGGGTAGCGGCGTCCAGCGCAAACAAGTACGATCGCTCACCTTGGTGATGAGATCCTTGGCGCGGCTCTCGAACAGGTGCTCGAGCTTCTGCGTGTCGACAGGCACGGGGGACAGTTCGTCCCACACCATCTTGTTCTTGTCGAGCCTGGACAGTATGATGGGATCGTCCCTGACCTCCTTCCAGAACAGCTTCACCGTCTTCTTGCTCTTCTTGGTGAAGGTCGGCGGCGGACTCTTTGGCGTGTTGCTGTTCTCGTTCGCGGCCGTCGACCTCGACGACTTGAAGTTCACGCCGAAGAGGGGCGGCGGCGCCTGGGGCAACGGCGGGGGCAATCTTGCCCCCAAGGGCGGAGGTGGCGGGGCTCGGGAGCCACCTGTCTGCGGCACCATTGGCGGAGGAGGTGGTGGCACCCCGTTGGTCACGTTCACCGGGCCGAGGACGTCGACCTCGTCGTCCGTATTCAAATCCGTGAAGTCGAGGTCGCACAACGCCAACGGTCTCTTCAACTTCTTCACCAGCTCTTCCCAGTGCAGCTCGTTCTCCGATTTCTTCGTTTCCTGCAACTTCGGCAGGTTGTCGCTGGTCGGCGACTTCAACACGTCCGCCTTTGACTTCGACTTCGCCAGACCCTCCTTCGCTTTCGAGATCAGACCGCTCATGTCCCCTATCCTGAAATCGAAGAGTCACGGTCAAAGATGCGGTAGAACTTTGTTCACGATAGTCGATCTTTCCTGCTGAATTAGCTGAATGGTATTAATGAAGCCTTTTCAGGTGTGAGCTGTCTGCAGCAAACCAATGCCGTGGATAGATGTAGCCAATTATTATTTTATTAGGTTAGACTGCGGATCTTTATGTAAAATCAGTACAGACAATTTTTATTTTGCATAAAGATCCGAAGTCTAATAATAAATTATAAAATCCGCAGTCTACTGATCATCTATGAATCTCAACTTTTTTAATCCCGCTGTTCCCTTCGAGTCTGTACGATTCGAACTGTTAGATGCAGTCATAATTAATTTCTGTTTAGCATATTCATTGTATAATATTTAGCAGTGAATTAATCTATTCTACGTTATGTAATAGACTTGGAAAAGTTTTGGTACGGACATTGGCCGCGCAGTTATGACGCGGTGAGAATGAATCGATACGATCGGACACATGGTCAAATTACCTGGAGACCTTCTCCTCGACCGGACTGCTGGGTATAAGATTTTGAGCCGCCAGCTTTTGTGTGAGATCCTTGACGGTCCCTTCCCTCTTCAGCTGTAAAACCACTCGACGATCCTCGTCCTCGTCGGTGTGATTGCCCTCGTCGCACTCGACACCCTCGTCCGGGCTCTTCCCGTACCATGGTTTCTTCTCCTCGGAGTCGAGCTTGTTCGCGGCATTCATCAGGGGCGTCAAGTCCTTCCTGCTGTTCGTCCTGGACAACTTATTCGAGGGCGAGTCCGCGTTTCGGTCGTACGACGTGCCGTTCGTGTAACGCAGTCCGTTTGTCGGGAAAGGACCTTCGTGGAGTCAACAGGAAATGCAATGTATCAACACGTATCGCTGACTCTTCTCTTCAAAGAATTAATAAGGAACGCGAAACAGGATTGTAATGTGCCACGTGGATCGCATACTATTAACCCTTTGCGCACGAAGCAATTTTAATTCCAAAATCAAGACTTTTCTTTCAACCCAGATCATTTTTAATGGAATTCCAAGGCGAGAAAAATACTAACTTTCCTGATCGTCCGAATGACCCACGGACGCTCGCATAGTCGCCGTAGCCTCTTGTTGCTCCCTGATAAAGCTCCTCTGTCTCTCGGCCCGCTCCCGTCGGCGTCTCAACGCCGGTGTCACGCCGACGTCCACTGAAACCCGCAGTAAATCACTTCTTTTCTTAGCTGTTCGCCACTGGTACACACACTGGCCCCCGATCATCACCCGTGACGACGTATAATTTACTGTTTACCGAGCCGATCCGCCTCGTGTTCATTCCCACGGAACCGCGCCGATTCGATCTTTATATTGATTTATAGCCGGCGACACACGAGCCGAAACGTCCAAAGATGGTTCCTACAAATTCGATTCGTCACGGCCGCCATTCTTCTCGCTTTTCCTGATCACGATACAGCGAAAAATCGATCGGTGAACCTCTATCGGCATCAATCATTCCTGATACAACTCCCGAGGCAGATTAAACAAGGTTCTCGACGCGTGCTTTTAAATTATGGATGGAAAACTACATGTAACGACATTGTACTTGCTGTACGAATTAAGGTAAAGGTACCAGTTACCGGATATTTAGTAACAAGTTGGAATTCTGTAATTTGTTTTACATTATTTGTGAACAAAAATTGTTGTAATACTTTTGCTGTATATATGAAGCGGAAACATCAGGTTTATTTTTAAAAGTAAAGCTTGGTACTCCATGTTATTTTTATTAAATTCTAAAAAGTTTGTTTCGTGTCCGATAACCGGGCGGATCACGGTACCGGCTACCTTTACCCTAGGGTTTGAATTTACGTAATTATTATGTAACTATCCCTAGAACCTTGCCAACCCAAACCATGAAGTTCACAGAACCAAACTCTATACTTGCATGAAGAACCACAATGTGCAAACACAGTTCAATAGCAGATCTCAACGAAGCTCACGCGTTGCTCCGAACTACAAACTCTCTAAAACACACGAAGACGACGCGACGCAACGGTTCAAAGTCAACATGGCCGTTAGAGAATAGAAAAACCACGTACCGCGTTTTCAGGTTGCGTATAACGAGGGAGCAGGTGCTCTAGAACCGTAGAGACACTGTGATCTCGTGATCTCGCACTTGACCGACACTGTGTCGGCCCGCGTGTTTTCCGCGACGGAATAAACGTCCTCGCCCGGGGTCCCCCTTTCGAGCGGAGCTTTCCGCCCCCGGCTCCGCTCGGTTTCTATCCGCAACACGCGGGGGAACTGGAAACCGCAAGGTCTTGTTCCCGGGAGAGGGACGGCATGGTTAACGCGGAAATCGCCGCTCGTCAACGACGGAGTACGTATTCATCGGCGCGGTCGAATCGTTAACGAGCGGATTTGCGGCCGCTTATCGATGACACGCGTGAGCGAAACCGAGGGGGGAGCGAACCTATTCCTCGGACACGAGAAGAAGTCGCAGAGGAACGTGTGAGCTCTTGCGAGGACTCTTGCGTTGCTGGAGAGAAGACCTCACTGTCTGATACTCATCACCGGGCTTCAATTAAGATCAGTGTCCCTTCTTCTTCTTCTATTTTGTATTATTTGAATCATTTTAAACTAGTTCAGCATCTTCGTGCAAAATGCCTACGGCTAATAGATAGTTACTCCATGCGAGTAACTAAAGGTTAAAAGGAAGACCTTCCTGCACAAAATCATAACGTGTGTTGGGAGAAGAGTGGGGCCGACTCATGTAAATTTAACCGTGCGTAACTGCAGTTTCCCGATCGAGGGGAGCCGTGGAGAATCAGCCGGATCCAACGACGGTCTTACCTTTATTCTCCTTGTAGCTGCCGTTCAACTGAACCTCGCCAAGATGACCCTGCGAGCTCTGAGAACTGCTCGACTCGTCGTCATCATCCGGCAGGCTCGAGTTCAAAGTGTTGTTCAGGGAGTTCAGGCCCAGAGAATGGTTCAGCCGAGGACTCAGCCGCGCGTTCAAGGACATCGACAACGGTGACGTTCCTGTCGAGTGTCTGCGGGATTTCCGACGCTCGTGAGAGTCCACCAAAGACTTACGGTTCCGCAGCGTTTTCCTGCGGAGCAAAGATTATGCTTGTGAGACGTGTCCCTCGATTTTGCTAATCTTCGACTCTTTGCGCTATAGTTCAAATTGGCTAAGGTGATCTTTGAATTTTTACAAGAAAAAAAAGAAAATATTTGCACTTACAATTTTGTTTTAGCTTTATTTAACACACTATAGAGTAGTCTGTCCCATTGTTTCAGATTGTAACCACTGTTAGCAGTGCAGTTACACAAACATGTCAAAGAAGATGGATGATACAATGGGCACTACATCCGCGGAACCACGTTTTTTAAAAGCGCAATGGTGTATGCGTAATCGACCATTACGATTCTTCTTTAAATGGGAATACATACTTTTTGACATAGATACATTGGTCTCTGGATAGAAAAATTATTAGTACCGAGATATTTAAAAAAACGACTCTATTGAAAAGCATTGTTTGTAATATATACATTATGATGGAGAACCATATTCTTTCTTTAAAATGACACAATTAATCCGTTATTCTTTTCCAGTCAGGTTGGGTAAACTCAGGATTAATTAGGCCAGGGTCAAAGTACGTCAATTAAGTAAGGCTTGCTTTAATCTACGATAGTTAGATTGCGTTAGCTATGTTGGGCTTGGATTAGCTAGTTTACGCCAGTTATGTTACATCTGGGTTACTTAGTTGGTTAGTCCGTGTTTGACGCGGGATAGTTATTTCGACTCTATTAGAGTGAAGCCTCATAACCTGATCTTGCATTAATTATCTCAAGATTTGATTGGTCCGATTAATTGGAATTAGCCTGGTTTACTTACGCCTGTGGTAGATCATGAAACATCATAAACATTTTATTGCAAAAAGGAACCTCATAAAATTCCGAAGCTGAGATTTTACATTTTGGAACGGCTCTGTCCTCTCATGATACTCGCCATGATCATTTCAATGAAACCACAGGTGTCATTCAAGAAGATATCCGGAATTTGATTGTTTAATGGATGTAATGAGTCCGGGAAGTGAACGCTATTAGAGAGGATCAGTTGATAACTCCATGGCTGAATTGTTTAAGATCAGTTTCGACCTATCGCGGCGTATCACTGGCTCTGTTTCACTCATTAGAGGGCTAGCCATATTACTTACAATGGATAGATATATATATCGGTATCTAATCAACTATTAACACTAAACCCACCGCTGCCGATCAAATGACCGGTTTTATATTTCCCATTTCACAATTATAGGAATGATGAAGTTGCTTATATGGAAATTGGTTCGATCAATTTCTTTATCCAAGCACGTATTGTAATAAAAGTTGCACAACATCTAAATAAATAGAGCCTTGTCATTTTTACAAGGTAAAACAATCGCTTTTGGTGCTCTCTCTCTCCCTCTCTCTCGGTAGATTTAGTATTAAACATTTAGATATTGTGTGAGGTATTATACCAATTTCGTATCCACCAAAGTTAAAAATCATAGAGAATGTAAAAATTCTAGGTCGGAGGAAATGCTTAATTTTTGGAGTTAAAATAGCTCCTATAGTGCAAAGGGTTAAGAGACTGTATCACAAAATAGCTACCTGATGTTGTCGTCCAGCTGGCGAATAGGCGACCCCCTATCGTTCCCATCCTCGTGATGCAGCACCGCCTCGTAGATCTGGAACTGCCTGAGCAGATCGAGGTCGGTGCCCTGCTTGGACATGTACCTTTGAATGATGCCCTCGATCCCCTGCTCCTCTAAGCAGTCCACCTGATCGTAGTAAGTGTCCTGGTCCGGTATACCGTTCAGGCACTTATTGACCAATGTGGTGGCGTAGATCAGCAGTTCCGTGTCCGCGGCGTCGTAGTCCTTCAGCAGCTTCATCACGTTCGTCCACGGTATCATGCCTCTGGACGTATCCACGGATCGCACCGCTCTGACTAGCAGAAGGCTGTTCGTCTCCACGTACTCAACGAACACCAGCAACAGCTTCAGGGCAGTCTTCACTACCAACCGGAAACGGCTGGCTATCAACGTATACAACCACTGGACCGTCTGACCATGTTCCATCACACCGTTCATGCCATCCACATAAAGCATCACCTGACCGAGGGCTGTTCGAACAGAAACAAAACAGCGTCAGTCTTAAGGATACCCTACGGCGGCGTTAATACCTCAGTGCCTAGTTGCACTGCTACATTTACAATCTCGATGCTCACGACGCAATAATTAGCATAACGAGTAAATGTTTGTGTTAGATAATTTTGCGTATCGAGCCAACTTGGTGAACACCAAACTCATCACAGTAAGATAAAGATTGGTCCGAGCGAACTAACATTCGGAGGGCGTCTAACTCTTCGGGAGCGGCTTAAATATACACATACCGGGTGGCGCTTCATCAATTTCACATGGATCATAACCGTGACAGTCCCTTTGTCTTTCCAAACAACGGAAACTAACCCACGCTACAACTTTTTCAGCAAAAGCACCGGGCAAAAAAGCGTCACCAGACCGACAGTGAACGCAAATATCCAATGAGAAGCTTTTGTCGCGTTCTCCGTCGGAGTTGCCACCGGCATGGCAGGGTGGTAAAACCCATCAATTCCATGGTCTGGCCGCGATCAGTTTCGATCATTTTTTTGTGCGGCACGCGGTCCTGCGCCGTTTCGACGTAATTGATTTTTTTTTTCAGGAACGCCTACACTGTACTTTCTATTTAATAGCGTCCAGTATTCGTTTTGCATCTGATCCAGCTAAATTGATCGTCGACGGAGATTAGTCCGATATTAATCTGGTGATAAAATGATAACGCTAAAGTGATATAACTTCAGAAGATTTAAACAATTTTCTTTCGTAAGAATTTCATGTTTGAATGGGTCTCTGGAATGGGTTTTTCAAATTTTATAGGAGCGCAGTTCAGAACTAACTTTGCTTTTAAATTTAATAAAAATAAACCGCAGACAAGGTCTTTCAGTTTTCAGTCGTTTTTCAATGGAAAAAGGCCTTTGTCATTTTCAAGTGGTTGTTCATTATTGCCCAGACACCCAGGGTTTCATTAATTAGCGCGATTCATATTTTACTAGTCCAGGCTTGTTGTCCGTAATTTAACAGACAATCGGATGAAAGAGAAAAACAAAGTATACATTCGCAAGTCTCCGCAAAAATGGCTGGGTCGCGACGCGGAAGCGGAAATAACGGAACCGTCGGAAACCGGCCGAATTACGCAACAATAACTATTCTCGAACAAATTATCAACACGTAGACGGAACGTAACGCGGTCGTGTCAAAAGTTATAATTTACTCGGCGCGCGGCTACAAGTTCTAATTGAGCGCCGCGCATAGCTGCGCGACAATTAATTATCTGGCCACAGTGGATTAACCAGTTCTCTGGCAAGCGTGTACAAGTAGACGCGCAGGTAATCGCGGTAAACAGCCCTTATCGTCGATAAAGCAGTGTTTACCGATGCCCAGGTGCTTGGAACTCCTTCGCTGGCTGATGTTCTTGTTTCGCGTCTCGGCTACCGCCGCTCGAGTTCACTGTAAAACTATCGTAAATAATGATAATGGCCCTTTCCCTAAGAAACTGTACTCGCGTACCAATGAACGGAACCCTTTTATCTCGTTATCGGAGTTCTCGAGGATAATCCCAGAATTATCATCTTCCTTATCATCTTCCAATAATTTTAGAGAAAATGAAAAAGACGTACGGGTGAAATGTTAAGAACGCAACACTCGATTTGGAATATCATTTTTCCAGGACGCAGGATATTCCTCATCGAGAAGCGAACAAGACTGCCAATGCAAATGGGTTGAATCAGCAAAAACCCGTTACGGAACAGCCGGATAATGGAACTATTGTGTCGATCGAATGAAACTTTTCTCTGGTGGAAAGATCGACCGGCCGGAAATTTCCGTTTAATTGATTCCGTGCCTGTCGCTCGTGCTACGGACCGGATTCTACTTTCGCGAACGTCTTTTTCGACCAATTATCAGTCAGCTGTGATAACCCCCGATTACTGGACCCTTGAACAGTCTCTCCGGAAGCTTGAGATTTCACAGGCATTGCGAATGTTGCTTCGGAAAATCGATTCTAAAATATCAAGTACCCTTTCTGTCCCCCTTTGCAGGAAAAATTAAAAAAGAAATATTCAAATCGAACGTCTCCTGTTTTTTAATGTTTCCTTTCCATCCTGTAAATTCCAATTACCAAGTCAAGTCATAAAAGTTCAAAGTTTGAAGTCATTTTTAGAAATGCAATGGATGGATATCCGCTGTACAAAAGAGTACAGCAACTTAATAATCGATTGCGCGTAATAGTAGGTATTGGACACCGGGTGATCGCGAAGAGAAATACGAGACAAGCAGTTTTCCCCGATATAACGACCCGATAGATCAGTTTTCAGACGAGCAATAACGTAAAGATGCTTGAAAAACCGAATTGCACGCGTTGCAAGTCATCCGGAGCTCATCAAGGCTTGCTACTCGTTAAGACTAATTGCCAAGGAAGATTACCCGCATGAAACGATTACCAACTTGAAAATGGTAATCTCGGCTAGGTAACATCTAAGACGATCCATCATTTGCAAAAATTAAACGGACTTTTTGGAACGGTGATCGTGAAAGAAATCGCCCTTTCAATTTTACGGTAGCTGACTGTAACGTAAGTACCCTGACTTTTTCGCAATTATCGAGGCTATTAAAACATTTCCGTGCGGAACAATCGAATAAATTCAAGGGGCATACTGCAATAAATTAAACGATAAATAAATTAAAATTTCTCATTTGTAAAAAGCACGACAGGCTCGGTGCTAAATCTGAATTTATCGCAAGTGCAAACGAAACCGTAGAAAGCCGGCAGGAAATCTAAAATAAAATGAATTTCTATCGGGAAAATAAATCGCGAGTCGAATTCAGAAGTTCGGCCGATAAAGAACACGCAACTTAGTTTCCACTGTGTGTCGACGTAAACCCAGGAGAAAAGAAAACGAATAATAAGCAAGACTGGCGGGCGACAACTCGATGATCGTCGTTATCTAGCGTTGATGCACGTCTAGGCCGTGATTTATGCTCGACCGGAGGATGAGAAAAGGCGGGAGAAGAGAATGTTAATGCGGTAATTATGCTAATAATAAACATTACACGGCATAATGCGTTTAACACTCGCCACTCCGCCGTCCGCCAGTGATTTAACGTAGCGAACGCGGCCGCGTAAATTTAGCAATTTGCATGGTGCCGCGTATTTCACGAATGCCTTCCTGTGTGTATACGCGAATTTATATCGCGCGGCTTTTAATCCAATTCATCTAAAACCGTTTGCATACGGAAAAAATGGGCCGGACTAATGCCACCGGAGGGAGCGGACCGCCACGCGTTAATGGATAAAAAGATAAAGGCTCGATCTGTAATGAGCATTTGTATGCGTGGCGTGTCGAATATCATGGCAACGTTAATCGGCAACTGCATTCGACATCATTTCCGTCAGTGCTTCTCAATTTTTTTACTCTCACTTACACTGACGCCTCGATCTTTCTTTAATATTTTCAATCGGAGCTTCTATCTCGTTCATTTGTAAAACTCATTAGAATGTAAATTCTTATTCTTATTGTAAATATTTTCGAATTGGTTCGGTTCTTTATTGTAATTTAATGAGAGTTTTCGGAACGTTTTTAAATGCGCTTAAAAAGTTTTGAGAAAGCCCCTAAAGTGACGACAGTCTTGCACTACGGAAGCTTAAAGGTGGAGATACCAGGCTGGCGAAGTGAAAATGGCCTTCAGGAAGCTATAAACCATTCGCTGCTCGAATTTCACCCTCTTAACGAGATGATCATTGATACAGAGTGCACTTACTAAGCCATAGCTAGCACATTAATCTGCTATTTTGTAGGCGTGGTAGATCATGAGAGTCTCTGGCAAATCAGCCTAAGTAGGATGAGAAGACTGTACAAGTACCTACGGGGGGAAGCTAATTGTAAGCTGAAGGAATGTAGTTCTACAATGTTGCCTCGATAAATACTCGCATCGGTTCTCTGGTCACGAGTATCTTTCACGAGAGGCAACATTTCATATTTTCTTCATCGTTTCAACGTTGTTCGACGTTGTTTCATCGTTGTTGTTGTTAAATTTACAAAAATATAATTTCTATCAAATCGATTTGAGAGACACTGGTCAGTAGTCCAGCCTCGCAACGAACTTTATCCTAAACTACTCGACCAACATCCCCACAATATCTAACTATGAACATTTTATAATTTTGAAAAATCTATAATCCATGATTAAATATTTCTCATATTCGATATATCGATACAGTTTCATTAAATTCCACAGAATCAAAAGCATTGTGGAAATGGAACCGATGTAAGACCATACCACATCGCTTTGATACTCATTTCAAAGGAAACAGTCGTCCGTGTTTGGAGATTTTTCTGACAGGCTGTACATTGTTGTTTTTGCAGAATTAATGTAATTGTGGAAACCGTGGTGATTTGAGAGACACTGCGCCAGCCGAGCGTCACGTTTCAGGCATCGACGTCGCAATCGTAGCGCCGCTTCATCGGTACGATCGCGCGCCGGTAATGACAATAATTGTAAAGCGATTTAAGCGCGCCACGATTGCGGGCATTAGCCGGCCCGTTATCATTACACCGGGCCATAAGTTACGCCGCTAAATCTAATTAGAAGCGTACCGGTGCGGTGGTATAGTTTCGCTGGCCGAGCGCGCGACTCGGCGAGATCACCGGCTACCATCGGGCCCCGTTTTCCCACGCGATATCATAATCGACCAGAATACGGAAGTATTGGCAACAGATTTTTACGTGTCCACGTTAAGCATATTATAAGCACGTTACGTATCTTATAACAAGATATTTTTGGAAAAAATAGGTGAAAATTATAGTTAGACAGCGGATCTTTCTGCAAAATAAAAATTGTCTGCAGAAATTACACAACGTAGGAGCCAACTGGAAATTAAATTCTTTTAATATGCACACTGCTTTAAATTTTGTCTTGAATGCATAATAATCCATTATGCTTGGGTTGATTAGCATCGAATTTTGTTAGAATTAGATGAATCTATGTTGGAATTGTCACAGTTGAAAAATATAGGGTCCAACGCATGGGCGCGCGCACGATCGCGGATTAACGCGAGACGGCCATAATTTTCCGCGCGAAAAATCCACCGACAGCCAGCCGACGTACGTTACGGTAAGCACCCTCGTGTTACCTTTTTCCCTGCGCCTTCTCTTCATCCTGTTTCACCTCCTCCGCCACCCCCGAGGAGCAAAAAGAACGGAGAATGGGTGAAAGGAGGAGGGAAAAATGGAAGAAGAGAAAAAAATAGTGGAAACTCCGACGACATTGCGTCCGACGGCACAGAAAACGTTCCCCCCTGTAATTTAGAGTCATAATCCGCGCGCGGCCCGGAAACGCGGTTTCTATGGATTCGGACGCTGACACCGGGATCTCTTCGTTTCATGGAATAGAGTCTCGGATCGATGAAATACGAATTCTTCCGCCTGGTAACCTGAATCTATTCTTGTAAATCAGGTGAAAGAGCTCTCGTACGATTTCATTCTAGGATGACTTCTACGCTAACGAATTTTATTCGAGTTCCAGCATTTTCCGCAGATTCAAAGCTCTTGGTTTGCTCTCTGCTCGTCGAAAAACTCAAATCCCTCCCCTGTATATACATAATCATTGTACGAATTGAACAGAACAGGAGTCAAATCCTATCCTTTTAATTTGTCCACTCGTTTAAATTGCAGTTACTCGTTTTTGTAAAAAATTCATAAAATCCACAATCTACTTGTCATTTACTTAACTTTTACTGAACCGAGCTTTAAAAATGGGGCTGGCATGTGTTGCCTTATAAAATATCATAGCATTTCTATAGATTTTTTGTTATTTTTATTATATGTTCTTAGGGAGACAAAAATGTGTATGAACATTTCCCGAGAGAGCACCATTATAATTCCATTAATTTTAAAGTAAAAAACCAAATGCGTCAATTCCTCCAATCAGTTTCAAGAGAATCGAACCGTAAAAAGTAGCAAAAGTCCAGCAACGAGATCGAACAATCGCGGAACGAACGAAGTCAAAAATTGTTTAAAGAAGTCGCGTATGGAATACGTCAAAACCCGTGCGGGAAATAACTCTTTTATTCCCACTCGAAACAATCAAATATTTTCGTGCGGCGATCTCATTCGGCGATCCGCGAGGCCGAATGCCGGTAAAACTATACGGTAATAGTTCGATTTCGATTTACGACTGACACGTACCGCGGAAACTAGATTTCCCGGGGTTTTTCGCGGGCCTCTGTTGTTATTTCTCCTTCCTTTTTTTTGTCGAAATCGGGACAGATCGATGCCACGGTTTTTATTCCACCGATGGAAATATGCAAATGTCGAGTCGCGGGATTTTACGTTGATCACGGCCGATCAACCCCGGTGAATTCCTATTTGCGCGCTATTGCTCGCAGGTATGCATGCCGGGCGTGCTGCTCTCTGATTTGCGCGCTTCCGTTGCCGCGGGAAAATGCGGCCGCGCGGTCACGATTCAAAAGCAACGATCGTCCCGTATTATCGCGACCAATTTTCGCGGCTTTGTGGCCCGCGCCCGCGAAAATTCTATGAATTATCGTGCGGAAGACGTGCTGCGCGTTCGAGCTACGCGCGGAATTTCGCGCTGCTAAGCCAGACGAGAGCCGATCCTTCACCGCCGCGCGGTTTATCTTCACCTGTTTTGCTTCCGGGTATCTTCTCTGGGAAGATACCGACCCTCGAACCAACGAAGTGTACGATGCAAAAGGTTAAACTATTTTCCTACCTTCGTTGTTGGAGTTGGTTTGCGAAGAATCCTTGTGGCAAGAATTATTGTGGAGTAGCCTAACACGAGACTCATTTTTTAAAATCGCAACTCTCGACTGAGAACACTTCCATTATAAAAATTACCACATTTTTTGAAGGTACAATATGTATTCTCTTGAAACATGTTGAAAGAAAAGGTTGTAGTATTTGATCAAATTCAAAACAGTAAAAACATTTAAAGAATTTATAATTACACCTATTTAAAAAATAAGTATAGCATAAAAGATATAATTAGATGAATTTGTCTATTAATCAAATTATTTATTAGAGCCACAAGATGAAAAATTCATTTTTTAAACGAGAGATAAATAATACGATCTACAGTGCATCTACAGTGGTTCGTACATAATGACTTCGGTATAGCTACGCTTTCCAAGATCCTAATACAACTATTTCCAGATGCTGAATATTGGCTCGGGACAAATTAAAATTGAATAAGAGTAATTGGAGGTGATTCAAGGCAACGCTGACCGTCGAAATTTCCAATCCCGAGAATTTCAGGAATCCGTTGTTTTTTCGAGGACCGGTCTCTTGGCACCGTTCGAGGCCGTGATATAATGTAGGCGCGTTTTTCAGGGGACGTTGGTTTTGGTGTCAAGTTCGTTGCAAAAGCGGGGACCGTGCGTTGCCAAGCCGTCTCGACGATATCGCGCTTAATCGTGCACGTGGGTCCAGTAACTGTTCCAACTCGACCGAACAGGTGTTTTATAACCTCGTCGCTTTGTCTCGAAATTCAGATTACAACGGGATTCTTGCTCCCGTGCTTGCTAAAACCGCGTCACAGTTTATGTGCGTTATTAATGTCCAGTTTATGAACCCTCTTACAAGTACAAATACGGAGACAAAGAATCTTCGGAAGTATACTTATCTTTTAAAAGTCAATAAAATTTCACAAATACTTATGCAGACGAACCCCTATCCACGGTTAACATTACAACAGCAGAAGACAGAGAAAAGATTAAACGCATAAAGATTCGCAATCTATTACCGAGTAAAAATATTCGCTCGCTGCCAAACTTATTGGGAGAACGCAAAGTGAACAACGAGCAGTTCCTCAGAAAGTTGATCGACAGTCTCGCATCATCCAGATGAGATGGAACTCGACTCCGCCAGCAAGAGCCAGCGTTTCGCTTGAGTTAGGGAAACGTCTTATCAAAGTTACCATTGGAACACTCCCAAGCAAGCCGAAACTGCGTCGGCACTTTAATGAGCCAATACTGGGTAGAAGCGTGGCTGTAATCAACCAAACCTGACACGCCAACAAAAGATGTCGACACGGTCTAGGCTTCTCCGAATCAGAAGGCTGGATGCACGTAATAAATTTCCTGTTTACCGGAAAGATAAGGGACGGGCACTCTGTCTCCGTTGAATTAGACAGTGAACAGCGCCTGGTTTCGAGCGGCCTTTCTGCCAGCGACAACACGCCGCGAACGAGCTTTGATTTACGCACGTGATAAACGTAAACGGCAAATTGTTTCACGAACCATCTGCCTGCATTGGCCGACGCTTACCGGGAACTCTTAACCGCGCGGTATTCGCTTAATCTAAATCGACAACCGAGCCCGTTTCGCTTCCCTCCTCGCGAACAGTCGTAAAAGAATTAGGTTGAATCTCTGGAACGTTCCGTCGTTTAAAAAACACAAACCTCTCATCTGTACTTATTTATCCTCCGCGTGTATACATGAAAATTGTACAGATTGTACAAAGCTTTTCTTTTAATCTGTCCACTGCTTTAAATTGCGCTTACTCGTTTGTGTCGAAAGTGCATAAGTGAATGATTTAAATAAAAAAGAAATTAAATTCGTTACAGATAAAATTGCAACTTTTGTTCCGCGTTAGAGGATGGTTTGCTGCGTTTGGAAGAAGAAACTAAATACATGCACCGTGTCGAAGGATACCGGAGGGAAGAAAATATAGAAATGCCGTTACAAGACAGGACAACAGAGTTCCAAAGAATCGAATCGGAATCGAACATCCCTGCTGGAAAGAGAACAGGGTCGAGCCACAAGTGGGTTGCGGCGCGCGCGGAACGAGTTGGCCGGACGCGGAATTGGTCTTCTTGTGCTCGGCCAGGGAGGTTTACAAAGCACTCGACCGGGCTGCGTCGAGCAGAGCGGTGGCCAGGCAGAGAGGGCAGAGAGAGAGAGAAAGAGAGAATTGAGAGAGAAGAGAGTGGCTGGGTGAGGAAGGCACTCGAATCTTGCGCACGATGAAAGGGTGCATTCATAATCTGCAACGCGTCGCGGTTTCACGGAGCGGAGTCACGAGGCAGCGCAGAGCACCGCTCGCGAAAGGCTGCTTACGTGCCGCAGTCGCTTTTGTAAACACACAGGCGCGCGTTAACGGCGCAGTTTGCCCGCGTGCTCCACCGGGAATGCATCTTGCATCAGCGTCGGGGATGCGCGTGCCGCGGAAAACGCGCGTATCGCCGTCGCACAAAGACGAGAGAGAGAGAGAGCGCCGCGCGCGCTGCACAGCATCGCGTCGCTGATGCGCCGCCTCGTTACGTGTTGTTACCCGCATTACGACCGTATTATCTTATCGGTGTTAGCGAGACGTGCAACGCCCTCCTGTCTGCCGAGAAATCTCGGCTCCGGACCCCACGGGCCGACCTGCTCGCCGTCAAGCCGTGCTCGCCATCTTCAAACATGATCGAATGCTCGCTCTGTTCGGAGAAAATGTGAGAATTGTTCCAGGCGATCGTGCTCTCCAATTAGTCGGTAGAAATAGAGGTTATACAGCCCGAAGCAAAATTAACCCTTAGCACTCGAATGGTGGGTGACTTTTGAGAGAGGCGCCATTGAAAATTTGTCTTGATACTTTGATGAATCGAATTACTGATGACCGACTTCTCTGACTTGTTTCGTATCAATAATTTTCTACACACACGCTCACCCCAGCTGAATGCTTTTTGCTCCTCTTAGACTGCCCTTTTACCACTCTCGTCACACCTTCATTCCCCTTCTAACATTTCTAACACCCCTCTCTCTCTCTCTCTCTGTCATCAATCCCCTCTTCTGTGTCTGACCAACACCGATGCTCTTGATACCCCTTGGTTCTACTCGACTCACTTGACCCTCCTGACGAACACCTCTCTGAACGTCCTTACAGGCTTTACTGCTACGCAGAGATTTAGATTGAGATCAAACTCTCCCCTATTTCGCCACACAGTGGTCAATTTGCTCGGAACCGTGCTCGTAAATATTAAAAATTATAGTCTCGTATCCTAAAGGCAATAAATAACGTATAAACTCATGAAAAACGTCCGCTTGCAAAGTACAGTTTAAAACTTCTGATTACAGGATGAATAATGTTAATTCAATTTGATCAACTTTACTTAGATCCCCGCTCATCTTGCAGTCTCCTTTCTCCACGATTTTGTAAACGGTACTATAATGTATACATAGTCCTAAGATCACGATCATTAATGCATGTACCTCTCTAGCATAATTAAGCATAACAAGTATCGAGCTCCGTGCGCTCCTCGTGAAGGTAAGCGTTTTTCGCTCGTAAACATTTATGATCGCAATTTGAACATTAATCTTTTTTTCTATCCGTGATCACGAAAATGCTCGAAACGCTCATCGGGAAGCAGGTACACGTTATTAGAAGCGCCGCGCCGCGCCGGAACGACGTTATGCACGAAACAAGTTGTAATCTATCGGCAAATTGTCAGGATACTCACCTCGTAGTATGTAATTTTGGTAATTTTGGTCAGCCTCGCTGCCAACCTTGATGAGACAGGCAAGCCCGTCATTTTGCACAAACTCGTGCACCAGGTCCTTGTCCTCCTGCAAAAGCAAAGTTTATGGTAAGTAGCGTCCGCTACGGGATAGATACGTGGATATACGACCGGTGTTTCGTGTCTAATTTATTCCCGAACACGCGGGATTAGGTTACTAATCGACAGGTAGTGCCGTTTGTCGAATTCACGATTCGGACACGGAGATTTGAAATGCTAAAACACTTCGCCATTCGGATACCACTCACGATCGATGAAAATAATGGTCCAGCGATCAACGTGCTGATTGATGAACGTCCTAGATCCTCGGATAACACGATCAAACAGGTATTCAGTTGGCCAAGATGTGTTTTTGCATATTTCGTTTCGGTCTGTCGACGGTATTGCAAAATTCTTCTAATGTCTTTTTGGTTTCGTGTTTGTCCTGTTCATTTTTATGTGAACGGAAAATATCAGATGTTTCAAAAAAGTTAACGAAACTTTATGATCGCTGTTGTCCTGCAATGTAGCAGCAGAGATTAATGTACAGAAATTTTTGTTCGGGTCCTGCGAGACCCGAAGATACCGTTGCAGGGTTGAGAGGATCTTCTGATCTAGAGCGTCATTTTGTAGGGATTGTTTGGAAATTTTGCTGAACGGTTCTTTCGCAAACACATTTGCTCTTGTCTGGAAACGAGTGTACCCCCATAAATAAACTGTGGAAGACGACACATAGAAGATTATATCGGTTAACTGAATATAGGATAAAATGATATCGATTGAGCTCGGACCATAGCAAAATTCCACGAGAGACCGTCTGTCTTGTGACAGAGAACACCCCGGTTCCAGACGGGAATTTAGAAAAACGTTAGCGACGGAATCCGTCGTCCCGTTCTCGTTTGCCTAACAATCCAATTATTTCGGATCTCGAGTTGCAGGATTTCTCGGAGGCTGTCGCGTTCAAAAGACCTCGGATGTTTCGAGGGCGACGTGTCCCGAGGAGAGGCGCGTTTAGCGGAAACAAGAGAAAAGCCGATTAAGGTCCGGAAGAGATGATCGGTTCCCGACGTTCCGATGGAAACGAACGGAGATAGAGAGGAAGAACGAAGTCGGGGCCGGGGTTGATATCCGATCCCGGAGGAGATTTATCTCTCTCCCTCTCTCTCGGCGTCTCCGCCTAAGCCAGCCGTGGGGCCGGATAAGGTAAATGGAATTAGTTAGGCCGCCACGGGTGCGAAGTCGCGGACATAATGGAAAATCTACCAAGTTTGATTAAACTCGCCGGTTACCCGAGCGAAGTCGAGAGACGTCTCGCGATCTCATTGGACGATCGCGACCGGACAACACCCCGCGAACCGGAAGTACCTCCGCGAAATTGCACGGTCGATTAGCCTGGCCGGATTAAGAAACCGAAATTGAACGTCGCGTCGATGCCTCCGCGATAAATCCACTGGGTCGATCCAATAACGATCCCGCGCTCCTCTCTCAGGGAAACAGGAGACCGGTCGGGTCTACGGAATCTCGGCGAACAGGAGATCTCTGGTTTGTAATTAATTTCGTAGCTAGCCGGCTTGATAATTGAAACGATAAGGGATCCGCGGGAGAACGAATTTCAGGATTGTTTTCGCTAGATTTTCGTCGCCGAAGAGGAACGGCCGCGATCGTAAATAGCACCCTCCACGAGCCGCCTTGAAATGCAATATGAACGGGAGGGTTCTTTACCCGGCCGCTTTGTTGCCTGTAATTAGATCGCGGATCTTCATGCGAAATTAAAGTTTTCGTCCCTACACAGAGGAGGTAGAACACTTTTTGGGACACCCTGTATTTTATCTTCCAAAAATATGATGTCGAGATTACGTGACAGATGTAATAAATGCTGTACCAAAAATATTTTGCACCCCAGAGTGACAAGAACGGGAATGAGAAGTTGACGAATGAAGAATTTCCAAACTGGAGAATGAAAAATTTTCTGGGAATGCTATTCTATAGCATCCTTTAAAAATCGATAGAATTTCACAAATACTTACGCAGAGAAATGTTTCCTTCATTTCGCTCCAAAAGAAAAGAAGGTTAAAAGCTAACGAGAATACAATGAAAACTAATCGAGATAACGAAAGAAGATCAGAAGAAATACGAAAATAGCTTCGGCTATTGCAATTGTCGGGTTGTAGGCGCATCTTTCTTTCAGCGGAAGAGTGGCAAGTTCCTGCAGAACGGGTTAATTAGTGAAACAATTAGGACAGTTCGGGCGAACAAGAGATTATCGAGCACCGCGTTAGACACCGGCTCCATTCATCACAATTCTAATATAATTCTACAATAAACTCATCCATCACTTAGGAGCACCGATAGCTTCCGGTCTAATGGGATTTCTTTCTGTGGGGAGTTTTCAACTTCGAACACCACCGTACTAAAGGGGATCCTTCTCTGTCGGCTAATTGCGAGATTTAATTGTAGGAGAGGGAGAGAAAGAGGGGAAAAAAGAAGCTAAGAAAGTCGGGGCTCGAATAAACACGCCTCCTACGGAGTTTGCTCTTCCTTCCGGAAGCAACGAAAGGAAAGTTCAAATGGATTACATCCGCCAATCAAATTCATTCTATTTCCGGTTCGAGAACCCGATCCGCGACTAATTAAAAGGTATTGATACCGTGATTCGCGTGAAGTTCCATTTCAACCGAAATACAGAATTTCTTATCGTTCAAAGACAATTCAAATCTCTCGGTAAGAAAATTCCTTGTTTGATGTTCTACGACGAGTACATATTCAGGCAAATTAATTTTCATTTTAAAACAGAGAAATGTCTAAAATCTTCAACTCGAAAAATTGGCTTTCGGCCATTTTTTCGCGGTTCCCACTGTGCGCCGATAGACCCGACGACTAGAAAATCGTTCAGACTGGAGGATCGCGCGCTCGCGGGCACGCACACCGCCCTCACGCGTTACGCGAGCATTACGTGTGTACATACACGAGGCTGCAGGTATTCCGCAGCTGTCGAGTACAATGCCGGCGAAAATTATTGGAATGCGACGTGCATGCCTCGCGTCGACGAATAACGAATTTGCGAGACAAAGGGCCGCGGTTATCGAGATACGACGGATAGAAAGGGACGCGGCTAAGGGAGAAGGAGAGAGAGAGAGAGATGGAGGGGGTGTAGGAGGAGAGGGTTGGCGCGATGTAGCAGAGAAGAAAGGAGAGAAAATGCACTCGCTCGAACCGCCATGCAAATATTTACTCGTCGAGCGAGTAGCTTCGCGTAAAAATAGCCCCTGTCTTCCTGCCCCCACCCCCGCACCCTGCCCTTTTCTCTCCGCCTATCAAATATATTTTCCTCCTCTCGCCTCCTTTGCGCTATCCTTTCCCTCTTTGCTCTATCCTCGTCCCCTTCGCTTCTCGCACACCCCGTTCCATCTTTCTCGTTATCTTTCCCTTCCGCTGGCTGTCTTTATCGGCAGCGCGTGCACGGCCGCTCGCTCGGTCCTCCGTTCCCGATCCCGCAGCTATCGCGAATTGTAAACTCACCTGAAAGATCTGCTTCAGGGAGAAGAGGGCCCGTCGCAGCTCGCGGCCCTCGCTGTTCAGCAACTTTTCTGCAACAGACAAGCAACACGCAACCATTTATTATAATAATACCGAACGATCGGCGAGCATTGTTCCAACGAGCGATCGCCGAGGATGACAGTGTGCTCGACACCAACCCCACTCTTATCGGGCTCGCTGTTTTTCAGAGGGACTGTCGGATTAACGTTCGAGTAAAAGCTATGGGACTGTCCCTTACCGATAGCGTCGAAACTGGAGGACACCGAGTAAACATAACATTTATACAATAAAGCTCTTGTTGTCAATGATCGTTTTATGAAATTTTTACTGACGCATTCGTCACATTTTTCGGATTAAAATGATACCAAACGCGATACTATTTGGATAGAAATAGTAAATGTGCTCTCAATTATGCCGTGTTTGGTCTTATTTTAATCAGAAAAGTGTCGCAAATATGTCGATGAAAGTTTCATAGAAAAATACTCGAGACATTACTGTGGACAGTTCTCTTGTATGTTTCAAATGATTCTGTTCGAACTTATATTGATGTTTCGTTCCACGTAAGTGTGGTCACGGTTTGAATTATTATATATTAAACATTTTGCATCCGCAGGAGCAATTAGCAGAATTACGATGCTTTTGGTACTACAGCTGCATTGATCATTGTTATGTCGGACACGAGAATCGTTCAATAATGCAAATATGCGTTATACGTATTATAAGGATTATTTTCAATAAATCCCTCGCGATATCAGCAGAAAGCTTGCATTTCGAAACGGTTTAACGTAACATAATCGCACTTATAATCGACACAGCAGTACTTACTGGAATCGTACTAAATATTCAGAAATACCTGCTCGCTAACAAAAACTACCCTTCCGTTTCAACCCTTGAACATTCGTCCTTTTAATACTCGTTCTCTCTTTTACGCTACCTCTTCCATAGGAGTACTCTTTACTCTATGCACACCTACAACAATAAACTGGAACGCGTGCACTCAAATCTGCGTGCATTGTTTTAAACATTCTTCATACGGGTTCACATTTTTCAAACTACGCTACTGGCATGCATATCTTTTATGGTTACGCTTTGATTTGTGACGTACACTCTGGCTCACTATAAATATTCTGTCCCACAAAAAACACTGCGATATCGTATATGGACCACTGTTGTTTCCATCGCTATAAATGATTCTGTTCCCTTCTCCATGTTTTATAACAATCCTAACAGTTCCTCTTGACCGAGAGAGGATGTTTATTATACAGTGCCATGTGAAATATTCAGCGTTTGACCTACTGCACTTTGATCCCCATCCGTCCCTCATTTCATGAATCTGTCCCTCGGTGTCAAATTGACAGTGGTAAAAGATCTATGAAATAAAAAAGTAAACAGTTATTTTCTTATTTCAATTGATAAGTTGACATTTACATCTTAGTTCCTCAGTTACGTGTTTCGCATTAAAAAAATTAAAGTCACGAAGTTTCGGGCAAATTTGCCTACAAAAAACAGAACAATATAACTATTGCGGATTGTGTGCATTTATGGGTTATGGAAATGTTAAAAAAATGCTAGATTATAAAATTTGATAGGATTCAGTAATAAAAATAGGGGTTCATTTCATTGCACTTTCTTCTTTGCCGACAAAAATTAGAAATTGCATAAACTCCGCAGTCTAAGTATAACTTATTTCGGGAAAACTGTGTCAAATTGATACGAAGGACGGATGAGGGTTGATCTTGATTAAAATTTACAAAATGGTGGCAACATACTCAATTCAGTTTATTCATTTTTTAAGTATTTTTCCGGATAGTTTTTAAGCCGACACTTCGGTAGCAGCCGTTCGCTGGATCCGCAAAGGAATTGTCTCAAGGTCTTCTAGGCTAACGGTTCAAAGCCGTTGCGGCGAAACACGCCGCAAACCACCCGGAAGTTCGTTCGGCGTAGGAAGATCAAGAACACGGCCGAGACACACCGGGCGCAGCGCTTTTGTTTCCGACGTCGACACGCCGCGCAAACTCGTTAATTATCAACTTCGCTTTACGCCCGATCAGATGGCCCGCGCGTTCTATCTTGGAGCACGGTTTTCTATCCAGCCGCGCGATGCCCCTATCTTCCGTCGAATCTGCTCGTTACATTCGTACAAAGGGGCCTAGGGAAATTAATTAGGGTACCCCGCCTGGCAGCTATCTGCGAGGCTCGTCGCAAAAATAACTGAACCTCTCCGGAGCGACGAAACACGCGCGATTTTTGGCAGAAAATGGGCTACCTCGTGGGAAGTATTAGGTTCTCCTACACAACTGTAATTTGAGCTAGATTTGCTCTGTGAATAGCTTCAACGTACAGGTTGTATATGGAATAAAGTAATGATAATTCGTCCTAGGGATGAATCTACACCTCTGACAATAATATAGTCACCATTCCTTTCTAAAATTAAGAAACAAATCCACGACAATCGGGCACGAACTTATGCAATCATCTGCAATAAGGTTTTCTTTCATATTTTGCAACTTCATGTCATATGGAAATCCGTAGCCGTCGACAGTTAGCATCGGGACAATGACCCTCCGCCCTATTTTTCGCTGGCTGGTGAGATCATTTTCCAGGCCTAATTAGAGGAAAACTGGTAATTAAGTGGGCGATTAATTTTACACGACGAATTTTCGTTTGCCTGCGTTCGCCGTTCCGCCTCTATTATCCGTCGTTCCCCCTTCCTCTGTTCCTTTCATCCCACACATACGCACGCAGAGGCCAACATACACGCATGCACGTATAAATCCGCGATCTTGGTCGGTCTCTCTCTCTCTGTCTCCTTCTCTTTCCTTTTTCCTCGGGTGGTTCTATCATTCTTTTTCAATCGCGGCTCGACTGTATTACTAATAATTGAATTTCATTTCACCAGCGGCACACTAAATTCAATTTCCCGTGGCTCGGCGGCCGCGTCGAGATTTTCCAGCCTGCTGGAAATTCAGCGGACAGAGACAGAAATGGAGAAAAGAGAAAGAGAGGCAGAGAGAGAGAAAGAGGGGGGAACGGTAGGTTACTCACGGCGCTCGCCGACGAAAAATCGGAAAACGCATTATCGGGGGTGACGGGGGATGCTCGAAGAAATACGCGCGACTGCCGCCCCCGTTGAATAAAGAAACGAAAACCGGAAACTGTCGAAGTCAATTCTACGTGACGGCCCCCGCGATACATTGATTGCACGGTTCCGATCGCGCGTCTGAATACGCGTCTAATCGAGCATCGCACCCCTATCCACTGCTGATATAATTGCTTCGCGCGGATATCAATAGGAATAATTTCACTTCTGCCGCATGGCGCGTCGTCGCATTTCCCCGATCGGCGCACGCACCGATCGAAAAATATCATCGCATACTTGCTCGCTTTTGCTCGAACGCGATTATAAGCGGCGGATTTCACGCTTTTACACCGGAAAGTACGCTGACGTTTCCGCGCATAATTTTGGCGGAAACGGGTTTCGAGTAGCGATACTGTCGAAAATCGATGGAACAAGCTTCCGAAGTTTTGGTAGAAATAAACTAAATATTACATGAACGATATTATAGAACTACAGGAATAAATAATTAAGCTCTATAGTAACTGCAAGTGCATAAAATAATAGGACCAACAATTTTACCGATATTGGTTTTCGTATTGTTACTGTAAAAACAAAAAACATAATGAACGAAAAAAAGAAATTATTATCCGATTTCAATATTTGTACATTGTCATTACATGTTAATTCCTTAATTGAATCTGTAATTCTATGAAGTTTAATTCAATCACAAGAAACTCGATAGAAAGTCCAATACTTTTTCGAACAGAATGGCAGCGAAATAATTTCATTAACTCACACATTAAGAATATTGAATTGACCTTTCTTTCTCCAATGTAGAACATTTTTCGATTCGAGATATTTAGAATTTTTAATCGCGAAATCAAGCTCTGTTTAACGACCGAATTACCAATCCAATTGAATATTAAAATTTTCCACAGTTTTACAAAAACGAATACAAATGGTCGTGAGTCGATAATTTCAAATTTTCTGACGTTCCGCTTGGACCACTTTTATAATGATCGACGCAATTAGTAAACGTACGTGTACGTAACGAGGCATCGTCGCGTTCCAGCCGACAAGAGACGCAATAAGAAAGTGTTAAGCTTGTATAATTCCGTTCTCAATTAACGTAGGACTCTGTACTTAACGTCGCAAAAAGGAACAGGGGAAAGTGGACCACGATCGTTGCGGGGCCGTATTTTTCTGAAACCTCGGGGCGACTAACCAATTGAGCTAATTTCCATACTCGTGACTCGACGTAATTCGCGAATTCACAAGGACGAGTCGTCTGGTTCAAGGACTTCGACTCGGAGGATTTATGGTTGCCGGTCACCCGACGGCTGCCGACGCCATAGATTACGACGAACAGTCTCGGACGTGTTCAAAAATAACGGATACGCCGGAATCTATCGGCGGGGAAGATAAAACCGAGCATTAGCGCGCCGATATCTCGAATCTCGTCGGCTGTCTTCGATTTGCATATTCAGGAGTGCCCGTGATTCCGCGAAATGTCTTCGCGTTGAGGAGACGATATAGGCCACGTTAAAAAGATATTAACAAAGTTTTAATAGACACTTAGTTGCTATATAAAATAATAGTGCCACCGTCGCGTTTTACGATGCTTCAAACCAACTTTATAATTGCCGCTAATAATACGGTGTTATTATTAAGAAGGGTGCTCGAAAATTGATAATTAACCGTTCTACACTGAGGATCTCATCGTCGTGATTTCTAGAACGAATTTATGGAATATTCGAGATTTCCCTTGAAAATTTGCAATGCATGAATGATTAAACTCGGATTATAGGTACATATGTAGATAGCTATTGGAATAATTCAGTACGGAACATGATACGGAATTTTAGATATTGTAATTTCGTATGAAACACGAATATTGTAGTAATAATGATACTATATTCGGAACGAGATGCAACGTCTTAACGAGTACAGCTTCCAATTTATTTGCGCGAGTTATACATCAGAGCCCGACTCAACACCGGAACAACGTATGAAATTCTTGTCCGAGCCTCGTTGCGAATTAGAAAACGATCCGAGTGTAATTTGACGAGCGTCGCCGGGGAAGCAACGGGTATCGGTGTTGCGGACGATGACGGCAATCTTATGCCACTATTAAGTAATATCTTCCGCTAAAGACCACGTCTGCGTTTCTTGACTCTCGTGTTATTGCGATCGGCGTCGCTCTTACAGCGAACCATTCCCCGGAATAAACACTTCTTTTCGTGATAATTGAGTTATTACGCTCGTGTCTTCCACATTTGTCAGAACAATTGAAAGATTAATGTTTTCGAGAGGCCTAAAATAATACATTGATGTTCTTAAATACCTCTGAATTTCGAAGCTCGCCGTGAAACCGCAGAACAAAATAGAAAACAGTAACCTAGTTTACCCGAATGGCGTTTCACCTCGGAGCGTGACGGATCAGACTCGTTCACTGGCCAGCAATAGCGTAAAGAAGTGTTCGCATTAAAAATTGAAAACTCTCGCAGAAGGTTCAACGTCTACCGGCGAATGGGAAAGCTGTGTCTCTGGCTCCATTCATGATAATCCTCGTAGAGCGGGAGTATGTTTCGCACGGCCACGCCCTCTTCGGTTGGGTCACGGTCCGCGGCGCCCAATTCGCGACTCCTTTCGCGGAAAAGGAGGCCCCGGCGACCGCATAATCGGCCACTATCACGCGATCTTTAAATGCATTATGCATGCCGTTTGTCGGGGAGAGGAGGGGGGTCAGCACGAGAAACAGAGAGACGAACGTACGCGAGTACAGGTAATTAGGAATCGCTGTAGGGGCCTTGCACGAGGGGCCCGAAAGGTGGGGGTGGGGGCAAAACAGCCAAGAAGAGCCGACCAGGTGAGGGAGAGAGAGAGAGACGTGAGATACGGAAACTTCGATGCGAAAGAGAGAGGGGAGACGCAGCGAGAAAGGGGGAGGGCAGGAGGACCCATCTTCTAAGAATAGCGGTCCCAAGGCCCTCGGGCCCTTGGCCCCACCGTAATCAGTGACCATATAAGCAGAAGCCTCGCCTTCTCTTTTTCTCCATGTCGCGGGCCGCCTCTCTCTCTCTCTCTCTCCTCTTTGTCCGCGACGTTGAGCAAGCTCACCGGCTCGTAACACAGCGGCCCTGGATCCTCTCTTTCATTGATGCCCCGGCGATGGAGCAGCCATTGGCCAGCCTGTTGCAACACCGAGAAAGCGGCAATAATGTCTATCCATCACACGGATTACCGATTTTTCGGGGCACCGACGCGACGCGCTCTCGCCGATCGAATACCTTCCGCGGAAACGGTCAATTAGTGGCCTCTCGCTAATTAAACGATTTACCGTTCATGCAAATGACCCGCTGTAATTTTGAGCTCGCGGTACAGCTACGCTGTTTTCAAAGCGAAAGCATCGGAATAAATGTACTGGCTTCATTAGCACCGTGTCTGATGATATCCAGCAGAACTTGTGACTTCAAAGTCTGTCAACCGGCTCGCCGCGTAACTCCATTTTCAAAGCGGTTCGCAACAATCTTTTAATATTTTATTCATTCCACCACGAAAATGGCAGTGGCAGTGGCAAGGTAATTATATTATCATTAGACTGCGGATCTTTATGCAAAATAAAAAATGTCTACACCAAATTGAGATTCTATTTGATACTTTTATCGATACACAATGGATAATTTCTAACTGCGTTCCTTGGTTTTTCTTAATTTCACCGGTGTCTGTGGCATTAACTTGGGTGTATGTTGATAATAGACTTTTTGCAGTATGAGTATGGTGTAACTTTCGTGCTTGCGTCTCGCTTCGCGTGTTCCTAGGGCACGCTCGTTGCTCGCGTAAACGACTGGTTACTCTCACCGTGATTACGGCGAGGCAGGTTTTTAATTAATCGAATGTATTCATAAGCGAGTTAATGTGCTCGAGCAAACTTCGGCTTGCTAACAACTCCTCGAACGCGCGGCGTGCTCGCGACAGGTTATTGCCAGACAATTACACTGTGCAACACATTTTTAACTCTCTTCTCACGTATCGATAACCGGTCGACGATTTTTACACAGTTCGATACGCCGAACGAGAGAAGTCTACCGAATCGTATAAAAATCTATAGTAAAATAGAAACAATCTCTAAAAGTTGAGGAACATGAATTCTACATAAAAAATCTTCCGTAGTTAGCATAGAAACTATTCTTAAAGTGCTAAATCCTAATTCGTTGTCAAAGCTAGATTTCTCAATGGTTGAGGAACACAAATTCTGCATAAAAAATCTTCTGTAGTTAAAATAGAAATGATTCTTAAAGTAAATTCTACTAAATTCTACTTCGTCGTCAAAGTCAAACTTCTCAAAATTAGTTGAACACGAATTCTACATAAAAAATCTTCCGTAGTTAACATAAAAACAATTCTTAAAGTGCTAAATTTTACTTCGCTGTCAAATTTCTGAAAAGTTAAGGAGCACGCCTTTCGGATTCGTGAACGAGCCGTAAAACAAACTTGTAACTCTGGGTCGAAATGGATGCAAGTCTCGCCATTCGAGGGTTATCATGGTATAATACCACGAGGCCGCACGTTGTAATCTCGCTCTCTTATTAAACATATTTCTTCGCGATGAGATCCGTTCCGTGTTTTAAACTTTACGGCGTCGACGCGGCAGGCGCGGCGCGGCGGACCGAAAGCGAAGATCGGCACGCTACAAAAATTTTTCTACAGAAACGCGAGCCAAGAAACTCCACTCTACTCTTTGAACAACGTTGAAAGAAGAGCCTGGGTAAACGCGTTGCACAGATTCCTTTTCGTAGACGCGGGTGAAATCGAAAATGTCGGTCAGATTGTTCGGCGATATCAAGACAACGTGCGAAAGAAAAGAAAAGTGGGCGCTAACACTGCATCTCGAGCATGTCCAATTGGGAACAATTGCAAACAGCAACTCTCTATACTAACTCTCTACAGCTCCGTGTCGGATGGATCATTGCTTGTTAACCTAATTTTATGTTTATCCATGATGTGACAAAAGTATCTTGTTCTGTTCAAACTTCTTATCCCTGAGAAAATTTATAAAATATTCAGTAAAGAAAGAGTTCTACATACATTCTTAAAGATTGAGGTCACTGTTACAAAAAGACACGGAAAGTGGCCACAAAAATACTAAAAATTGTTTGAATAAAATTGGAAACAGATTTCAAGCTGTTCTTTGACAGTCACATTTTTATCTTGAATGACTATTACACTGCGGATCTTTATGCAAAATGAAAATTTTCTTCGTCAATTACAAGATGCAAGGACTATATAAAAATGTCTTGCTATCTCTAACAGTTGTAATAAGTTGAAAATAGCATATGGATGTCCTTAAATTTTAATACGTCTTAGTGTTCTTACTGTTTTAAATTACATTCACCCATTTTTGTCATAAATGCATCAAATCCGCAGTCTAGTGATTATAAAATAATCATTAGAGGATATAATTGCAACGATGCAGCAGAAAATAAAATTTCTTGATAAGCATCGCTGTGTGCGAAGCAGCCAGTATGCACGTCAACTGCCATTCGTCCGAAAAAGGGGAATCCCGCAAGATGGAATCTATTTCAAGGCCGAGCGAGCTCGTCCGCTCAGTTGCTGAGGGTGTGCGAAATCCGATTCCGCGTGTCGCGCGATGCGTGCGAACGAGTCCGTCTTGTTCTGGTAACGTTGCACGCGAAATGTCTGCTCCGTTCCTTTGCAGAACGTTCGCCCGCAAACACGCGACACGCAAAATTCCGTAGCGACCCGCGAATCGTCTCGTTCCATTAAAAACCGAGCTGAGAATGTCACTCAACGATTCAGCAGAAATCTACTAGATTTCTTTCATATTTTCCAAGATTGCACAATTAGAGAGCTCCCCTATTATACAATCACTATTTTACTTACGTTTAATTCGTCCCTTGAAATCGTTTAAGGGGAACTGCCACTCTAAAGTACGAAAAGCGCGAGTTCTGAGAATTTTTTACGGGAATGTAATGAAAGAAATAAAATTATTCGTACATAAATAAGGGTCCATTGATGAAATCGTGACTGTTCACCAAAATCAGTGTAAGGATTGCCCGAACTTTCACTTAATTTCTAATTTTATCCCACGGTTCATAGACGGAGAAACTGCGTTATAGAAAAATGCGATGAGATCTAAACGAAGTTTGCGCACGCCGAAATATCCGCTCAGAAGTGAAAGAAACTATTCCACGGGTGCTAATAAAATTCGAGAAGAACTCGGTAAAAGTCAGACCACCCTATCTCCGATAACATAGGAGTAAACAGAGAAGAAGATTCCGCGAACAAGGTAAATTCAAATACAAGAGAAACGGAAGACTAAACAACCAGAAGACCATGCTTCCAAACTTTGAGGGTAAACCTGACTCGAGAACTTTGAAAGTGAGTCTGGAAACGCCGAATTGATAAAAAAAAAAGAGCGGAAAGGAAAATGTTAAAGAACAAACGCGGAACTTTGGTCGGTTGTCACCTTCGACTAAAAAAGCTGAATGAATGAAAAGTTTAGATTGTTAAAGCAAAGTGTGTCGTATGTTGCAAATATAAATCGACGTAATTGTTCAACTGTAATAATTAGACTGCGGATCTTTATGCATTTAGGGAAGAAATAACATTCAATTTAGTTTGTCTTCCTTGCAATCGATGGAGACAATTCTTTGCATAAAGATCCGCAGTGTCGTAGTAATAATAGTGTCCAAATAGTGTGCTTGGATTTTCTTTCTTAGTAAATGAAGTCGGCGCACAAGAGTGACGCGTTCTCGTGTCTAATTAATACATGGCGCGAAGACGGAGGGAATGTTGTTCGAAGAAATTATAGATGTGACCAGAAAGAAGCGGCGGGGAGCATCGAGAATAAACGAAACGGATCGGAGGTACGGGTAGAACCCGTTAAAATATGTAAAACACCGCGGCACACATCGTGCCCGGCCGTTCCCTTTCGCCTCCTCCTGTCCTTTTGTCCTACGTGTTTTTTTCCCGTCGCTAATTCTGGACCTTCGATCATCTCCACCACCTTCGCAGGGTTCACTGAACTGCTACGGCCTGCAGGTGAATTCTGCGAAGGACCGGGCCGGAGCGGATTTCGTGTCGCACGACTCGACGAGGTACACGAACCAGGTATTTTCACATAAACCATTATACAGTTTAATTGCGTACAGGGAAGCGCGTATCGAGCTCTCGCGACTTAATAATTACTGTATAAATTGATCACCTCTTTTATTTATTGCACCGTCGTAATTACGAGACAATTTCTTATGGTCAGATCTTTATGTATTTATGAAAAAATTGGCTTTGCGAAATATAAAGAAGTGAAAGATTTAAACAGTTCAAGAATGTGGTGCTTTTAATGTGACAAAGTTGTTAAGGGATGAAATCAACTTTTATGTTTTTCCTGCTTCCCACAATCAATGCAAAACATTTTTATTTTGCACGAAGATCCGCGATCTACTTATGGTACTTTATCAAACCGATGCTTCGTAATTGCAACAATTACGTTATCGTAACTGAAAGCTACAATTTAGTTTGGATATCAGTCTCATCAACAGAAATGTAGGAAATGTGGACATGTGGACAGGTATTGTACATTTATAGTATCACATGACACGAGAAATTCGGTCAAATCAAGTTTAATTCTTTCAATTAGCGCTATGACAAGTACAATAATGTTTCTGTCACAAGAAAGCACATTTCCAATATTTCAGCAAAATTAGCGTCTAAAATTGTGCATAATCATCTGGGATCTACATATCGATGTGTCTATCACACGTCTATTTACACGGATGTGTAAAATTAACTGTCCATTTTCCCGTTCTCCAACAGGTTATTCCAAAAGTGTTGCATTTCCTAGAAAAGGAAAGGTATCCGTACATTATTCGCAAGGATATTAATGAAATGCGAAACTGATCCAATAAGCTTAGTGGACATTCCACGCGTTTTATGAAAGCAGTGGCGAGGCGTACGAAAGTTGTTACCAAAGGACGGGCACGATGGTAACGATAATTATATTAATAATTCTGGAACGACCGATCGTAACACTACTAAAATTCGCGGAAACATATTCCGCCGTCGCGACGACGACATTCTCGGCAACAGCTTAATCTCATTTAATTACTCGTCACCTACTTTGCCGTTCTCAGCGGACGCATATAATTAGAGGCAGCCTGACAACCGATTCTGGACGTAATAACGAGTTGAACGAGCACCCGGTGACTCTGTCGCACAGTTTACCACGTGCGTAATTACTATAATTCGTATAGTTTCCTTTAGGAGGGACGCAAAAAAATACTTCGTTTGAAAAGGAGCCAGCCAAGACACTAATACCTTTTACGTGTCCACGTATTCAGCACTGTAATTGGCGTTAAACGCTACGACTTGAAAAACATACGTTTTACATAAATATTCTTCGCAACGGAAACTTCTTTCGATTCAAGCATGATTCTTATTTCATTTCACACAAAATAATAAGTTTACTAGTTAAATTAGACTATTAGACTGTTGATTTGTGTGCGAAATAAAAATATTCTGCTTAAATTGCAATGAATAGGAGTATACATTGCTGTTTTAATATCTGTTCATTTTTTACACAGATGCATAAAATCCATAGTTTATTGATAATTATAGCAATTTTGTTCTCACTTTAATTTAGCCGTTTTTAACGACTGGATAATGAGAACAGTGTCTGAACAAGGATGCAATAAATAAGGCTGAATGGAAACAAATCTTCCACGTATGAAAATGATCATTTCCAATGTTTCCACATCATATCCGCTTTGTATACTCATTGTCAGTGTTGCAGCGTCGGAAAACGCACTTTTCCAGTTGCGACAGTGTATTACGAAAAGGAGAACAGATCTCAATGAAGCAATAACCATGAGGATGCGATTGTAAAAGAAATATTTTGTAGTAGCGTAGTACGAAACGAATGGCCTTTGTATGTCAGAAAAAGATTAGTGTAGGAGTATTTTAACGCTAAACCTACCAAGCCCAAAACATGTTTTGTGCGGTTTTCATTATAATGTGTAGACAGCGGATCTTAAAGCCGGTCAATTTGACAGTGGTAGATTTAGTGTCAACTTCGAAACGTGTAGAATAATTCCCAATGGCAGCATCTTAATATAATTTGAACAATTGTAAATCACGAAATTTCCACTTTCTGAGAGAGAATGACACAGATCACACAAACTGCATACATTCTGTGATCGTGTCACACTCACACAAACAACCCATTCAAGACACACGAAAGAGTATGCATCCACGTTGTAACGAGCTCATTCCGAGGCATAAATAATATGTATCTAATAGAGGAATCATGAAAACAGTCTCGCAAGCAGGCGACGCAATTAAAAAGCGAAATTCGGTCAAGAAGATGATTCTATCGTGAAACGGAAGGCACAATGGACGATTCTTCTCGTTAGTTTACCTTTTTATTTCTTAACGAACCGAAAGAACTGTACACGTTTCTTAATGCACGAGGTTCTGATGCCCGATAAAAAGTTCCGGCGTGAATTTGATCACGGAGCCGTTGTTGCTCCACTCGAGAGCGTGATTACGTCGCTTCCATGGCCTGCAATACGCCGCGTCGGGCGCGGGCGGCCGAGCTTGCACAAGTGTAAATGATCCAACTAACTGTAATCGTGATTGTCCTCGTATTCGAGAGCGTTCAATCTCGAGCACGTCGTTGCATCGCGCGCGTGCATCGCGAGACTCGACCCCATCGAACGGCTCCGGTCTCGAACGAACCCTTGAACTACGCTCGTTTCAAGGAAACGACGATCTTAACCCAGTGGGTGCAACATTTTTACTTCCTGCTCCGAGTGGCTAGTATTTATATATTCAAGACTAGAATTTATATATTCGAGATATTAATTTTATTTATAAAGTCTTTATAAACGAAATAAAACAAAATAAAAATGTTCCGCAGTTATTGTGGGAAGCAGGAATAAAATAAAAATTAATTTCAACCCTTAATGACTTCGTTATATTAAAAACAACATTACGGTCGTTTCTCAAATTTTTCTAACTTTTTTTTGCCGTTTTATATTTCACTCAACCAATTTCTTTGTAAATGCATAAAGATCCGCAGTCTAGTTATGATCAATCGAACGGCTCCGGGCTCGAACGAACTCCCGAACTACGCTCGTTTCAAGGAAACGACGATCTTAGTTGTGAAACGGTTAAAACGCTTCCGGCGAGGGTATGTAGTTTGCCGGCCGATCGCCGCGAGTGACACGCAGCAACGCCGCGCCGCGGGGGCCATTTATTATTTCTTGCCCCGTCGAATTTCTCCCCATCGACCGCCGTCTCTCCCGTTTTCGCCGAGATTGACGAAATAAGATGTTTCGCCGGTGCTCTTTATCGCCTCGCAGCGATCAATCTTTCCTTTTCCCTTATTTTTTATTTTCGCAGCAGAAAAAGGCGTGGAGTGTTCCGCGCAGGGTGGCGGAACGACGTCGACGGCTACACTCCCGGCGACCGGGGAGGAAAAACGGCGCAGCCCATTTTCACGGTGATTTCGTGGAAATCTCGTCGCGTGCCGCACGATTCAATTTTCCTGTAATATTCTGATTTAACGGGGCCGACCGCCTCGAGGAGAGGGACGTTTCTCCGGCGCCGTCTTCGCGCGGCTTCACTCGGTTACTCGCTGGATAATTACGCTGTCGAAAGGATCCCGTGGAAATACAGTAATGCACAGTCTTTAACCAAATTCTACACGGTTAAATTTGCGTCAGTCAGCTTCCAACTTTTCTCCCAACAGTGTCTTGAGCGAAGCTATCTCAGAAGCCAAGGATAGAGAATTAATACAATGTATAATGGCACCACTGGAAATAGTAAACTTGGAGTAAAGCTTATTTTATTTTCAGTAATTATCGCCTCATCTGTGCAATTATAACGTCACTGGATGGGTGAGATTTTGGCTGAACTTCGCTTCGGTGGACCAAGAAATTGAAAACTCTTTATACATACATTTAATCATACAGAATTTGACGGAGAAAATTCCAATCCAATGGTACTACAATTGTAAAAAAGATTCGACAATTATTTAAAATGAAATTTCTTTTATCGTACGTTTATTTGTTTTATTATATGTAGATCTTATCCCTTATATATTATCTCCATATAGACACAAAAAATAATAGTTATAATTAGACTGGGGATCTTTATGCAAAATAAAAAATGTTTGCATTAATTGCACGACACAGGAGCCAAATAAGAATTGTATTCTGCTTTTAATTATCTTATTAAGCTGAAACTAACACATTGAAGCCCTTAAATATGTTTAACATGTCCACAGCTTTAAATTGCATGTACCCATTTTTGTCACAAATCCATAAAAGTTAGTTAGCAGTCTAGTTATAATACATGACAGACACATCACAGATTTGGAGAAAGAAGCAGCTTCGTTATCAGGCGTCGGGAAGCCTAACCGTCACACATTGCGGTGATTAATGGTTCCGCCCTATGACTATCTAGGGACTTTTGCCGCAACTACACTGTTTTGCACTTTATACAGTGGTCATTACTCTACGCGACGTTCTGACTGACCGATTTCGCTCGAACATTAATTTTAGATTAAATCTGTTTTTAGAACAGATCAATCGGTGATTCGCTTTCAATTATAAAACTCTTCGACTGGTTTCCAGGAGCAGTACCAATATTACAGATCGTAATTCGATATCGCTGAATATTTAAGTCAGCTGAAAATTCTGTGCAGCAGTTTCGATGGTATTGAACGGGAGATTCATCTGTGTAGTCGAAAATATTTGAAATAATGATTTGTTGCCACGTTTCCGATACGAGTTCCCGTGTCGGCGCGGCACGAGGTCGATTTGTAATTCAAAAATTTCGTTCCACGCCGCTTCTGATATTTCAAATGGAATATTCATACCGCGCCGAACGCGGTGTAATTTAAACATGGAAAGTAAAAATCTAATTGGATTAATTAAAAGCAACAAGGAGACCACTGTTTTCCGAAAGCTAGCCTCACCTATTTCGTTCACATTACTAGCAAGTTTTAATGAACCAATCAACGTTAATGCCCTCATTTAGATTCGAATGATTCCATTCTTATCGATATACTTTATGTAAAAGTAATTATATATCCCGGTTGATCGAACTCGTTATCGGAAAGAAGGGCGAAATAATTCATTGTCTCTGAACGTTCCGCGCAATCCGGAGTCTGCGCGTCTATGGAATACGTGGTTAATAAATATCTATAAACCAAAATCTTTTGCAAAATGCGAACGGAAATGTCGATCCGCGAAACCACGGATTTAACATTTAAATGTAACATGGATATGGGACGTTTCGGTGGTCTAAAAAATTACGAATTACTAAAAAAAATATTGTACTCGGATGTATTATAACCGAATGCATAAAATTATTTTTTAACGCTGTAGGGACTGCGAATAATACGACATAAATATGCAGAACAGTTTTATAAACATTTATGCTCCCTCACGTATCCGGTATCGTGCACTGTGTATCAGAAAAATGGGTCAAACTGGCGCTAGGGACGGATGCGCATAAAAATTTAATTGAATAATTTCAAATTATGTGCAAACAATATTTCCATCTGAAACCCATCACTATTACAATCGTAGTAGAACTGTCTACCAGACTGTCCCATAAGTGAAGCGAATTTAATAATATGCGTTCTCCAAAAGATGCAAAATAAATATATTTTTCAAGTCCTCGGATTATAAAGCGCCCGCTCCGTCCGCTTTCTCTAAAAATACGCATTTGCATAAGCATCCCGTCTACTTATCGATCAACGTTCGCTAACCATAGATAAACGACAAGTAGATTCGACCGAACGATGTCAGACTATGGGCTCCTGCTGGATTATCGTCGTCTGGTAGAGCGTCGACGACTCTCGTCGATTCATCGAAGTGGATCGTGAGAGGCCGCGGTCAGATTCGGATCGGTTCTTTTATGTACTCACCTATAATGGTGTGCACCCTCACGGACAGCTGTGTCCTGAGAACGATCGAGTTCTTTCGGCTGCAACACACAGAAACAAACGGAAAAATTAATGGAGGTCGTAACGCTGGCCAACACGGATTTTGTCGGGAAGAATGGAATTGCTGGCATGTGCAATAAAGCATATTGAATTTACTTTTTGAACTGAATGATTCTTTATTGTACGTGTTTGAATCATGAAATTGATCGCATTATTCCACCGGATGGACCAGAATGAATCGTTCCTGATTTTGCTTTCACAATTGTCCTTTTAGAAGTGTCTATATTTAGTACGTACAATTTTAAAAGTGTCTATAATTCATTTTCTACATATAAATAGAAGTGTTTTGGGGTTCGAAGAGCTCAATAAATAAAAATAGTATCTCTGCCATTAGATGGTAGATAGTTACTTCCGAACGCCTTCAAAGCGGCGTGAATGGAGCGCGAACGGCTACCACGTGCACGACGGAGCCGTATTTCGACGGTGGTATTTGTAGCACCCGTGGTACATCCCGTGTTGAACGCGTTAACCATCGTCGACCGTGTGGTCGTCGGAAAAGGAGGAAACGACGAAAATTAGGTTAAGCGTTCGAGCAAGGAGCCCGCCTCTTATCGGGTGGAAAAGCATCGGTACGCAATCGGCTAATTATTTCTTATAGCAGCGTGGGGTAGGTGGTCGACTAATTATTCGTGGTCGCGAATTAATCGAGCCTACCAGTCGGTAATTACTTAATTGGAGCTGCGTGAGCCGTTGCTCAACCCGGGTTGCTACGGTGGTACGTATACGTGTGTATGCGCGCGGTGGCTCGCGCGAGCACGACTCCCTACGAATTAGGTTAAAGTGGCCGGGGCTTGCCTCCCCTCTTCGGCATCTGTCTCGCGCACCTTGGCTAGCTGCGAACTTTAAGGCTCTGCGAACCTTCCCACGCCACGCGTCCCTGAGAACCTACTGCGACCGTGTAGACAATGGACTTCAGAGTCAGCAGGGAGAAGAGAAAAAATCGCGTGGCGTGGTGTGGCGTGGCGAGCAACTAGTAACTAGCAAAGAGACCCAGGCCGAAAGGAGACGAAGAGAAGCAGCGTCAAACGCATCCGGGGCGAAAAGTCGGGTACGTACGCGCGTTAATAATGTTTCCGCTCGTTAAACGAGCGAGACGGGCCGCGATTACGCGTTCTCCTTTTCCCATACGCGCAACAGGCCCGTTCCCCTCCACCCCCGCAACATCTCGGTTCGTCTTACTACTACTTCTTCTTCTTCTTCTTCTTCTTCTTCTTCTTCGTCGTCGTCGTCGTCGTTGCCGTCTCCGCTTCAACGTTCCTCCAGGTACACATTGCTCGCGATTCCAACGCGGTCCGAGATCGATCCGAGATTAAGCGCGATTGTGTCCTCGTGGAAACGTTGTCGGGTCACGACGCGAAATCGGTTCCAACGAGGTGCACGTGCACTCCTGGAAAAAAGTGCAGCTGCCTCCGTAAGCACCTAACGTTATTTCTTTTCGCGGAATTCCTTCCCTCGAGATTGATCCGCCGAGATTCTTATACTCCGCTTCGTGAGACTTCCTCGCCCGTTTCCTCCCCGCTTTCCGATTGTCTGCGGGCCCTCGCTGAACCGACGCGCGGTGAACTCGCTCAGAGGGAAGAAAATCGACGTTGCTTTGTTTTAGCACTTTTATTTTGAGTTTGATGCGCGTGACGGTCGTTGCTGTGGCCTCTTGACTTCTGAATCACTCGTGTGTATCTAGGGCAATGTACCTTTTAAGTTTCTTTATTTCAAGTAATTTGACTTTGTGTAGATATTTTTCTCCAAAAATTTTTTTAGATATGTTGCTAATGCTATTCTTTCGCATGTTAATCCTTACAAATAAGTGCGTACAAAAATCATTTTGAAATCGGAACTTTAGCGATCATGTAATAATAAAGTCGAGCTCGTGGTTCCGATTGAAAAATGCTGGGAGAAGCTCGTGGCCGTACAAAAGGGATATCGCTTCCTCGAGCGAGTGCGAGGGAAACTTTTGATGCCGGTCGCCCGCGGGACTGTCCCGTAAACAAACAATTTCTATGAGAATCGGAGGAAAGAAGCCGGGAGGCAGGGAGTCGTCGCGGTCCCTTAAGAGACTTCGAACAAAGTAGCGCAGGGGTTGTGCTCGAATAAATTAAAAACTTTCCGGCACGGGGCCAAGTTCAATGTCGGCCAGAGGCCGGCTTCCCGACGTCTTGATCGTCGTTTACGTTTCCACGTAAACACGCCGGCGACGTCGCCGTGTCTTCTTTTCGTTCGTATTGTATAGAATCCCGCGGCCACGCGTAATTGCCGCGTATTGTTCGTCGGTAATTGCACGAGAAGAACCGTCGCCAAACATGTAGGGAACGCGCGTCCCCTTCCACCCCTGGCGTGGAAAGTAGAATTTCAATCCCGCGTGAAACCGAGATAGAAATTTCGAAATCTGCCCCCTTCCTTCCATCATCCCTTCGAAAGACAGGTGAAACGAACAGAGGGGATGGTCGTCGGGTTGAATTCGTTGTTCGCCGGGAACGCGACTTAAGGAGGAAAACGGCACCCGCGACGCCCCGAGACAAGACCAGAACCGGAAACAAGGGGCGCATTCAACCCTGCCACTCCTATTGTTCACAGATCCAAGAGATTTCTGCCGGAATCCGAGAGATCCCGTTTTATTTCGCGAGCTGACGGATCGCGTTTGTAGACGGCGACGCTCGGACCTCGCTCTCTTGGCCGAATAAAAAAGCCCTCGAGGCGATGGCTCGTGTAATAAACCGTTTCCGCTCAAAGTAATTTCGCGACTCATCATCTCGTTTTACGATCATTCCACGGATTTTATGCGTTATGAGAAAATACGGCAGGTGACATGTAAAATAGCAGGAAAATCGGGAGAATTCGAGAACTTCACATATTATTCACAGACTATTAAAATTATTATTTTGCATTAACCCCTCTGTCGGATCATTTTCTTTACAGTTACAGTGCCCGTCATTGTCCCCAAACGTGTTGTAGAAGAGAAAAGACAATTTATATTTGTCGTATGGCTACAGTTATTTTAATCATTAAATATTGATTACAAGCGAATCAAATTATACTTCATTTAAAAAGGAAGGCGTAGCATTTATATTTGTTCAACTTTGTTTAAAATCTTCACCTTTACAAATCATTACTCTACATATTTTAAACTGATATATTATGCCTATTATGCCTTCGTATGAATTGAATTGAGACTGAATTGATTCTGGTATGGAGATTATCTAAGAAGGCGAATATTCGGAAATAGTTGTGCTTCGATCGAGAGAATTGATTTTGCAGATAGAAATTCGAAAGCGTGAATGGTTACACGCTGCTGGGATCATTACATTTTTCTTCGGGATATGAAATCGTGAAGGTTGAAGGATAATTGGTTGGCAACTTTGTGAAAAAGAGAACAATGGGGGGCAAATATTTAAATAATTAATGTATGATAACCTGATTCTCAAAACGGAGGCGCGATCTTGGAAGAGCGGTGCTAACGGTGCCGCAGTGAATGGACTAATTTTATAATCTTTAGTTTCCCGTCATTAAATTCTTTCGGCGCTCTAGGAAGCGAGCCTTCGCGGATCATGTGTGCCGCGCTAGATATTGTAGTTCGTCGGTGTAGAAACTAATTAGCTTTTTATTCTGCGCTATTTCGTGTTTGACGTGCGGCGAATGCAGTGTCCATGAGAAAATTACGAATGCATAAATTACATAATAAATCCAGCAACGGAGCAAATGTTTTCGTGTTACTAAATTGCTGCATTGTATTAATTTAATTTTCCAATTCTGAAGGATCCGGCGATAATTATAAAAGTATTCATCCCTGAGTTACAATTAATGATGTCCGAGGCGAACAACCAAATATGATTTGCAACTCGGCACTCGGAGCTATAAATATGCAATCTAGCTTAACGTTACACAGAGATTTCATGAAAATTGGATGAGGACACTTGGCCAGCACTCCCGTGTGTCAGCAACAAAATCGCTCGAACCCGAATCTCCGGGCAACCTGTCCGGAACTCGACGCTCGCCTAAACTATAATCCAAGGTCGAAGATAATTATCCTGTCAATCAGATATCTCGCCCCTTCTGCCACGCAATATTCCCCGGAGATGGGGGTTGTTCTCGGGCCGAAAACGGCCACGGGAAAAGCCCCGGAAGCGTCTATTTAACGCCACTTGGTAACACCAGCAAGAAACGGTGGCCGTATTAAAGCCACTAGATGCAAGGGTATCGATAATCGGTATTCCAAGAAACTTTGCAGACTATCGGTCGCCGTCGTCAATTGAAAACCGCTTCGGGGGCCGGGGTTATCGCGCCGAGCCCGCTCGTCGGGATCTTAAGGGGGGGATTCGGTCCTTTTTCCACCCCCGTTCCGGTCCCGGATCCTCTCGACGGAGTCGCGATTAATGCGCCATTAAAGGAGATTGGAAATCCTTTCGTCGGGACTTTCGTCGCCGTGCTTACGGACGGCGAAGTTCCCACGAGCATCGGCACCGTCCACGATTTTGCATTCCATTTGCAAGGGAACGTTTCCCTCGGCTGGCTTCCATTCTCCCGCGGGTGCACTCGGTGCCGGCGAGCTGGTTGCCAAGCGCTGCAATGCAATGCGCTGCGCTGCAACCCCCCGATTCGACCGGGGGTGAGAGATCGCATTTACATGGAGTTTCCAGCTCCTCGAGTCGATCTCGAGGACCCGCCAAAGCCGGCCCCCCGCGATACCATCGACCTGTTTTGCCAGGGAACCACTCCGTCTAGCCAAGGTCGAATGTCTTTGGCGGCCTCGAGCGTGGAGGGCGCCAGAGTACCAACAGACTCGCTCTAATTTTCGAATTTTACGAAGATCTACCACACGGACGTGGCTCCATTGCTTTTTTTGCGAGAGGGTTTTCCCTTGATGAATTTTGCCAGGGGACCACTCCACCTAGACGAACTAACAGAATTTTTAATTTTACCGTGGCACCCTATACGTTAATATCACACGAATTTAATTCAATCAAGGTCCACCATGCGAGCATTTAAGGAATTTTACTTAGCCAATTAAACCTCCATCTTCCGCCACATCTCACGTTAATATCTTTCGGTATTCGCTTGATTGCTTAATGGAAAGTACGGAAATAGCAACATCAATGGACCGAGCGTTACAGCGAAGGGAACAAGGGAGTCGTCATAACGATTCCCGGAGTGTTAATGATAGCAATCAAAGAGACCGACGGATCTGGCGTCCTTGACCTTCCACGCGCCACTTAGAATCGATGGAAACGACTCTGTCCCTGTTTCGAAAGTTTCAGGAAGCAGGAACTTTCATGAGAAGTGCAGACAACAAGCAGGTCATCCTGCTTCTGGATGGTTGATGTGTTCAACGAGTCAGACATAATTTCCCGGTTGACGAAAAGTGTCGTCTTGTCAATCCGCGTCGAAAGGAAGTCGCTACGTTGCACGCCGATTTCGAAAGTTTACGGAACAGTCAAATGTTTGCAGAAAAATGGTCCACCTTAATTAATTGATTTGTTTTCTCCATTTTAATCAGTGGGAACTAATATACTGTTTTTAAATCCTTTAATTGTTTCATCGATCCCCATTTAATCTGTTCAATTTAAAAAATGTAAGAACATTAGCGTATTAGATCCAGTTTGATAAAATAATTAAAGAAGAAAGAGACTTTTATTCAATTTCAGTGTTTCGATGCAGGTATTTTTTATTTTGAATAAAATCCGCAGTCTAATCATAACTGATCGCTATCGTAAAACTGTTCTTATGTTCCGCAAATGCCATAAACGCGTCAAGCTCTGACAATGAGACAATAACTTTTCGACAACGTTACTCTGTAGCCGAAAGTTTTACAGTCCGTCTTCGAATAGTTGATGCAGTATTAAATTCAGCGGAAACGCGATTTATCGAGCCGTAAAACGATTGCAAATCCAAGTCGAGCTTGGCTCGAATTTGCGACTAGTCGGAGGCAAAATATTATTTGTAAACACGGGAGGACAACGGCGAGCTCGTGTCACCGAGATCATGCGAACGTTAGACGGCAGCTCGAGAGAATCTTCCAGAAAGAAACCGGCGTAGCCTGTTGGGCCTCGGCCAACTGGTCATCCTTGTCCCGGACTAGAGACGCCAATTGGCCATTGCCACCGCTAGTAAGCCGTGACAAATCCAGCCGAGAAATTAGGCGAGGCAAAAGCGCGCGCGAGCGCGGATCCCAGCCGAAAAAACAACAAATTCGGCGGCGTTACAGAATGCGCCGTTGCTCTAACAATTTCAAGAATCACGGCCGCAGTTATGCGTCCAAGGATGTCGGCTCCGCTGTAAGTATGCCCGGAGACATGCGGGAATGTCGGACGGTAATTACGGCGACGACGATTCGTTGGGAAAAGACCAGCCGCGGAGTCCGCTCGAGTGAAACGCGGCGACGAAATTCTTTCGTTTACCGTCGATCGCACGCAAATTGCGGGACATTATCGAATCGGGAGCGCGTCGACCTTCGACCAGCTCTGTGTCCGATGACAATGCGCGGGGTATTTCGCCTGGACCCGCCTCCGTCAATTAATTTCATTTCTGAAGGTGGAAAAGTTACTCCTTTGTAATTGGACTTTGATTGAAAGAACTGAAGAAATTTTTAACAATCACATTGATTTAGATTTCGTACTGTTTAAAATCCGCTGCCTAGTGATTATCTACATACGTTCTCTACAGGATACCTGATGTTTTTCAACCTCTGACGAAACTCTAACGTAACAACTCACCAATAAAACAGACTCGTGTAACATCCACATACGAAAACTAGCGAATAAATAAAATCGAGTAGCAAGAATGCTCGGTCGTTTATCAAAGGGACGCCGCTAACAGTTCCCAAACACGCTTAGTTAGATTTCACGGAGCCGTGAAGGGTTCGAGAGAGAACCCACACACGGAATAAAGCAATAAATTTCCAATTTATAGATTCCCCGTACACCTGGCCCTCGTATCAACGTCTTCTTCATCCCAGTCCCGGTTACGAAACGTCCTCTGTTCAGGTAACTCGAATTCATGCGATCCTCTCGGAACCTCCTACGAATTATGCAAGGTACCAGGCAGCACAACAAAGAATAGAAATAAGATGTCACACGTCGCTGCCAAGTGTTGAGTCACTAGGCTCGAAAACAAAATTCAATGTTTCCGAATGATTCGCCGGAAAAAAGACAAAGGAGCTACCTCGAAATAAACCAGCGAGGCTGAATTCAAACCGCGGCTGCTGTAAAGTATGCATATTATCACTGGACTGCGGATTTTATGCATTTATTAAAGCAGTGGTCGTATTGAACAGATTTAAGGACACGAGTCTATTGGTTTCAGTTTGAAAAATATTTTATTTGACATCCGTGTCTCGCAAACAACGCGAGCATTTTCTATTTTGCATAAAGATCCGAACGTTGGCACTCTACTGTGTTGGTGTAAACCAGATAGTCTTGCAGTACTTGATATCATTTTGTAGGACAATATCACGATTATTTAAAAAGTCTCTTATGTTCTGCACAGAAAACATTACATCTATCACGCTGAAAACAGCAATTGCTGAAGCTTCTTCTTCGCTGTTAGGCAACGGTTGAGCGGTGACCGTGCTCGCGTGGCGAACAGTGTAGTAGGCAAGAAAAATGGAAAACCTAAGACGTGGCGTTTTGTAACAATAATACTGATCATCTATTCTCCCCTACCCTGTGACGCAAGAGTTCCGGACCCCAAACTTCGCGACTATTGTTACGATCGGCGTCGAACCAACGATTGCGCAAGAATTCTAGGCCATTCGGGTCCGCGCCGCAGGGTCGCCTCCCGTTTTCAGTCCATAAATCACTCAGAAATTAACCCCTCTAATTGGCCCCCGCGTGCACACACTCTCCACCCAAGCCCCGAGTATTTAAATCGACGTCTACTCCGCTCGCGGTTATGAGAACGCGGACGTGCAAAGCGCACGCACGCTTCCACGAGGACGTTTTTACGCGGTCGATTTAATTCGCTCGTATAATTAGTCGCCAGGCTCCTACCGAAGTCCGCTACTTCTCTCTCTCTCTCTCTCTTTCCCTCTTCCCAAGCACTTCTGAGACCGTCAACGGGCTAATTGGACCTCTCAATTTGTCGCGAGAGACGAAGAAACGCCTCGGTACGGAACGATCTTCGAATCTAATTGCCCGGATAATATTCAGCGGAGTTATTTCTGTTAGAAATCTTCTTCCCGGAGCCGTTGCCGCGGGGGCACAAGCTAATAATCATCTCGTCAGCAAATAAGGTCGTTCACGATTCGATAATCCTCCCTACTCCGGGATAATTATCTTGTTATTACTAGACCGCACAGTATCTGCATCTATAACGTCCGTGAACGTATAATCAATAAGTCGGGTACGTAACAGGATTTATAGGAAGGATTCTGTGCACTGGTTTGTAAAAACGTAGTTGCGACGGATTCGGACATGGTTATTATATTTAAAATGATGATACAGCGTATTTTATGCAGTTATAACGAAAATGAGTTGGTGCAATCTACAACAGTAAAAACATTACAGGAATTTAAAAATACTGTGACGTTTTTAATTTTGCCCGATAGACATTTCGTTTCATCTCTGATCATTTTAACAAGTTGGAAACAGGGTGTCGGTATTCAAACATTTTAATGTTTCACAGTCTTATCATAATATTAAATGACCACAGATGTTAAATGAATTTGATTCTTTTCGTTCAATGTATAAAATGATCTCCGCCGTTTTTGACATTATGGAGAAACTTTGTCGACCAAAGTTTTTCAATACAAAGAGGTTTATTTTGACGAGATGGATGAACGGGTTAGATGAAAGGCAACATCATCGATTATCCCGCGTTCCCGAAGACGTTAGCGAAACAATAGCGACGATGCATCAAAATGACGCAGATTGCGGGGCCACATCAGATTGAATCCTGGCGGGCATCTAATTTTCCGTGAACGGGGAACCACCTCTGTGCCGGAAGCGATCCGTCACGAGACAACGGTCCGGAAAGTGACCGCGATTCCGCCAATAAGATGACATCAACAGTCATCGGTATCCCGTGGCGTCGCTGCGGCAGATCTCCGAGAGCCTCATTGTTGCCCCGATTCGACCTCATCGCCTCTGTCATCCCATTCACATCCCGATTCGTCGCTCGATCACGGGGATTCTCGTCGTCCACGCGACAGCCCCGGGATCGATGATCGATCGACGCGTGCTCGTGACCGAGCGCGATTCACTTCCGTTCTCCGGTGGACGTCGACATGACGATTCAACGAACCAGCCGCGAAGGAAACCAGCGGAGCTGTTCGTTCCCGAGGAGTTTGTCGAGGAGTCGAGTCACGGGCCGTGACCGACGGAACACGCCGAAGTGAAAGTCAAGGAACGAACAATCGTGGCCCGAGTGTCATCGAGTCGTGAACCGTTTCGTGATTGCGTCGCGACGCGAGGGACCGCGTCGACTTTCGGGCTGATGATGGGCCCCGAAAGGACAATGCCCGGCTTTCATCGGGACAGGATCTTCTTTAGCTTCTGTATGCACCGGGGCCTCTTTCTCCGACTTTTTTTCTGCACGTCATTCCGAAGCAACCAACGCGGTAGAAAATGAAGACGATTCGAAAGACGTCGAACTGCTCCCGCGAGTCTTTCTTGGAGTTTTTCAACAGCGGTTTGACGATGATGATGATGGTACAAGATGAAGAAATAAGATGTCCAAGCTGATCTCTGGATAGCTTTCATTGAAAAAGTTTGACGCGATCTTTGGTGATTGCTCCCTGCGATTTAGAGATTGTTATTTGCTCGATGGAAATTTGTGGGAATCATAAATAAGAAACCTGCCGTGCAACTGCGAAGTTAGAAGTGAGAAGCGTCGTCCTGATAGATTTAAAAAATTTGTTTTCCGAGAAGTGCTACAAGCATTTCAGCACCGGCGAATTTCGAAATGCGAAACAGTTAAAAAATGAACCCCGCGACAAAGTTCTAGCCGATTTGAAATTATAATTATCAAAACGGACAAGAGTAATTTAGGACTGTCAGTTGAATTGATGACAGAGTATACTGTGATTAATTGACTCATTAATATCGTCGAGAAATTGCTGGTTCTAAGGAGCAAAAAATCGGCTTTTTCAGAATGTAACGTTTTCACCTGACTTCCTACAGAAAAAATTATTCAGCGCTCCATGGTCACGCTATCCGTCAAGATTTTGCCGTTAAAATTGCGAGTCACGTCCGTAATCGTAGTACAGGTTCCACTATTTTCTTCAACAGTGTGAATCGAATACCACACGGCTTTCATCAATCTTTCGCGTTAGTACGCTCCAATCGATTTCGCTCGAATTATATTACTCGCTCCATTTGTTCGAGATTAGTGAAATTTGGGTCGGACGATACAAAATTTCAAAATGTAGCTGATGTTTGAAATTCAAATCAAACATTGAACGCACGGAAGATGAAACAATTCAGCAAACAGACACAGAAATCCGTTAAGTGAACGAACTGATTCATCCCAGTGCACAATGTTCTAATAGAAAATGCTCATTAGAAAAGAATTTTCTAAAATTTTATGCAATGGATACAATTTTTATTTCACGTCACGTATTAAATGCAAAGTATTCCCTTATGAAAACACGAACAGAAACTATTGTCACGTTGAATATTAGGAATTCCCGAACACCATGGTACGTGGTACAATGTTGAATGACGACGTGAAAACATTTATCCACTTTCCTTCACGTAACGAGCGCGTTAATTGAAACATAAAGTGACCAAGCTGGCCGGACGTTTCTCTTTCATCGCAGTCGATCGATCCGGCGGATTGTCTGAGTTCCATGGAAACCTGGCCAGAAAGCAAATTCCAAATCGGACTGGAACCGGCCGGCCCGGTTCCGCCGACTGCCATCAGCGTAGCCTGAATTCCCTAGATTATCTTTTCACAGGTCGAAGGAGGAAAGCGCAATTTCGCGGGACGCGACGCGCCGTCATAATTTTCGCCCCACGATTTTTCTACCCTCCCCGCTCGATTTGATAAAACGACCAATGACGTTGACAGGCCCCGCGCGCGCCACCTGCGATTTTCTCGGCGGGCGAAATTCACTTGGACCGCGGCCGATCGATTCCGTCGAGATACCCCGATGTGACCATTCGCTCGTTCGTTCCAATTATTCAAATGCACCCTTGCACCTGTTGCGCCGCAGATGCGGCCCCTTGCGTCCACCCGCGCCGCTCCATGCCGTTCCGCCTCACGCTTTTTGAATAATCGCCGGAGACAGCCGGGAATATATTATGCATCATTCCGTGAGAATTTTAGTCGGCTTTGCCGGCACCCCGGTAAAAGCAAAGATCATCATTTCGTTGCTGATTTCCATCGGAAGTTGCTTCCGCGCCAGAGTGTTCTTTCAGATTAACGCTAAACGTACCGAACACTAAAACTGATTAAAATGTTTCAACTTGCAAAAATTACAATATGTGAATCAATTTCCATGTTAACAACTTCATAAAAACATTTTTAGATCGAAAAATACAAAGAATACAAATCCTTTCTAGTACCTTAAGATATTACTTTCACTCGCGACTTTATATTAAATATTTTTTTATACCAAAGAAAATTATGTAATTTGTCGATCTTTTAGGCCCACTAGTTGGTTATTTATTTCCGAATGAAAGAGTATTCCAGTCCAGTAATTTGTTAAATCGCAACTATAATCCCGTACACATCCTTTAATCGACTGGAGCTAATACTCCGGAGAGTTTCCAGATAGTCATCCACCCATCCAAGTCCAAACTGTGTCCAACGTACCTAGTTTAACTTCAGTCATCAGACGGAAACTAGAGTCTTTTGCGTGATAGAGTCACCACGGGGATTCAATGTAATCAAATTGCGGAATGCGGTCGACGTGGTTCGAAATTAACGAAATCATATAGAAGTTTGACAATTATACACATGCGTCGTTCAAGCACCGAGCGTGCACCATAAAACTATGGTGCCCCCTTTCCTTGTAAATCTAATTCCATATAAAACGCTGTGCGAAAGTAGCTCGATGGAATCGAAAGAGAAGAATAAAAATTAATATTTCGATTTTGAAATATCGTCGACGCACAGAAGAAAAATGATACAACGATAATATTAAATTTTCTATAAAATTAATTGATTGCGGGATACTGGAAGAGGATGTGTTCTATATTTTCCGTCTTGTGACGGCCACGATCGCATCGTTATATATCACTAAAGATCCTCGATTTCCGATTGGAGTAAATCGACTTCGATACACAACCTACAACTTCCAAACTCCCTTTCGATTAAGCTTTCGATCAAACTCGAGTAAGCGATCCCGTCGAGCAGAATCATCTGCCGAACTGTCACCGGGGTTACAAGAACAATTACCAGTAAGGTGGCATCCCGTGGTCGCAGTCTCATGTCCTCAGACTAATCCAGAGGCGACGGTGCACTCGGCTGGATCACTTTTATTCAATCACAGCTACCAATACACTGCGCACACGAATTTCGCGGTTACACTGCGAAAACCACTAGATTGCGAATATTTCTGTATCTGTATAACTTTTAGTAGAATAATCACTCTTTTCAGAAATCCAATAGACGTCCCAAAATGTATAGACGAGGAGGGTGTACACTATTTTACACTGAAACCGTATACCGAAATTGCAAAAAGATGCACACACGGAGAATTTATTCGAGAAATTACTTCCGTCATATGATAAACACCGAAAAAATCTAACATTCTTGTTATTTTTATAAATTAAAGTAGTTTCTAATGTTCAACCCCTTGTCGTGCAATAACGAGCCAGACGTGGAGAAAATTCAAGAAATTACATTTGAATAAATACATTCTTGTTATTTTCATGAATTCAGTTCCGAAGCACAGTTCACTGAATACGAAAGCGGTTCCTTTCTTTCCGAAATACAATTCTATCCAATTGTAATCAACATTCAAGCATGAAACTCCGAATTTTCATTTGCTAAACGAACAACGAAATTCTACAATAATTGCTGTACCCACGAAGAAAATCGCACGGCAAGAGGTTAGCATTCCACGGAAGAATTTCACGAACTGAAATGTTGATTTGAAAAGATCCCGTACAGCAACGTCCTCGTTTTCACAGATCGTTCGGTCGAATTTGCACAAATATTCGCAGCGTAGTGATCTCGCGATCGCGTCTGCCGGAGAGAGTGAGAGAGAGAGAACGCGTGGTAAGAGGAGAGGGAGAAGGAGGGAAAGAGAGATTGTTGAACAGGCCCGAAGAGAGCACTCGCGACGGTCTCGAGGTCTAGGCAACGACTGGCTGCTACCAGGATGGCCTGTTGCCGGTCTGGTCCCAGCGTTCGCCACAATAGAACCTGGTGGGAGATCAAAACGCTGACTGGTCGCTAATGCACGCGTATATACAAGCACAGACTCGCGCGATACATTCTTCGGTGCACGCGTGCTTTCAACGGCTCGCGATCCTCTCCTCTCCGCGCTCGGACTCGCGCCTATGTTCACGCGCGACAACGGAACCGTGACACACACGTGCGAGACTCGAGGAAAATCCACCTGGAGGGTGTTTAGTCAGTGACCCGACGCGCAGCTCGCAAATCGTGGGAGTGGTGCGTTCAGGTGACCAAGGCGACTGTCAGTTGAACGTTCAAGATGCTTTTAGGTATGTTCGGGGATTGGCCAAGAACATGAGCGGAGTCAGCTCGCATAATTAACCAGACGGGCGAAATGCGAAAAGCGGAGCTCCGTCTGGCCCTCCAGCGAGCCATAAGTTGAGGGAGGAAAGGGCATGAGTCCTGGACGTGTGATTTTTTCTAGTGGATATCGGCTCTTGTCGGCTGACACGATTCCACGTGCTTAAAGAAAATGCAAAAAATGAAAATCGATTTTTTCCTCCACGACACCTTCAACAAAGTACACGTTTTACAGTAAGAAGTAGCTCGGTCCTTGCCAAAAGCGAGAGTTGCCACAGTTGCATAACTAGTTAATGCCTCGACCGAATGTGCTGCAACGCGTGGTTCAGTAAATCTGTCCGCGGAATGGCGAGCGGAGGTGTTTTTAGCGATGTGCGTGGGTGTTTGACGGTTTTCTTTCTCGCGGAAAATTGGTGCAGGTTTTGTCGACAGCGGTGGTAGCGCGGACGCGAGGGCTTTTATTGTTACCGTACAATATGCCATGAAAGTGCCGCAAGACTCGTAACTGGTGACACAAGAACCATGATTCTGCGACGTGAAATCCTGTGAAAATCAAGGGCGAAAAATGCGCACAGGTTCGTCTGCCTTCTAACAAGTAGAATCAGAAAAAAGTGAACAGACAAGCTAGTCAAATCCACTACTCTAAATCAAGTTTAAACATTTTTTTTCTACGTACACAGCAATCGTACAAACATTCGAATTAATTTCCTTGAGATCCTCGCAGGACTGTTTTGGACCAAAGTTTTATTCAAGATTATCGAAGATTTCATTCGTTGCGAAATGGTAAAAATAAAATACGGCGTTTAATTGAACCCGTTTTGCACACCGAACGCTGAGGGACTCGGAAGTCCTAATTCGATCAGCGAGAAGCATCGGCGGAATATTTACAAGCATCTGCCAATTGGAAATATCAACTAACCCGTTCTCCAATCACTGTTCAGATGCGATTCAGAGCCGATGCAGTCCCGGGCGCGACGCGCGGAGACGTTTGTAGTTTGCACAGTCGGTTCAGTGCTCGAGGACGTCTCGTATCATGCGTAGAGAGAATAAGGGGACACAATATCCGTGGCACGGTGTACGGCTCTGTGCCGGCGCTTAATTTACTTAACACGGATACGCAACGCAGCCCCGGGTATCCTCCACGCTCCAGTAATTACGCATGCAATTTCTCTGCAAGGCCCTTAGGGCACGTCGAGGTCGAGCGATCTCGCGGCGCCAACTCCCCGACAATTTCGCTTTTCGAATCGAGACCACCTTCGGTCCGGCACCGGCCGACCATGAAGGATTGTCCATGCACGAGGACCAGGTCGAACCTCGGCGCAACGTTGCACTCGACCGCCGATGCAACCGCCGATGCAACCGCCAGCCCTCGAACGTTCGTCTGACCGTCGATCGCCAAGACGTAACCCTCATCCGGCCCTCATTTCTGCAATTTAACATATTCAAAATATTGTTTACATATCGACATCTCTAATCAATTACTAAACATTTAGGTATTCTATGAGGTACATATTATAAAATCATAGAGAATGTAAATATTCTAGGTCGGAAGAAATGTTTAATTATTGGAAATTCAACATTTCTTCCAACCTAAAATAATTCCATTTTGTATGATTTCTTTTCATGTAATATGATGTAATACCTCGTGCAATACTTAAATGTTTTAATTGATTAGACACCAACATCTTTACAATCTGTAAAATCTTTTCAATATTATGTGTGCGCATAAGTAGATTTTAACAGGGCCATTCGGAATGATCTTCCGAAATGTGAAAGCGTTATCTCGTTAAGGAGGTATAGATTTCTGTTAACTGCGTTCATTAAAGATTGATGATCCGATATATAAACCTGTTGATATCCTTCTGAAGAACATAGTCCTCGAGAACGCGTTAATTCGATAGAACGTAAAAAGTAATTAAACATTTCCTATATAATTAAATGTTTAATGCTTCGTTTTACGTTGCCGATTGTAAAACGTTACGAACACCAGAACGCTCCAGCTGATTAGCCTCGTAACCTCCGCTAGAAGATGCGGAAGAACAAAGCTTAAAGACATAGTAAAACGCCGATGATCATTAATTACGAAAACCAATAGCGATAAAAAAGAAACTGCTGCAACACCCTCGGTTTACAACTGACCTGATAATTACACCGGTATTATTCGCGCGTACACGCACCGCGTCGCCGACAAACCGCAGAAAATGAAACTATTAAGTTCGATTTACATTGACGCGGCAGTCACGCTACGATCATGCTTCGTATAACTGCTACTCGAGCCTGCCCCGAGGCCCTCGTCATAGCGTGCATGATCTCCCCACGTGGAATATAGAATTATGAATTTGCTTTGAGCATGCACGATTTTTAACGACCATTAAATGTAAATCGGGTCTCAACATTTTCCATTTAAAAAACGAAACTATAAATAAAAGCTTTCCCGACACGTGAACACGTGCTGGCCCGTTCACATGTTGTGCCAAAGCTCTTTATAGCTGCGAAACTCTCTCTTTGCACGTAGTTTTGATTAATTATATTTTAATACGACGTCAAAGTGCAAATCTAATTTTCACACTACCGCCACTTCCGGGTTATAAAAAGAAACTAGTTCCAACTCTAATTTCTACAAGCCAATCCACATAAATCTGTTAGGTAGTTTTCAGTATTGCGGTCTGCAGATTTGAAGTTTCGCACGGAACTTCCTGGATCTCAATTAAGCGCGAGTAACGAATCTTCGGTCGCGCGACTGCAGATTCTAAGAGACGGTCTTCGCGAGGCAAACAGCATTAGGATCGTTTAAACAAGAAAATTGTTGTGGTCTGGAGCCGCAAGCACCAAAGAAATTCGAAGAAGTTATTTGGAAAACGGTAAACCCCAGAAGTTAATGCCAATTACGAAGACGCGAGTTTCTCTTTGTTTTATTAAGGCTTGAGAGCCGCGAGATTATAAACAAACACGATTCCCATGAAGATTCTACGAGCATTGAAGTCGCTTGGTTCGTAGTAACCATAAACATGGTTTCCTTCGCGAACAATCTCCAATAAGAATACACACAACTTTATAGTTCTCCGAACTGTACTATTGTAACTTGGTCAAGTCAGGCGAAATTCTTCAAAGATACCGTACAATTATTTATACACGCGTGTCAACTTTTACGAAATTTTAATTCTTACTTATCCAAGAGAATGTTTATCCACATGTCGAATTATACAGAACAACGTAACCAGACTACCTTGAATGTGTCGCTTGTTTCTTTATGGTTATTAAAAATGTTAAAGAAAATCATTTGGCTCGAGAATTATGATCATCGATGGTTTTCAAGATAAATACACTGATTTACCTGAAAATATGACCTCGATACATTTTCAGACATAATATAATAATTATCACGAATATTCCAGTTGTAATAAATATAGCATAATTATCCTGGTTTAACACATTAACTATGTCAGCAATTAAGGGTTTAATAGAATGTCTATAGAACCTCCTACGCAGCAACCCCTAATCAATGACCACAACCCGCATCAACTAAAGAAAAAGAGAAAAGAATCTCGCAGCAGAGTCACAGCCTCCACTATATCACAACCTTAACAACGAGTGACACAGTACCATAAATTACCCGTTCTATCTCTTCATTCTCCTCTACGAGAGTGACATTAATTTCCCAGCAGCCCCCAAGTGGCGTTGCCATAGCGCGTAACGCACTTTAAAGCCGCGCGTTCCTTGCAATTTCAACGTACCCCACAGGACCCATTCTGGATCAACCAACCCGTTTTACAAAATATTCTATTTCCCACTCCTTCTGATCCTCCTCCTCCTTCAACCCCCTAATTTTCCTACTTTCCTCACTGACGATTTCTCTTGACCAATCCACAGGCAATTCATCGAAGAGACAAACTCAACACCCAACCACAACAGTTCGTTTTAATAAAAAATGATCTCTCCCTTTTTTCTCACCCTCTTCCTTCCATCCTCTATTTTTTTACCCCCCGTCTAAGACTATTTCTCGTGACCAATGTAGGAAATTCCTCGGGGAGATAAACTCGGATCCAGATTAGGACAGTTCGTCTTAAAAAATGTTTCTTTCTCACCCTCTTTATTTTTTCTACCCCTCTTACTGACTTTCTTCTCTTGACCACAGAAAATTCCTCGAGGAGACAAACTCGAGACCCGATTAGGACAGTCCGCTGTAAAAAATGCTTTTTCGTCCCCGATCTTCCCCGTCCCCTTTCCTCCAACCCTTATCTTTTTCTACTTACTGACTTTTTCCTTTTGACCAGTACAAAGAAAAGCCCTGGAGGATTTAAACTGGAAGCCCTCGTGCAACAATGCATTCCAAAAAATATCTTTCACTTTCCTTTCTCACCCTGTTCCTTGCACCCCCTGTTATTTTGGATTGCTCTCAGTGATTATTTTCTCTTTACCTAGACAAAGAATTCCACGACGAGATAAACTCGGGTCCAAGTTAGGACAGTTCGCCTTAAAAGGTGTTTTCTCCTGCCCTTTCTTCTTTACCCTCTTCCCACCATTCCCTGCCTTTTCTGCTGCTCTCGTTGATTATTTCTCTTGACCAACACAAGAAAGAATCCTCAAGGAGATAACCTCGAATCCGGATTGTGATATTTTATTTTAAAGGATATTCTCTCTCGTTTTCCTCACTCACCCTCTTCCCTCCACCCTTTATTTTTTTACTTCCCCTACTGACGCTTTTCTCTTGGCCAACCCACGGAAACTCCCTAGAGGCGACAAACTCGAGACCCGCGTACGACAAGGTAGTTTTAAAAAATTTTTCTTACCCTCTTTCCACCATCCCCTATTTTTTTCTACTCCCTTCACACAGACTTTTTCTCTCAACCAGTCCACAGGAGATTCCTCGAGTAGACGAACTCGAGATCCATTACGACAGTGTGTCCAAAAAATATTCTTTTCCCCTTTCTTCCTTACCCCTCCCCTCCACCTCCTATTTCCTCTACCCCTCTCGCCGAGTTTCTCTCTGGACCACGTCGCAGGAAGCTCCTCGAGCAGACAGACTCAAGATCCGCTACGGACAGTCTGTTTGAAAAAAATATTTTTCACTCCACCGCATTCCTTGTATCCCGAATTTCACTCCGTCGTTTGCGGTGACTTTCTCTCTTTCTCTTGGCCAAGCATCCGCAGGAAATTCCTTCGGAGAGTAGGGACAAACGCCGAGGCGCATCCACCGCAGAGGCCGGTGGACGTCCGCGGATAAAGCAACTCGTTAATCTTCGGTTGTTAGCCAAGATGGAGTGATACGTATCTCGAGGTTTCTGTTGCAGACGGATGATTCGTCGAGGGTACCGCTATCACGGCAACTGCCTCGGCTGCACGCCGTGAGACCGAAGGAGAAACTTCGATACGAGGACAACGAAAGGGTCTCGGTAACTGGCGTGGATACTGAGGGCCCTTGCCTCGAGTACTTGACGGCCCTTGATCGCTGCTCGATGCGGCTCGAGGATAATTAGCCGCGGTCGGTCATAATTAGTTGACGATCCGCCAGCTATTAAATTATTACGTTGTCCCAGAAATTCTGTCCGCTGCGCTTGCTGCTTCGTGCCTGCAATGCGCCGAGGCCCTTTAACCCTTCCCGGTGCAAAGTGCTCTCGTTCGGGCCAAAACGTGCGTTAACCCTGCCATTCTCCTCCGTTATTTTACATATCTTCCGCCGTCAGTCTGGTAGACGCAGCCTGAGCAGGTCGCAACCTTCTATAGTTTTCACTATTTGAACGACACGAAATATTTCAATGACACGAAACACCGGGTCGTGTCATTGAAAGTGCAGTTCCCTAAAATAACGTACCACTTAAAGACATTTCCAACAAAAATATCTTCTCTCAAGTTTACATAAAACATTCAAAAATATTCTTGATACGTGGGCTTGATGCAAATATGCAATCTGCAGAAACTGAAATCGTTCTAAATAGAAGTCCTCATCGTTCAGCGATCTCATCGACCGGAAGTAACTCGGAATCGCTGGAAGGCAGGTCGGAATTATATATTTTCAACCGAGTTGAAATTCAATCATATCGAGGATTCCCGTAAAACTGCGACGTCGTCGTCTCGTTTCGCAGAAGTCTGATTAGGTTTCCGATCAAATGATTCTTAATTTATGCTAGCCGCCGACGTAAGCGTAATTTCATTGACGTCGAATCGAATATAATCTTTTGGAATATTTTTTAATGCACCCTATTCTGTCGGCTTCCCCCCTTCTCTCTTTAGCCTGTTTACCCTGCCGTTTTTTAACTTTCCGCAGGAAGCTTCACGGTTTTTGATCTTGTTCTGGGCATGGTCCAAGAACCGGCGGCACCTTTTTTCTTTCGTTGTTTTTGCATAATTTACCGCTTCAACGTCGACGCGTCCACACTCTTTTGTTCAGAGAGAACGATTACACTTTCGCGTTTAAATTATTTTATGCTCTTTACAAAACGTTTCCACGTGACGTGGCGCACGAAAAACTTTAAACGTAAATTTGTCCTTCGGGCGACCGCAAATGCCGCGCGGAAATAGAAATAACCGTAGGCTGGAATTCTAGCCCGACAAAGTAAGACAACTCGGGTCTCTCGTGACCCTAAACCTAAAAATAAACGCGAAATAAAAGGCACATAATAATAAGGACCAAAGTTGAAAGACAATTTTTACGGAATGGAAAGCGTTTTTTGGGAAGAGAAGATTCATTCGTATCGTTCGATGAGGTCAACTCAGTAGAACTTTCACGGTTTCGCGTAAGTTTGAATTCTTTTTCCATAGCAATTACTTTTTATCTCGCTATTCCAGCTTACGTTTTCACCGTGATTGTGTCCCCGTTCTCCGCCACCGTTCGTTCCTAATGGCCCTGGGTGTTCATAATTGCCAACCAAACTCGCTTAAACCGATTGTTATTGTCGTCGCCAGGAAATTGCCATTTTATCCTGCCATTCGGTTGTTATAGCCGCCATTTTCTTAAGGCGCGGAAACTTTGACCGAAATTTTCCTGCAGGCATCCTGCTTCACGGCGTCCGTCAATTCCCGAAGAAACGGATTAACATTATAGTTCCTCGTTGCCGTAATTGTTTTCCACTCCTTCGCGGGATGACGCCCTCGCCTTCGGGAACACGGCCATCACGACGGAAGGAGAAACCTCGATTTAAATAAATTACGAAAGCCACTTCACGCGCGGTCCCGTATCAATTATCACCGGAGCGAAAACAACCGTTTCCTCGAAGCGGACCGGAGCCGAAAACAAAATCGACGCTGGTCCTCTCGACTCCAGCACCGGTGAGTCATTCGATACGGGAACCGGTAATGTGCCGTTCTCTGCTAATTAATTAATTCTAACCCTTTAGAGAAGTTTAAATATATGTTTTGGAAATTTCCGGTATGTGTGTATAACTAGCGTAGATCTACAAAACATATATTTTAAATTTTCATTGAGGGGGCCCAAACGAAAAAGTTTTAAAAACTGGCTTTTTTATTTTTCATGTAACCTTGTAAATTATAATTTTTGGAAAATCTTTTTCGCATATCATTTCGTAAACCAATGCTTCTAATTGATAAAACAGTTACTAGTTTTTAAAATGTATGTGGGATAAAACTGGGAATATGTTAAAGAAAAGAGTATATATACAAAAAGGTTCCAAATATTTGTTATTTATGTTTAATCCATGGCGTGCTGATGCTGTTGATATTGACTTTTTAGCGGTAGCTAACACACAGTGGCAATTAATCACTGGACAGTTGTAATCCGTGGCATCGATGCATTTATAACACAGATCCGTACCATAAAGGTTTTGACTGGGTAAATATGCACACAGTGCACAGTCAATCCCTTCGCCATTTTTATACAATGTATATTTTATAACGTTTACATGAAGCATACACGAATTTTTGTTATGTAAAATTTTACCTTAAGTGGACATTTAAAATGTACTTTAAAGTGTAATCATTCAATTAAATTATATTTATATGTAATATTCGTCTCTATTGAAATGGTAACTAGCAACGTAGTAAAATTTCATCCAAATCCACAAATAATTATATTATTAATAGTTACACAGTGAATGATAATTTGAGCGAGGCTTTTTTTTTATTTAAGCAGGAGTTTATTTAAGGGCTGAAAAATTCCCGTCGTTGCAAATCGTTCATGTTCATAGCTATTCTCGAAATTTCGCAGTCACGGTCCAACCGAGTTTCCCGAAAATACAGTCCCGCACGAAGAGTTCTACTCTCGAAAATGTTCAATTTGTTTCTACTTTCCCCCGTTCCCAGTTCGAAAGACAATCTTCTACGGATCCATTCCGCATTCGACCTCCCAAAGATCCATTCTTCAATCCCGCTGAAAGGAAAATTTACACCCCGAGGAACGCGGGAAGGACCTCGAATTCTCTCAAAAGCTACACCGAAAGTTCAGCTAGACGACGGGTCTCCCTCGTTTCTCTCGTCCCCGTTCGAAAACGGGCGTATCACCGGAAACGGGTCGGCACCTCGGCGACGAGACCGCAAAATCCGGAGAAAAATGGCCATTCGCGACTCGACAGAGAGAAAAATCGGCAAGCACGGCACGTTCCCGTTCGCAGAATCTGGGATCTCGATCGCGCCAGCATTTTGCTGGTCTTATTAGCAACCGTGTTCGCTATTAGCCGTCGCTTTTCATTCGATCCTGACCCTTGGATCGACGCTTCATTACGTCGCGTCTCCTAAAGCGAGATAAGGCGATTGTAGAGCACCATCTTTGGTATTAACTCTTAGCAATCGAATGGCGACTCCGAGGCGCAACTAAAATATTGCTTACATTATTAATTAATATTATGAGGTATTATATCAGTTTCCTATCCACCAAATTTAAAAAATCATACAGAAAAGAACTATTCTAGGTCGGAATAAATGTTTAATTTTCGAACTGTGTAAAAACAGTTTTTAAACTGCATTTTTGTTGAAAAATGCATCCAAAAAGAATATTCTATTACAGTTTCATAGAGAAACTGTATCAACTTTTTAAATATGATTTGTTATTCTTATGATATATTTCACGAAAAAGAAAATATCGTAATTTTTCAATTAATTATTTGAATTAATAATGACTCTTCCCAATCTACATTAATTTTGTGCAACGTACGCACAATTATATTTACGATTTCTCCGTGATTTTTGCAAAGGTCAAAGGCAAGCGGAATCGCAAGGTATTGAATCGCACGACGAAATATCCGTCTCGATCCTAAACGCATACGGCTTCCATTGGAAACAAAAGAGCCATTCCAGCGAGTCCATGGAATGGCAATATCGAAAGGGCAAAATACGAATGGGCACTGTTCTAGGAAATCCCTTTCGAAGCGAAGGTATTAAACTTATCGAACTGCGTTCACTCGTCGACTTACGAGCGAGTTATGTTCCCAGAAGTTCTCCGGTAAGTTGAGCCATTCGTATCCGAGCCTCGAGCTCGCCCCGGCAACGTAACGGCTAGATATTTCTTGAAAATCGGCGAATTCTTGGGCAATCGAGCCGTTTAAACTCTTCTTAGTTTTTCCGAGTTCTATCACGATCGTCCGTTTGTCGATCATTCCAGCGTCGAACGAAAATGTACGGAACGTTCCTCGAGGATGATGCGAATCAAACTTCCCGTAAAACGGAATTTGAATAACATCGATGCGTCGTGAATTACCATTTTCTGTGCGCATCAAAGTAGCTTTATCGGTAATAATTCGCTACAACGATCAGGAACTTCTTTGTGTTCACTGTCAGTTTATTTTACAAGTTAATCGGGGAACATTCGTATATTTGTTTCTCAGTAATGTTCTCTATGAATCGGACACGATTTTACCGGGTAAAGGATCAAAAATGAACTTATTTTACAAGTTAATCGAGTAATATTCATATTCATTTTTCTCGTAAAGGACCAGAAATTAATTCAACTATTCGACCACAAATGCTTTGCTAGATCAAGCAATATATTTTGTTCGTCTTTTGTAAATAAAATCAGGAAATCGAGATCTGAAAATCTGTGTAGCTGTACGTCTCGAAAGTTCGGGGTAAACTCTCGAGTAAATCGAACGGTATCCGGCTGAATGTTTCGGTGCTCGCAACACAGCACGGCAGGCGAACATTTTTCGGGCCGGTGCTGAATTAATCCTGACTAAAAGTGCAAAACTCGTCGCAGTAACCGATTGCACATAAAATTGTCGAAAAACGTCTGTTTGCTAGATCCACGGTAATCACGCCACGCGACTGTCAAATGTTTATAGTTCCCCGTGTTTCCTAGGCAAACTCGGACGCGCGTGGGCGCGTTATTTGCATTTTATTCGCGGTTCAACTTCGAAAAACCCGAACGCCGAGCCGCGCCTGCCGACCGGGTCTGTAAACACGTCCGCTCGGTAACGCGTCCGGTTTTTCCGGAAAAAAGTTTTCGAATTATTCGACGTTCGCTGCGGAAAGTTCATCAGACCTCGTCCCCGCAGCTTACGAATCCCAGACACGCTGCACCTCGACCGTTTCCGAGGAAATTTTTCCGAAGTAAAACGCCGCCGTGCTGAACGGACAAAACAAAAAACCGGGAGCCGGTTTCTTTCGAATCGCTTGCGAAAACAAAAGAGTTCGCGCGCGCTTACAAAAACAGAACTCTCGCGGAAGAGGTCGATTCCTGGTGGAGAAGATTGCGGCTTCCGAAAAATTGACGGGAAGAAAAATAACGAACCGTGGGGGTCGTTTATAAATTGTCTGCGGAAGCTTGCGCGTGCACAGACTTCTTCCCTGCAGAAAATCGAACATTATTTACTCCAGATATTGCGAAGACCGCGAGCGAAATCGTGTAAATAGACTGCGATTTTTCTGCGTTTATACCTGCAGTTTTGCCAAATATAACAGCACGTGTAAATGAAGAATCAATTTGTGTTTTATCAATCCTGTAAATACGTTTTTAGAATACGTTTGGATTTCGCGAAGACCCGTGGCACTCGAACGGTTAAAGAACGCTCGCATTTCACGAAATTTGCACACGCCATAAACGCGTGACAGCCGACGGCTTTCTCGCAGCATTGCTACCAAGCATCGCGCGAATTCGAGAGCGACGCAGTAAATGTTTCTACCGGCGTACATTATCGCTGTAATATCATCGACGTCGGGAATAGAAAACCGGAAGGATCGGGTAGAAAAGGAAACAGACCCGTCCATGGGTATTAGTCCGAGTCTACACTCCTGGACAAAATTGATAGCACGTGTGTGGAGCCATTAATTTCTCGAAGAAACATGTAGAATCTCCGAATGAAACACACAGTATCGTAATTGTTGCGATGCAGATTTTCCTTGAGAAAATACATTTAATGTTACCTGTTTCCTCAATCTCTATCTTCATCGTCTAGAAATATTTTAAGAACTATTTAACGCAAAGTTTAAATATTTTATTCAATGAAAAATTATTCTGTTTTATGCTTTGTATTATCAAAATAACAACGACTATTTGAAATGGTGTTTGAATGGTTTATGTCTACATGTGAATGTACTATCATTTTTATGAACGAGATTTATTAGGTCGGAAAGAAAGTCTTACGGGTTTTGTTATTTTGATTTTATAATAAAAACCACGAGAACTTTCTTTCCAACCTAATTGTACTAACAGGTTATTTCTCTCTGACTACAGTGTGTTTCATTCAAATATTCTACGTAGATTTCGAGAAATTAGAGGCGGCGCGCACGTCGCTATCATTTTATCCAGGAGTGTAGTTACTGGTTGAAGAAAGACGGGGCTGAATGAGCGAGGGCCCTGCGTCCGGCGTGGTGTCAGCGCGAAAGGACGGAAACCAGTTTAACGTTGGGAAAGTACGTCGAGGAACATCCCGAATGAAAACCGGTGGGACACGAGACCCCCCAGGAAATATATTTTCGCGTGTCGTCCACGTCGACATCGACGTCGCGCGTCTGCCAGTGTTTTTAACGGTGTCCCGTCCCGCGCGCTGGCACGTATGAATATTTTCTCGAGGAAAACGAGACCAGACGGCGGCCCGCGCCGCATAGCCTGCAGAATAATTTCTCTACGGTCCTCCTGCGTTCTACTCCTTCGTTTCCTCTCTTTGTTCCCTGATTTCTCGGATCACGAGGCGACCCGGCTACGTTTCCGCCGTAAATCATCTTAATGTCGTTTAATTTCATCCGTTTGCTGGGAAAACCGTTTGAAATGCGTTAAACGCAAGAAAAAGCGCTGACCTCTGTACAGAGAGTTTAAGTATGCAAATAATTAATTTTAGTCGGCGTTTTAGATAAATTTTTCGAGGATTCGAGGACCACTAAAGGTATCTATCCTAATTTTTAGCCATCTTTGTCTAACACATACCCAACGAAATAAGTATTTCGAATAATTCGAAGTCGTATAATAAAGTTAATTAAAAAGTCGTATAATAAAAATTCATATTATGAATCGTAGGAAATATATTAAGCTGTAAACGAATTTTCCAAATGATTTCCAATGAACTTTCTTTCTAATTTTGACTGAAGCTCTTAAGAGGCTTGAATAATATTGCATTCCGTCGTCTAATTATGATATATCGTCGAATTTCTAAAGGACATAATTAACGCAGTAAGCAAGTGAAAGATTTTTGACCGGCGAGATGAGACTTTCGTTTTACATTCCGTATTTTTTATTTTGTCACTGGAGCAGTTAGCAAAAGTGGAACGAGAGGTGACCGCGTTAATATTAACGTTCCTTCCTTAATGAAGTTAACTCGCGAAAGTAATGCAGCTGAAAATAAGAATGGACGTATAAAGCAAGATAAGATTGCCATGAAATTTTAGTGATAGTAGGTGCAACGAGATGCATGCCTTCCTGCTGCGTGCAACGGCCAGGTCACGCCTCTCCCTCTCCTCCTCCCTGTCTTCCTCTTTCTCTCTCTGAAACGTGTTCTTTCCCCGATAAGTTAAAAACCAGGAGCGTGGATGATTTATAATCCGCCACATTTCAATTGTTAGAACGATGCGTGCCGCAGCTCCCTTATCTAGACTCTCGAAGGAAACTGACCGATAAAAACCGAGATGATTTACAATCCGCGATGCATTTTAATCACCGCGCCATTGAAACTGCTCGGCCAATTTCACCGCACTAGGAGGATAATACCGATTCACTGGGAAATAACCGTTCTGTGCAAATAGAAATTTATACTAGCCGTCGAAAAACAATTTCTTTATTCGTTCTAGTTCTTTACTAATCCAATTACGAAACTTCTTTATTTTTCATTATCATTTTATGGGACTTTCGCCAACTTATTTGTGACGTTTTCTGATTAAAATTACACTGAACACAGTTGTACAGGGTCTAAGAAACAGCACGGACCCGAGGGTTCTTCTTAGATCAAGACTTTACTTAATTACATTTGGGAAATTTTTGAAACTCCCTTAAAAATGTAGGACGCTTAATTGATTTATAGTTGAAGAATGAAATAGCCTCCTAATCATTTGCACTTCAAACTCTATGCAAAATTAGTTTCTAAAGTTCGAATTTTCCATGCATTGTTTGTGGATGAAATTGAATCTGTGCGGCACGTTTTTTTTTTTTTCAGGAAATCCCGCAGCTTCCGCTTTTCTCCCCTGTCGGTGGAGTGTCCAGCTGAAAGTCGATCCGCGTTCTCGGCATGTATCGACTACCGATGGAAAATAATTATCGGAGTTTCGGCATCGATGATGTTTTGTGTGGCGAGACGCGGGCGCGCGCTCGGTTATTAACGGTTAACTTTATTGTCAATAATGCGGCGGGGTAGTGAAGGGCAAATGTTTGAGGAAACCGGTGGATTTACGAGAGGGAGAGAGAGAGATGATGCCGGCAAACGAACCGTGAACGACCGGCTGCGCGTAGAACAACCGTCGTTTCGGGACGATAGAAATTAAATGGGCTACGGAGCGGGTCCGGCAATGGGGAAACATTGACAAGGGCTGCTGCCGCCGCCAATTTCAATGAAATTTGATGGGATGATAGATCGATATCTACGGTAAACGTAATCACAGGTCTAGCAGAAGTCCGTTCTGTCCTGAGGAAAGCGTGTGTATCGGAAAATCAGGGGCTTCCCGGTTTATTCAAAACCAAGACACAATATTGAAAGTCTGCTTATCACATCACCTCATCATAATTGTTATAGCAGGCTTTCAATTTGTGGAAAACGACAAAACTGAGACAAAATGTTGAAAGTCTTCTTTACAAATGTCAAAATTCTGATTTTTACCTTAATTTAGTGGGCACTATCTACCCTCAATATTTCGAAATCATTTGTTATCGCCCTTGTATACCTTATGATCAGTTTCTATGTTTTCCTCTCAAATTGAAAAAGATGAAATTTCTATGATTCCACTGTTATTATGTTCACAGTTCTATGACACGTATATCGGTCAGGATGAGTTTCCGTAAACCGTAACGCACGTAAGATGCGCGTGAATGATAAATAGATAAGAACTGTTGCAAGTGTAATTAGTCAGGAAGAAATATGGAGGTGCTAAACTAACCGTAGTGTTCTCGAGCAAACCGTTTACTTCTATTTTCTTACGAGCTTATGTTTAGCCCGGTATTTGGAGCTCTTAAAAAATGGTTTCGAGTGTGAAGGGTTAATTAACCCTTAAAAAATGGCCACGGCATTATGCGAAACAGTCATTACATTAAATTCTGTATTCTACAAATCGCAAAAAGCTCCATCGTTATATAAGAAAACAGGTTCAATTTGATGTGCCCAATGTACAATGGATTACATAGAATAAAGACGATCTAGGTTTAAGAAATGTCTTGATTATACGGAATTAAAATTGCTTCGGCTCCAAAGGGTTAATCAACAGTGTAATCAATTTCATAATTTAGAAAGAACAAGGTGTAGCTAACAATTTGAACTGGTGGTCTAGTTTCAGTTCAAATGAAACCCGTGGGTTATTTGAAAGGATGTAGCAACGATTGAAATTAGATGACGACCCGGAGCAGTTTAGGAGCGATTAAAAGCAGATTTACCGAGAATCCGCGTCGCCGATCTTTGCACTTTGATGCCGAAGGCAGGACTCGTTCCATCTGGCTCGTAAATAATTCGCCAGCGCGAGTTTATGCGTTCTCGTGATCGACGAGCATAAAAGCGGACGGTAGCCACGGAACGAATGATCGATGATGCCTGGATCAAGAGGATCAGGATATATAGGAGTCACGATTGAGCTCTGTTAAGTACCGATCGAAGAAAATAATCCTCGGGCTTTCAACGGGGATTCTCCATACATTTGCTACCCTGTCGGAAGTTAATGGCCGGAAACTAACTGTTTCGTCTACTAGATTGCTGGCCATCTTCCTCCGAAACGTGGCTCTACCTCGATACACTGCGCTAAGCACACCACAAGACTCCCGAAAACTACCATAGCCTGAACGTTACTCCGGGATTATTACACAGGTGTTCAACGAAAGGTACGAGTGACAAAATTTATATATTTCTAGACAGACAGCGGTGTCCACTTGCATGGATAATTAAAAGAAATTACTTCCCAAGAAGGTCCAACCCAGCAACTATACAACTTTTGAGTATTTGCATGCTTGAACTTGCTCGCTGGATGCTGCATGTGCCAAGGATGCATCGAATGAAGGTAATAAGTGAAAAACAAACGTTCCGGGAGAAATTACTCGAGAAAGATTGCACTAGATCAATTACATTCGTTTCCATTCGGAATGATCGACGCTCGCGCAGCAGCGGCGCAATTTATCAGAGTTTTAAAATAGTTTTCATAAATAAATCGGCCGCATCCTCGGGCGAGGGTCGAAGACGCGACCCGAGAACGAACCTCTCCACCGCCTCCATAAATCCTGCTCTAATGACGGCCGAACTAATTATTTCTAGTCCCGATCCCGATTACGTCTATCGTTATCTCTCCTCCCTCACGTCGAAATCGCTTCGCTCGGCCCCATCCCTTACCGGCGCGTCAGGAAACACGCCATTCCGCGATCGATCATCCCACTCTTACGTCTTCTTCAGGGACGAAGCGTGCACTAAAGTGCGAGCTTTAATAGCTGGTTACACCGGCCCCGGTTTCACCCACGGCTAGACCACCGAATTCGAAACGGTTATCGACGGAGCGATCCTTGACGCTTCTCTGATGTGATCAACTTAGACCCCCCTTCACTGCTGCTTCGCTGGTCTAATGGCGCTTCGATTGCTGCGGAATCCATTCTCGAGTCATACGGATCTGTAGACCACGGTTCTCATCCTTCTTCTCGAACAAACTTGCTTGTTGGACAAGCTGCATGCTGATTGTGTAAACAGGGTGTCTCACTTAAATCTAATCCCAGAATATCGTTTTTAATTTCGACAAAGTAAACAATTTTTGAATGGTATCAAGTGGTGCTTTTGAACAATACATTCAAACAGGATCTTTCGAACAAGCAACAATTATTACGTTCGACTTATTAACCGGCACGATTAACAAACCTTCTTCGCATCTTATTTGGTTCGATCTTTAACAATCTTCGCAATTGAATGAACCTGAAGGCTACACTTTTTGCAAGCGGCTCAATCCCGCAAAACCATCGCCGGCTTCGCCTCCTTTTGCGGTTTCTTCTCCCATGAGACCGGCTCCGATACGCTGGAGCCTTCAACGTTCAAACGACGCAATTCCCGAACAGCTTAATTCTTACCACGTCGTTACAGTTTGAAATTCGATCTTACTAACGATCGCAGATTTTTTACGAACCCTATCGCCGGTATCATTACTAACCGGAATCGATTCCAATTTCACGAATGCTTAGATGTATACGCATATTGATTCTATTTATGCTTGGTCAGTTGCGTTCGTAATATTGCTGTAAACAGGACTGAGAATTGTACACGTTCGTAACAAAGCTGATTTTGCTATTATTAAGGTCCGAAGGTAATGCTAAATTTTACAGAAGTGTACCAGAAAGACCCCACTGAATATTTCAAGGCCTTTTTAACGTGTGACGTGTACGTAACACTATTTTTAAATGAATATGTACAATAAAAAATTATATACTGGAGGGTACGTAATATTACAGAGGTGAACCTCAAGAGTGACGACTTCAGTGGACGTTGCTTTCGTTTTCGAACATCAATCTCAATATCAACTATGAAACAATATAAAGTCCGTCTTGTGTTACCATTTTTGTTCTCATTTCATTATTGAAAAATCGAATCACATTTTTACGTTTTCTTCTTCGATAAAGTTTCCTCAAAACATGTAGTAATTTTAAATAAAAATGGGTTTCGATAGGCTACTCCACCCTGCGCGAGCAGTTATCGCAAGCGTGGACAATTTGTACGTTTTTCAGGAAAAGTTGCGGTACCTGCAGACGCGACAGAAGTCCCTTCCGCAGTGGAGGAAGCGTATAGTGTTGGGTCGGGTAGCTCTCAGGCCGATCATAGTCACGACACAATGGGCTGTAGGTTCTGTTCGGGCCGCGATAGATCACGAAAAAGCCGTTGGTAACGGCCCTTGCACACACGACGAACCCTGAACGACGACTGAACATTGACGGACAGGAGCACCGTGAACATGTCTCTGTCCTCCGTTCTCGTCCTATCTCTGATTCTCTCTCTCTCTCTCTCTCTGTCTCCCTACCCGGCGCGAACTCTCCATACATCTTGTCGTGTTCCTCAGGCTCTCTTGGCTCCGGCTCTCGACCCGGTCCTCTCTTTCTGTCGCGCGGGTTTGCGGTGTCCCGTGGTTGAAGAGCGAGTCTTGATTGCCGGCAAGTATTCAGGTGACCGTCCCACTTACGGGGACGGCTTCTCTCGGCAACCGAGACAGAACTGGACGCAAAACGACCACCGCACCGGTCGGCCCAGGGAAGAACGAGAGCCAGACAGAACAGCGAAACGATGCCGATGCCGATGCCTTGCCTTGCCTTGCCTTGCCGCGGCGCAAACGTTCCATGCCCTCCGGGGCTCCCGAGACGGAGTTTAACTTCGTCTCGAGTTCACGACCGTTTAGGGGATGCCCACTGTGGACGAACAGATTAGCTTTCGGACAACTTGCCTCCAGCCAAGAACTCTTCGACGATATCGCGCCCCGCTATCGCTGATTGAATATTGATGCGCGGCGCGGGTTACGCTGAGAACGTGCGAATTCCTCTGCGCGACCCTTTGATAGAATTAATTTCGGGCAGCTGGATTGTTCACAACGGGTTACGCAATCGTAACACGCCCACTTTAATGAAATTTTTGTACGATATAGAACTCAATGATAAGGGGATGAAAATAGCCACTCAAATCAGCACACGAATTCATTATTGAATCAAGTAATTTGATGTCACAATGCTCTCCCACATATCTTACGATTTGCACAAAGTTTGAATATTTTAGAGTGAAAGACATGTGTTCGGTAGGAATATTGTTCACATGGGTACACAAAATCCTCGTAATTGGTTTGGCAGAGACCAGATCAGTTTTCAGAGATAATTCCTCAGGATTTGAGTAGGAGCATTGAAGTCAATGAGTGAAATTTGATGAAATCGTTCAGTAATTATTTTCTCCTTTCTTAGGAAACTACTTTCAATCGTCTCCGAACTGATGCATAATCATAATTATCAAAAGTTGTTGTTGTTCCCTGACGGATACGGTAAAATAATAATTTTCAGAAACCACGAAGTAACCCACATCATCCGCATCCTCCAACCCATTTCCACCGTAACGCAACGGGCTCCTGAAAAACGCCTTGTTCCAGCAACAACAAGCATTTTCCCATAAAGCTATAATTACCAGGCCGCCACAATAACGTCTCACATCCGAACGTCAAACAATCGTGGCACGCATTAACGCGATCAGGATCGTCTGTGTTCCATCAGCGCAGCGGCACGATCGTCCGCCGCGCCATTGTAATTAAACCGTTTCCCACTTTCCGCGGCCAATGAATCGCATTATCGAGGCGAGACTGGGTTAATGAAAGAAGCATAAATAAAGCTCATCGATCGCGCTGACAGCTTGTCGGGGCCCGACCTACTTCGGCTGGTTCCCGGCTTCTGGTTCCGCAGCTCGTTGCGGTTAAACGCAATCCTGGTTACAGCTAGCGAGCGAAGAAGTTGGCGCTCGCGCGAGCACGGCCAGTTACAAGCGCGTGTAACTCGGGACGAGCCGAGTGGTAGCGTGAGCTGCCAAACCGTCCCGAAGCGTCCTGGGAATCGAAATAGTTCGCCGGCCGAACTCCATTTGAAAACTTCCCCATCAAACGGAACGCGTTACACCGGCGGACAGTTCCGGAAGGACCATTCCGTTCCGCGTTTCCGTCCGTCGCCCGCTGAAATTCACGCGACGTCGGAGCCCCTCGCAAACTGAAAGCTTTTGTCGTGCGATAAGCCGAGGAAATCGCGAGCAACGCCCGTTAACTGAGGAACGGCCGATTAGTTTCCGGCTGCGGGATCTGCTGCTCGAGCTGCGTCCGACGTCTTTTGTGCGTCCGCGTTTCCCGACGTCCAATACACATCAAAATACCATTGGCTCAGATTTTTTCCCATGATGGATGTTCAACAGCGACGTGCTTATCGGAGCTTCGCAATGCGAGCTTGGATCTTGGTCGACTCGCTCTCCGACGTGATATTAACGAGCCAGAGCTGGGTGGTTGAAGAATAACCGATTGAATTGTGTTCTGCGGTTTATTTGGACAGAGTTTCAGGCTGCACGTTACCTTAAGTTCCTAGGTAGCCAATCAGAAAACGTTGAAGTGCAGAAAACGTAAAAAAAGATATTTTTGACGAACCCCACGATGTGAGAAGTTTTGAGAAACGTCTGCTGTGCAAGATGTCACAGAAGCGGAACACGCTGCAAGGTGTTAAACTATCGAAGAAACAGCCGAGTCGAAGGAATCACGAGTGAAGCTCGGGTTCAGAAGATAACGAGGCTTCGAGAGTATCGCGAACCGTTCAGTGACAATAGTGGGTGGCTGAATCGGTCGGGCCACATGGAAGCGTGTGCACGTGCGGCCTCGCATTCACGTTCGCGCCAACTTAGAACACCGATAAGCTGAGTATATTCCAGATAAGAGTAAATCTACCGAGGCGTACGTTATGCTTTTCTCGGTGGTATCATACTTTTATATTCCCGAGCAGGCAACGAGTTCCTGCGGATCTTACGTTTTTCATTGGACCGCGGAACTGTGTTTTCCGTGTGAAAGGCACGGACACGCTGAACATCGGAACGTCTCAGATAATCCTTGCCGAGCGAACCTATACTGGGTGGTCCGACAGAAATTCCGAGATTCCAGCTATTATAAATTAATGGATGTCTGAAACGAGGACCTCAGACAGGTTTTTTTTTTAATTTTATAGGAACGTAATTAAAAAGTCTTTAAGCTTTCAGTCTTTTTCGGTTTTTGTTATTGCAATTCACGTTTGACACAAGCCCTTCGTGTAGACACCCATTCAAATATAAACTTCCAATCTGCGGTGAGGAACACAAAATTCCAATTTTACCTCATTTATAAATGTGATATAATATTACAGATATCTTATATAAACTAAATCTTAGTCTCAAATTCAGTGTACAGAAACCACTGGCTAGGGAAGAAGACAGACCAATACTGTGCGCATAATAACTCGACTCTCCCGAGCTTACGCGAATAGCGTTTCACCTCGAAGCGTGACGGATGAGACTCATTCACTGCCCGACAAAGAAGTTTTCACTTCAAGAATATACACCAGAAGAATTTTCTGTTCTGAATATGAACCATCAGGATTTCGTCGCGGTTCGCCTCGCATAAAGAAAAAGGCTCATCGTAAACTATGAATGGAGGCACATGTTTTCGTAGACGGTACACGAGCCGTTCGGTTTTTATGGGTCCGGGGAATGGCGGATAGGCGTGAACGGACACTCGGAAATTCGACGCGTGGAAATACGGTGTTTCACGGCTCGCGAAAACAAAATCGCGGGCGCGTCACGTTATCGGCGAACGTGTTTCACGAATAGATCGCTGCGCCGTATTCCGTAGCAGTTCGGTTTACCGTTTTCCGCGGGGCAGTAAAGCTGTCACGTGGAAAAGGTTAGTCGTAGATAAACAATAGAAAGGGGAAGAGCGAGGCCGCGAAAATCCGAGAGCGCGGGAAGAGGATCGTTAGCGGAGATCGTAATCTGCTCGTTTTTATTCATGGCCCTGGCGGCGGCGCTCCAGTTATTACTTCGGTAAAATTTCGTTTAGGCGAGAGTTAAGAACCCGAGTGACCGTTAAGCCAGATTTGTATCGTGAACATAAAGTTGCCGCGGGACCACTATCGCCGAGCAACACGTGTACCCGCACCGACGCGTAAACGAACAGCGTTCGCAACAACAAATCTTCTCGAACGCTCGTGAAGTTCGCCGACGTATGCCTCCGTGACGTTCCGTTCTGCTTGATCTCGGGAGAAATTATTTGAGAGCCGCCTTGTTCGAGATTCACAACTTTCTAACAGCTTGTCGTAGAAATCGAAATTTCATGGAACATCTCCGACGTGCTCGGAATTCTTCGGACTTTTATGCAACCGTTCCAACGATGCTTTTTTCTTTTACTCTTCGAGGATCGAGACAGTTGGAAGTTGGTTGTATAGTGTACATTTTCTAATGAGAAGTGTTCACGGTACTTTTGTTTCTACCACTCGGCGCACTTAGGAAAGCGTCGTACGGTACGGAATTTTAATTCTTCTGTTGTAGAGTATTGTCCGCTTAAGTGTCGCATTTTTCCCTCGCTCTCGAAAATAGGACTTTTGAGAAACCTACTGAGAAACCCATTTGCATTATTGAGAGATGGGAAGGCGCACCCCTCACCCTTGCAATCCTAGAAACGAGACAACCCCTTGAAGTGTAACATGGTACAAGGTCGGGTATTATCTGTCAACAAAGTTTTGTTGTTTTCCATTATTTAGTAAGTGGTGAGAGACAAGCTCTAGCGATTCCTGTTTTCTTACACCCTGTACATTTCGCCGGCTCGGTCCTGGTCTCCCTTTCCCTGTTCACCTTGTTCACCGTCACTACTGGAACACGTGGCTCGCGCGAGTGCGTGTCAGCGTGCAAGTAAGCCGTTTACGGTACTGACCTAGCCTAGAGGCGGTCGAGCGTGCGCTGCGCTCTGCTCCGCTCCGATCCGCGAGGCGAAGGCGTAGGTATCGTAATCAGCGAGGCCGAGCAGCAGATCCAGAAGACGCCGTTCAGCGTGGGAACACGCCACGGGAGGTCACCGGCTCGGGATCCTCGTAAAGAGAGGAAAAGGGAAAAGAGGAGGAACGCCGGGAGGGGATCGAGAGCCCAGGCTCAGGTCGGCCCCGAGGTCTGCGATCCACCGTTAAACTACGGCCAAAGCGGACTCGCTGCCAACCGGAAGCGAACTCCTGCTCCATTTCCCTTCCCTCTTTCCTCTTTGCTCAACCAAAACTGGTCCTAATCGAACGATTTCACCCTTTGCGTATCACAATTTTTTAACACTTTGCACTCGACTACGAGCAGAGACAAAAGTAGTAGGACACCCTACTAATTTGTTAATTTTTATTCAGTGTGGATGACGATTAACCCTTAGTACTCGAGTGGTGACTCAGAGTCGTCAGTAAAAATTGCTGTGCCATTATTTAAAATATTGTTTACATTATATATATTAAATATGTTGGAATCGAATCGATTGCTAAATATTTATGTATCATACGAGGTATTACATCAATTTCATATCCATAAAATGAAAAAATCATATAGAATGAAATTATTCTAGGTCGGAAGAAATAGTAATAAATATAGTATAGTATAGTATAAATAGGTCGGTACAGACGGAAAATTCTACTCAAACGTGATCAAATCTTGCGGTTCGAACCATAGTGCAGTGTGTTCATCCTTCTTCCTACCCTCTGCAAACAACCAGGAAGATGACGATGGTGGACTCGACCAAGTTCCCAACAACAAACACATTACACTCACGAAACTTCGCCTCGACCTATGTCAATTTTTCCCCTTATTGCCAATTTTCAAAGTAACCTCGCGTTGACCTACTCGAGCTCTAAACCACATACTGGCTCTCGTTTTATTTTCTCGGAGAGATCCTAAGCCTTCGCCTTCTGTAAGACGTTGATGGGTTTGAAAGTCCAATAACACTTTTATCCATTTTGTGATGCTTATTATCTGGCCGAGCCTCGACTCTTACTGTTTTCTTTCTTTGATGTTACAAAGTGTTATTTATAATGTGTCTATGGTTACACTTTTATGAAATTTTGTCAAAGTGTAAATAATTGTTTGGCAAGAATCCAACGACAATTCGTATCTATTTATTCGGTGAAGCAATAGTTATTTATAAACGGACTGTGGGTTTTATGTACTTATGAAAACACGAGTGGGTGCAACGTAAACTAGGAAACGTACCGGAAGAATTTAAGGATGCTGTTATTCAATTTTTAACTTGTCAATATTGTCAAAATGAACCTCGATCTAACATTCTAGGACTTCAAATTTTTTATAAAAATCAGGAGACATTCTGCTTGTACATCTTCTGTTAAGGATAGACTATTTTAAAGGAGTAAGAATAAATGTTTTAACATTTTTCCATTTTCCATAGTATGATTAATAAAACGCTGTCGATCGTAATCGAACTGTTTAGTACCACCCTGTAGATCTGACCACGAAGTTAGGGGTCAATGAGAAGGCTAGATGGAAAGCGATGCAAACAAGGTTTCATTCAGCGTTCAATTTGAAGCTTAACAGCGATACACGCGTACGGATCGAACAGTTTAACTATTAAGATGTAATAAAATATTATTACAGATGTGATGTATCCCAGCGAGTACGCACACGTCAGCGTGAGCTGTCAGCTGTCAGTTATCTATCCGACGGCACTATAGTGAAATTGAGCAGATGTTTCCGGGATCATATTCACAATATGATTCAATAAACTACGCGTGTAGTTCGATTAAATCGACTAGTTGCTTGTGATGCTATCCGCAATTTTACTGTGGAGTCAGTTTACAAAAAGAATTGTTCTGTCGAGTGTATCGAACAACTAACTGTAATCGATACGTGTCATCGATTCAGAGGAAAAAAAAATACGAAACAACTGTTTCCTCGATAACTTTGTCCAAGACTTCGTATTTAACTACTTTCTTAACGAAGTCGTTTGGAATTCACTTTTTTCCGAAACATTTCTCGTTTGCGTATAAATTGGGGTCTCATATGTCTACCCTCTGCTCTTGGGGAACGCGTCTACCGCGCAAAAACAGAACTTGGTGCACCGGCACGTCCGCAAATGGAGGTCGGCGACCCGGGGGTCAAAAAGAACTCTGTCGTAATTTGATGGTTACCGATGCAACGGTGACCGCCGTGCTAATCGAGAGTGTCCACTCGATCCCGATGTTCGATATCGATCCGGCGAACCTTTGACCGATATGGAGAGGGTCTTCCCCCGACTCGGTCTGCCGCCTCTTCGATTCTCTCGGGCCGGGATGACTTTTTCGAACAGCGGGTACCGCTGATCGTAGAGAACGAACCGTTATTCCGGAGCACTTTTCTCCGTATAAGTGTACGCCATATAATATAGTTATCCAGATACCGGCCGCCGATGCTCCGATGCATACGGTCTTTCTCTCCTCTCTCTCTCTCTCTTTCTCTCCCGGTCTCGTCGTAACGCCAGGCATTATGGGATATCGTCGGTGCAGAACACCGGAGTCGATGGGGATCCAGGAAACGCCAGGATACACCCGACAATGGAGTTATTGGACCGAGACTCGAAGACTCGTCGAGATTTCTACCGATACACGCGCGGACATCTTTTTAGAAGGGATATACCCGACTGAGATACTCGATACATATCGAACGAACGGGTGACTGCGGGATCTCAATGGGGAAATAGGCATGGTTGCATCGAACCAACCCGGCTGACACCTTTCCGCTGTCCTGTCACCGCGGCTTTTGACACTGGGCCGAGTACGGTTCAAGAAAATCCGACATGTCGGGGATAGAAGCATTGCAGCGACGTGGAGTTTTCTTGAAACAGGAGAAATCCGTTCGTTTTACCACTGATTATAGTCACTAATGTCATGACTTTATCTACGTTAAATTTTTGGGAGAACCAGGAAAATGATTATTTTCTCCTTCTTGGTGCATTTTAATATAAGCGTGGTTTTCAAAAAGCTTCTTTTTCATATGTATTTGTTCTGTCGTTGTTACGGTTCTAATGAAGATGATCTGGAACATTTTAATTGTGCATGAAGGTCTACTGCAAGCAGTTCTAAGAAGATCTGGAAGGTCTTCCCTCGTATCATCATCTTAAAGACTGTCCAATCCATGTTGTCTCCAGAAACATCGGCCGGCAGCGTCCCGCACGTTCACCGGTTAATATGTCAACTGTCCAGGGATTACAGCGCGAACTCCCGAGTTTCCTAATCCCGTCGTCCTCATCGTTCATCGCAAGATCTCGATCGACAGCGGCCGAGCAGCCGTAGGGGGCAGGCTCGATGAAATTGCGCCGCGTATCTCGCGCGTATCGTTCGACAGCCGCGCCGAGGACGACGCGTTGCAACGGGGGATGACCGTTGCAGTCGGTGTGCACCGTAATCTAGGCTACGTTCCGGCGAAACTCCGACGCGCCGCCGGTTCTCGGCGTTTGTATCGTTTGTACCTGCGCGTCGGTGCTCTCCCCTCGGGATTACTCCGGCGGCGGACGAGACTCGGTATTACGTGCGCGTGTCACGATTTATACTAGTCACGATAAGCCGGGCCGGCAGATAAGCGACCGGCCCGCCACGCTTACCCCCTGCGCTGTCGCGGTATCGTGAAGTCAGGAAGAACGTTTGACGATCATCGACAGGTGTGTCCGGCGCTGCAGTTTCCGTCCCTGCTGGTGCATCAAGCCTTATGCTTTAAATCGTTTCCACGTTTCTGTTCACAAATGCACAATGTACATGATGTCTCATTTCAGGCAATCCCGTGAAGTCAGGAAGAACGTCCGACGATCATCGACCTTCGATCGTCATGCGCCCGTTGATAAATGTACAGGCTGTCTCATTCGCATGTTTCTGTTGATGAATGCACAAGATGTCTCTTTTGAAGCGGTCCCATGAAGTCAGGAAGAACGATTGACGACAATCGACAGACTTGTCCGGCGCCGCAGGGCTGGTGCATCAACCCGTATGTCTTAAATTGTTGCATGTTCCTGTTCATAAATGTGCAAGATGTACAAAAATGATCTCCTCGTGCCCCACAAGAAGTCTCCTGGCAGGAATTCGAAAGGAATGCGGCAGCAATCCGTCCGACTGAATCATTCCACTCGCACAAGACTAAAACTCTTTCGAAAATGTACAATTCTCGCGGAAGGAGATCCAGGCTGAATGAATTCAGGCTGAATTTGCCAAAGCACATTGTACCGTATTTGACAACGCGGGATCCAACAGAAACAAGCAGTGTAGCGAGCGCGCGGCTGGAAAGCGAAGCGTTCTTTTTGCGGATGGGATGAACGACATCGATCAACGGATCGAGAACAGGCGAGGGACTGGTAAAACACGTCGGTCCCGATCAATTTCCATTAGCCTGATTTATTTTTCGGTGGAGGCGGATACACGCGTAGCCGGCCGAGCATCGGCGGGGGTGTACGGGGTACGCAAACCGACTCGTAGGTGGTGTCCGGTCGGGTACAACGGTTGTCGGTGGACGATGCCACAGCGCTACACAACGTTACAGCGCCGCAGGGACACGCGAATACGGTTCGGTGTACCACAGCAGCCGTGGCAGACAGGCGTGGAGAGGGTGAAAGGGCGCGAGAGACCGTATACGGGGTGAGGTACGAGCGTACCGTTCATGAAAGGCTAATGAAGACGTGTCGTTGGTCCGTGTTCCCAGAATCCCTTGGCTGCCACGCTTGGGTCAGCCTAACGACCCACCGGCACGGTGTACAGTCCTTTCGCAAGCTTAATTGCCGATTATCTCCGAGGATCTGATATCGATCGCGGAGGTCTGCCCCTCGCCGGACGGCAGCGCGACTCCGCTTCGCTTCCGGCATGCTCCGCCGTGCGTGCTACATCCCGTCTCTCCCTCCCTCTCTCTGTCTCTTCTTTTTTATACGTTTCTCTCTTTCCTCCGGTATCTATCGCCCTTCCCGATCGCCCCAGACCCCCGCAGATGAAACACGCCGAGCGGACGCGGCGTATTTAAGCGTCGCGCTCGGACTTTTGCGCGTACATCGCGATAGCATCGAGATCGGCCGATAAGCGTGCGATAAAAGTCGCGAGGATCGTCGGGATAAACTGGCCAGCTGATTTATGGGGGACTCGCGAGCGCCGAGGGGGGCGAGCGCGACGCGTGATCTACGGGATCGCGGGATCGAGATGGACGCGGAGGAAAACAGGGGAATCGGGACACTGTGGCACACCGCACGCTGGTCGATAAACACGAAAACTGGGACGAAAATTGAAAAAAAAGATTATTTTAGAAATTTAAAACAATGTATACTTCGATTCATCGATATTGTAATATTTCTAGCAATTTCATTCCGAACTGGGAACATCGAAATTAATTTTTTCGAGATTACCCTACCAACCACAACGCGATTTTATCCACGAGAAACATTGTGCCACTAATCTCCTTACAAACGGACTGGCCCTCGACCGAAGATTCTCGTATCGCGACCGATCGAATGCACGACCGCGAGCAAACGGGGGAGAGACGCGATCGAGCGTGAAATTGCGCGAGGTCAATGATATTATGAAGTCGTAGCCCGGCCGGGCGGCTACGTGTTCCCCGGGCAGAAATTATGAAATTCATAAATCCTCCTAATAAAACGGCCGTCGAGATCGATGGAGAAGCTATTCCCGGTAATATATGTCGGCGATACGGCGAGGAGGAAAATGGTAATGCCGATAAATTACTCGGCCGGGCTCTGGCCAGTGCGTCGAATCGAGATCAATAGGTCGGCTGACGAAGCGCGGGCAACGTTATCCCGATTCAATTCTAGCCGGGGCTCGTAACGCCGTGTAACGATCTAATTTGTTACGTCCGTACTTGACAGAGTCGCGAAAACCCGTCATTCGTGCAGGTGCGCCTTAACGAGCGTTTGCGCGGGAGTACCGTGAAAATGCCGGCCCCAGGCGCACGTGCCCGTTGCGATCGTAATTCGAGACTGCGTCTCGCGTCGAGTAGGATCTAACGGTGCATTTAGTCACCAGACTCTAGTGTAGTTAGGCCCTAGATCCTGGGGAGCAAATTGTACTCGGTGTCGGTGGAGCATCGGGACATTTAGAGGTCCATTCCAAGGGACGTTTAGGAATTCACTGATATTGAATAGCATTGCGGATGAAGTACAATTTGTAAGAAAAATTCGCGGTCACCCATCCCACTCGGTATTCCGACGCCAATTGTTTAACTTCAAATGCCACCTGGCTGGTCACATGTCGAGGAAAACTTTCCTTGGGAAACTTTCGTTACACGTGGAACACCTCCGTTCTGTGTTCTTAGAAAGTTTGCACTCCCACATCCCCTAGAATTCTGGTCTTTTGTAAGCTCGAGACCTTTAAGATCTCGGCCCTTTCCAATCCCGAAAACCTTGGAATCCTTCCGGCTCCTAACAATAACAGCCGAGGAATTCTGTGCCTGTGCACAGTCCCTAAAATCGGTAGAATCCTTTGCGTTCCGGAGACTTCGAAAGACTCTCCGCACACATAACCAGAGGGCCATTTTAGAAAAAGGTAGAAATTAATTACAGAGCAGAGCAGTGAAATAAAGGACTGTAAAGGCGACCGTAAGCATGGACCCAATTAATTAAATACAAGATTACTAGAGTGATTCGTAGATTTATCGAACAACCTAACCGGGCTAAAGTAATCACCGGAGCGAAAGAACCTCGTCGATTCCAGCTAAGAAAGACAGGCGCTCGAATAAATCACTCAGAAACATTTAAGCTGAAATCAATCGAGCCGATGGGATCTTTTTGCAGGCTGGTCCGGGAGCAAGCGAATTTTCTTCCGCTCGAGCGCGTTAAAGTCCGAACGCACGGCTCCCTCGAAAAACCCCGAAGTAGCAAAATCCTACGAGAAGCCCGGGACGCGGGGCAATATACTCAACCACGATTTAACGTCTTCTCACGTTTCAATCAGTCAATTTGTAACCGTTCTAAGCGGTAGGGAATCGATCGGCCAGGAAAATTGGCTGGTCCGGAGAGCTTGCTGGAAATACATACGTTCAGCAGTGGCCGGTCTACCAAACCGAGCTTCTTATCCAGCCCGATTATCGACACTTCCGTAGAATCGAGGTGCTCTTAGCTGCCGAACGCTGTTGGTCACGATTCTACAACACGACCCCCGGCTTCTATCGGTGGAATTATAAGAGCAACCGGACTATCATAATCAACAATTCCAATCGGAATTCTACGCGTTCAATGATCGGAGATTTACAAATCGTCTTCGTCTAGCAGAAAATCGATTAAAACCCTAGGATAAAATTGAAACGGTGCTTACGAATCTGTAAGTGAAAATAATAGACTAATGCTAGTTTATTCCGATGGCTAGATCGACTTCTGTATCAGTTATCTGCGGTTGACATTTTTATATGAGCTTTATTGAAACTTTCAGTACGTTTCGTTTTCTGTAGTTTTGTATTTTTCTAAGATGACAGCTGAAAATTAGTTTAGATCGCGAATCCATTTGTAAGATTGAATCCTATGGCCAGTATCATATTTAAGAAATCCCACGCAACGGGAGTCAACTCCCTGACGCTTTGTATCAACCGGAGGAACATTTAATCCGTAAGAAGAAGGATCACCGGGGCGAAATAGAAAAACTGGTGGCAGAGAGCAAGAGGTCAGCGTTATATTTCAATTTAACGAGACAGAGGAAGATGAAATGAGAAGGAGGACGGTGGATCCGGTGAAATGAAACGTTAAAAGGAAGGTTCGCCATCGGCTTCTATGACTTACTGCAACTCCCAGGTGACGCTTCGCCCGTTTGCGTTGCGTTTTCATTATTTCTAACACCGGGGAGGCGCCGACGCTATTTATCCGATCCTTTCACGATCTAATAAAATTATAAATTACAGTCAGAACCATAAATACACGTCCTACGTTACTTGTATCCTTATGGACACGTCTTCCATTAAATCATTATGGAATTGTTTGTTGATTCAAGTCAGCTACGTTGACTGAATTTTCACATCAAAAGAAGCTTCGAAGATCATTTTCTAGAAACTACATACATTGTATAATTTCATTCGGAGAGCGGATTCAAGTTAAAATTTCTGGAAAATAGTTATTATACGGCTGGAGTACGGACGGAATCGAAGGCCCCTCGGTGAAATGGAATTGTGACGTTCGCGACTCTCTGCAACGAGTCGGAAGCACGTTCAATTCCAGCGATGAACGAAATAACGGCCGAGCGAGGAGACGTCTCTAAACTTGAACAAAATAAGTAGCTCCCATCCGGAGAACTCTTTTTTTTTTTCTTCTCTATCGCGATCGTTCCTTCCATCTGTTCCGTCGAAAATCCTCTCCCCGAAAGGATTTCACGGGAATGAATTCCACGGGCAAGTCGACGAGAAGAGGGAAACATATATCTAGCCGTGACGGGGACCAGTCGATTCGCAACGAAACAGGCCGAAGAAAAAAGTTGACGGAACTTGACGGTAATACGGATTGTCGGAATGCCGAGATTTCTCTTGGGGACTTCGACGATATGCAAGAATATCGGTCATCAGCAGCCGTGCTGCGCCGGGCTCCCCGCATTAGCGACATCCGAAGCTCGGAGGAATGGGAAATCATTTTGAACCACTCCGGAGAGTATTTAGCGACTGTAACAGTGAGACTAGACTCCGTTCGTGCAAATTTACCGTTCCGTCGTCAGTGAATTTATTTTCCGTCTCACCAAAAATGTAGAAAGATAACGAATGAATTCATAAATTCATCGTCGAAACATATGATTAAATTCAATCTCGACTCATTTTTCAGAAAGAGAAAGAAAATTTTCTAGGTCGACAATGAGACATGGAAATTAGATGAAAATGTGTGCAATAATATCAGTATAAGGACGTCCCGAAATTCTTCTAATGTCTCGCAACGAATGCATGGCCGGTTTAAGCATCCACGAACAAAGAATTCCCATTTTCCTTCGAAAAACACAGACAGCTACATTTTTCCGACGAGTCGAGTGCAAACACAATCGAATTCCAGCCTCGTTATTGTTTTTCCCGAGGATCGCGAGGAGCCAAGACTGACAGAGAAAAAGTCGCTCAGCACAACTTCGACGTTAAAGAAGCGTGCTCGTACCTTAATCTAGCGCAATCATCGCGAAGAATAGAGAACCACGGGAAGAGAGGGGACAGGGGGAAGGGAGTCGAAACAATATGGAGCGGTGTTCGCCACGAAAAGTAATTAATCTGATTCGCGGGAGCTTTCGAGAGGCGGAGAGCGCGCAGCTGCAGTTGCGTGAGAAAACGCACAGGATGGGATTCAACCAGCGGACTTGCATGCGGTTTTTGCGGCGTTTTGGTGCTGGCGGCGGCTCTGTGTGTACACGCGGGTGCAGCGATGCACCGGCGATGTTGCACCGGTCTCGACGTGGATCCCGACAGGGATATTATACCGCGAAAGGAACTCTGACTTGGAAAAGAGATTTCACCGGGACGACGGCCCACGGAATTAGTGGAACGGGACCGACAGAGGAAAACAGGAACGCCGGATCGCAAAAAGAACGGCACCCCAGGGAAAAACGAGTGGGTGACGAGCAACGGCGCGTCGTGTATCCCTGGGATGAATAAATAAAACCTGCTCGTAATTCTTGGGAATTCTAGGCGATTCTCGTAGAGCGGCTGCAAAATGCGAACAAATTAATCGTGGTCGTCTCCGAGGCTGAATCCGTCTCTCCAGGTCGCTGGATTTTCTTTCCTCCTTCAGAAAATTATGCTGCCAAGATGTTAATTTCTACGCCAGAGTTCATTCTCCGCGAGCTTGTCCCTGAATCAGTGGAATCTTCAGAGCCTGAACCATTTCATTATCCCGTTGTGATGTATAGTGCTTAATTACATCTTTAAAATAATAAACAATTAATTTTTTAAGCCCCTCTGTATACTTGTAAAGAATATTAGATTAAATTGACGTTGAAGACGTTTAAAGAAAATGTCCATCCCTTAGTTTAGTGGAGGACTCTAGTAAACTTAAGATAAAATGAAGCTCCAGTAAATTTGAAGACCCTAAACTTTGAAACTTGATCTGTTTATGAGTCATAAAACATCTCAGAAATCGTGAACTGCAGAACAATGCAAATTGTCGACTCACTCAACGCACTTAATGAGATGAAACGTCTTTCGATTCTCATTTCCTAAGAGAACCACAACAGCATAAGTTTGCACGACCCTCCACGAACAACAATCAGTGACGCGAAATGTGAAGATAATCCGCACCAGTCACGGGATGAACCGTTAAAGAACAAATCCAAGGGGCGAGTCCCCGAAAACCAATTGAGATGCAGAGAGACTCTCCGCGCTTAAAATCCGAGCAGACCGGAAAGGACAGAGCTAGAAAAACGTGAAAAGGTACAAGAATATAAAACGAGAAACAAGAGGCAACAGGGGCGGCTCGAAGCGACGAGAAAAAACGAAGACTCGGGGGAACGAAGGCAAAGGGTGGAAGAGAAAAAGAACGTCGAGAAGCGGGAAAGGGAGAAAGGGTTGGTACGAGGATAAAAACGATACAGAGGTGGAGGAGAGGGATTATTGTACATTATACAGAAAGCGTGTACGTGCGTCGAGTTCGAGGGAGGGAAAGGGACGGCCTCCGGAAAACGTTCCGGAGAAAGACACCTCGAAGTGTCGGCCCTGAGGAAGAAAATAAAATCTTTTTCAACGTGGAAAAGCTCCGGTAAACTATGGAATCAGTCGTGTATGCCGACGCGCGTCGTTCATTTAATTAAACCTTGACGGCAGACAACATTTTATTCCGGTTCGGCAACATCGGAGGGTGACACGAGAATGGACACCGAGGAGAGCTTCCGGTCGAATAAATAAGCTTACTGAAAATACCCACAATCCTATCCGCGACCTCGTAGATTGCAGCCCTGTGGTAATCGAGCGGAAGAACTTGCGCATTTTTTCTTTATGTAAAAATTTGACGAAGCCAAAGATTCAAATTTGCGATATTTGAATGCGGACGTGGAATATCGAAGTACGCGACGCAGGTTGAACGGGAATTTCGCTGAACGACGCTGCAAAATGCAAAGACGAAAGAAACGCATCTGATTTCGCCGAATCGAAGTTCTCGCGTCCCGTGAAAGATGCACTCCTCGCTTCCCCCTCCCGCAGCGTTCACACCCCCGAGGCGTCAAAAACGGGCGAGTGCGTCGAAACTACTTTGCAAGTAGTTCCTCGCGTGACTATACCGTACTAGTTGGAAACCGGTTGCACGGAATACTCGCATCTGCGGCCAGATATCCCATTGTCGCGAGCCGTCTCGCCGGTTGACCTCCTCCACTTTGTCAGTTCACAGGGAGATTATGTTAAACCGAGAATGAAAACGTACCGCGAATACCTCCGGGGCCGACGTCAATCGGAACTCTTCACGGTTCGCGGCGCAAACACTCCTATTCACAACTTCTTGCAACCTTTCCTTACTTCCAGATCGTTTCTACTCATACTTCCACCAGGCATCTTGAACTTCTCCAACTTTTTGCCCCGCTGTTGCTCAACCGTTCCGCGCGCGCGAGCATTCGCTTCTTTCGTACAATTTACTTCGGACTTCATTCAGCTTCTTCCGCTAATTTATGGAACTTGCAGGAAAGTTGCTGAATTAACGCTTTGACTGCCGAGCCAGCAGCCTCAAAAATTCCGCGAGATCAAAGCACCCTTTCAACCTTCTCCCTCTCGCATATCGCGCACTCAAAAACAATTTGGTGTATTTTTAATTCATAGAATATCTGCACAAATCATTCTATTTATTTTTTCTAGAAGCTAAGTGTCTGTACTGATAGCTATAAAATAAAACTTCATCGTTGGATGGAGTAATCTTTAGAGAAACAATTAAAAAAGAATTGAAAAGATACTTTCTCACCGCTTACGATAATTTGTGACTGGACTGCAAATAATAATTACATGAAGGGAAAACATAAAAAACAAAATTCTACCAAATTATCACTCAACCAACGAAATTGCATAAATGGTGACTTCATTCCTCGAAGCAAAGAGGGGTCTATGCATTATGCGGTTCCGTGAAAGTTTTCTGGCGAACGATCCTTTTCTTTCTCGTTTTATCAGCGTCGAGCTATATATCGACGCGGAAACTTCTTCGGTAGCAGGCATTCTTCGCGAATGGAAGCGTTCGGCATGGCGAAATTCCTCATCGCCGAAAAACCGACAACAGGAGGAAAATAAAAACGGAGCAGGTGAACAGAGGAATGAGAGGCACGCGAGTGATAGCGTAAAACCGAGGGAGCCACTTGTTCCGAGTAGACAGTTCGGGAGCTGCGAACTTCCAGAATTTTCCCGGAAACAAGTTCCCGCGCTCTTGTACCAATTAAAACGTGGGGAAATTAAACTAATTAAAAATGCCTGACCAACTATATACGAGCTGCTTCAGACTTCCACGGACGTAATCTTGCCTCGTAATGCCGAGCGGGGCTTTAACTCTCGGTTTCGACGCCGTTCAAAACCACTGCTCACCAAACTACCACTAACAATAACTTTTTAATCACGCGGCGCTCTTGCGGGACGCGTTCACTTCGGGTAACAAATTTTGAGGACGCGAGAACACCCGGAAAATATTAGCGACACCGGCTACTGGGATCATAAGGAGCTTTTTAGAACACAAACCCTCTGCTCTTCCATCTAGAAAAGAAACCATTAACATAGAATTATGTCTTCCTTGAAACTACATACAACTTCTGCTTGAAACATTTTTCGATATCATTAACCTTCTCTCTGTGTATGGGGTGGATAAAAACGGAAATAAAAAGTTGGCCAATGGAAAATTTCCTTTGATTTTTTGAAGTATACATATCTTTTAAAAATCAGTAGAATTTCACAAATTTTGTCCTTACATTTTGTTCCAAAACTGTATGGGGTCCAATGACACCCCTGTACAAGGTTGCAAGAGAGGAGGTTAAAAATTCCAGAGAGATTCTTTCATGGGACACCCTCTATATACAAGCGATACTTCGGTCCCAAAGTTTCCACATGAACCGACACAACATGGCAGTGATTTTAGAAAACACGGGGCCGCAGCAGATGAGATATGGTCTCGGAAAGTAGAATGTTGGTATACAGGCCGTACAAGATTCCTGATCGGCACAAAGCCGGCAGAAACATTGCTGGTTAATGACGAACGAGGAAAAACCAGAGGAACGAGTGTCACCGGCGCGGCCTCGAATGAAATATCTTTAACCTCTTAGCGGTACAGAGGCTTTGGGAGCGACATTGGTCGTCGTGTGTCTTCGCAAACGATCCCGGGATTAAAGGCGTACCGACCGGAACTGGTCGTGACCTCGTCGGTTTCTTGCCTACGGGATGACCTTCTTCGGCTGGGAAATTACACCCCTGGATTATGACGTTGCCGACGACAACGTGCCGGCCGATCCTGCGGAACGTCAACGGTGAAAGTCTGGGAGACCGAAGTTCCCGTTTTAATTCAGTCGGCGGCTACCCGTTAGAGCTAGACTTTACACACACAGATACACACACACACACACAGGCTCGAACGTTGCGGATCTTCCGCGGTCGTACCAGCAGTTATTAAAAGAAAACTGTAAAAGGATCGATTTTTTGCCTCGGCGAGATAATTAAATTTCACTTCGTTAAAACGTAATTTCTAGACGAGCATTCAATTTATTCAACAGGATAACCTGGTCTAATGAAGCCTCTCGCTCTCGATTTGCATACTAGATTGCACCGGGAAAATAAAAGTTCACGAAATCATTGCGGCCTCTGCTATCGGAATCGCAGGAGATTTGAACGCCGATCATGATCAGCTGATCTGATCGGACAGTAGCTGTGCATAATTGTTTCTGGAGGTACGTGCTCAAGGATGAGACCAATTTTGACTCTTCATGGTACGGCAAATCATTTGTTATAATTAGTCTGTGGATTTGATGCATTTACGACAAAAATGAGCAGCCGCAACTTTAAACTTTGTTAAACTTAGAGTTGTAGGGAGCTGAGAACGCGAACGAGGGTATTCTTTTTCTCAGGAGAAATGATCAAGAAATCATTAGCGCTTGCGTTCTAAAATTTGGAATGGATCTGTAGCACAGAGGACGTGGATGGTGCAACAGACGCGAAGAACCAGCGCGATTCCCGAAGGGCTAAATCTACAGAAAATTTCTCCCGATTCAATTCGACCCTGGGAGACAAGATTCGCGGAGAATGATAAAAAGCCACGGTACGTAGAAGGCGCCATGTTCCGCAGCATTAAATGCACGAAGCGGCACGGTACACAATAGTCGATCAGCGGCGGCAATGCGACGTCGTTGCACACGGTGCATCCCTCGAATGCACGGATGCACGGATGCGAGCGAGCGAGCCGAAGATCTTCGAATCTGGCCGGCGCGCGGCGACCGCGAAAGGCAGAGGGGAAGCTTTCGTTTACGAGGCGTGAAGTCGATACGATCTGCCTGCGGCTCGTTTCCATCGGATCCCGGCCAGCCACCGTCGCCGTTTCCTCTCTTCCTTTTCCCTTTTTACCTCACCCTTCGCCTGATTCGAAAACGAGCAAAAAACCAGGCCAGACGGGGCCACGCCATCCAAGATCACGGGGCGCGGGTCGTTAGAAAAGCAAAGAACACGGCTGGAATTTGTTTTTCCGGGAAGATCCTCTTTGTCCGATTGAAAAGCGGAATCTCTGATTTCCGAGGGGGAACGTACACGCGAGAAACGGCTCTCGGTAAATACGGCGAAAGCGACGAAAGGGATTTCTGTACCTATTAAAATTGAATTTGCCCACCAAAGAAATTCGAACGTCGCCCTGTGTCTACGTGTGTCGATTTCATTTGCCGCTGGCTCTCGCTGCTTGCTCGACACACATCAAAGTTTCACGGGGTTGAAACCCCTCTTTTCTTGTGGCGGGCTCGAGAACACATCATTGCTGTGGACACGAACCACTTTTTCCTGTTGAATCTGTTCAGGGAAATCTCTTAACTTGTCCACATTATTAAATCTCTTTAACTTGTCCACTGCTTTGAATTGTACGCAGTCATTACAATCCGTTAAAGAACTGAACTGAAAAGACTGAAACTTAACAAGCTGACTTTAAAGTAACAAATTCAAAGGTGTCCGAAGCACCATCACGGTGAACAACAAAATCGTGTATAGTGTAAAAAGCATTTCTGCGCCATAGAACTCTGCGACGACCGAACCGTTTGTCACCGACAATTTAACGGGAAGAAACAATAACGCTCAGGCTACAAAGTGAAGTGAAACTTATGGGGTAGCAGGGCAGGTTTCGGAAAGTCTGTTGATGTACAAAGGACCCCATTTCCCCAGTGTCCGGACTAATTGCCGGCGTAATTAGCGAATCTCGTCCATGAAATTTGCGGAGCAAATGTCAATCTAGGAAACAGCCGTGTATTTACGGCACCGTGTCCGATGTTTAGACTCGGGAGCACGACGATAGTGATTTAACGTCACGAGGAAACTGTTTGTTGAGTTGTCGATGAGCTGCATGCATCACCGGAAGCTTAAAACTACGTAATCACAATGAATACACCGTAATCCTATCGTGCTTTCAGGTTGGGACCATTTGCTGAACAGTGGTCCTTGAAACGCGTACAAATCAAAGTCAATTTATTATTGAACGAATTGATCGAATATTTTTGTACTGACTGAAATCGTTCAAGATAGAAAGAAGCTCGTAACAGTTTTCCATGTCTCAAACGTGAAGTGTAGCATATTACACCGAGCCATTATACCACCACGCCAGCGATGGCAGTCGATAAAGGCTCGCCGGCATTTTCTGCAAAATGTTTTTCGCTAAGACGATATTTACGAAGGTACAATAGACCTTCCGGAAATCCGTGGATGAACGAGCCAGAGCGGGAACACGTATACGGCCGTGCGTCGTCATAAATACGCGGGGAACTACCGTGCATGCACCGGTGTGTTTCCGTTTGCGGATATTCCGTGTGTGTACACGAAATACGCATCAGCGACGGCGGCAGAGCTCTCCTACACGTATAATCCGCAAGGCCTGAGCGCTACATCTGCATAAACGGGACAGTGTACATATGCGTCCGTGACTGCGTTTCAGTTTCGTGGCACCGACCATTTCATTTACGGCGACGCGTTTCATGAGAACCCTAAGCAAACAGCGGAGGGTGTCCGCGGCCCATAAGGCGGATGTTATAAGGCTGCGAAACCCTTTACTAATCTTCGCGAAATAACTTTATTCGCGGTAACTGAACCGTAAGCTAGACTGTGCAAACAGCAAGAGTAGGTACAACCTCGGAGAACTTTGGTTCGCTCTTACGACGCACAGGTGTTTAAATATCACAATTAGCTGGACAACGTTCATTTTTCTACCCGGATTGCAACAAACTAGAACAAAAGTGAGCAAGTGCAGTTTAAAACAGTGAAATTATTAAAAGATTTTGAGAGTATTAATATATTATTTTCATCACGTTAAAGTTATTAACTGAAGCTCGTCTCGCACACGGCTACGAAGGGACTCAAAAATTCGTGCGATTACTAGCTGAACGAAAGTTACCAGGCAAGAAGAAGCGTGGTTAAGCAGCTTTTAACTAGATATTTAATTCCAACTCGGGGATGAAGCGTCTAGGAAGTGCAAGGTTCAGGCGAGAACGCGAGCAACAGGGGACCTTCTCGGGGCGGAAGATAACCGCGGGAAAATGTAACGTGCCGCGACTCGACTTTCGACGAGGCAAGAAATCCCTTCGGTACGAAAGTTTCCCGGTAATCTCCCCGGAATGATTTTACACTGTGAAATCGTAAAGTGTCCGGTATCGTAATGTCAAACAAGGCGCGGATCCAGCGATGCATTCGCACACGATCGCAAACACATAATACGGCTATCTGCGCGCTTCACTGCTCACAATACTCCGCTGTCCATCCGATTTCTGGCCACTTGAGCGCCCGTTGCTATCTCCAATAGCTCTTAGAACTGGGTTCCAAGGAACTTGGGATCACGATACCCAAACATGTTTGTCCTCGCAACTTGCCGACTTGAGTTCGCGTTTTCCCGACCAGGGTGTCCGTATCTCACTCATTCTCCTTGCTCCTGTCCTTCCTTCGCACAGATAAGAGCACTAATGTCCTGAACTGTGATAGAATGGTAAGTTTTACTAAAACGTAATATTTTCGGTATTAAAAGTGATTTTATTGTCACCCGTCCCGTTAGATACTCGTCCTTGATAAAATATTGTATTAATTCGGAATGACTCGAGTGGAAAGATTACATGGTACAATAGATGCTGGCAAAATTGACGATGAAAAATGAATTTCAATATATAAGCTCAATTGTTTTAAATGGAACAATGGAACTTTTATATTTTTAATAAAAGACGTGCTTTTATTATCTTTGGCACATAGAAGGATTGAAAAAGATTTAAAATTAATTAATGCCTTATGAAATAAATTAATTTGACTTTACTGAATTCTTGTCGAGGAAGTTTGTAAACAATCGGTTCGTAATCAGGTAGTAACGAACGGTAAAGCCGGGTTGTTAAGCTGGTAGAGATGGTGTAACAAGAAGTGGGAGTTGCAGATTTTCCGGGTAGAAAGAGTAACCGTGTGATCAAGCCGAATCGTCGATTAACGATTAACAGTAACTCAACAGGGCTGCAATTTATATCCGTCCGATGTGCCACAGGAACGTCCGACGCGTTCGAGTCGATCGTAAATTTAATTGTGTAACGAGGCAACGGCTGATCAAGGCTTTCTCCGGTCTCGTCTCTCGCGTTGATCTCTGGCTCCCGATCGACCTCACCCCTTCGCGAGGCTGGCGTGCTAACAACTCGTAATTACCGGTCAATGCGGCGAGCCATTGATCCCGAAGACCGTTCGTTTCCACTTATCCTAGATCCCGAAGCGGCCTCTCTTCGCTTCCCACCGCCGAAAACCCGAAACACGGAAACAAACCACCCCCGAGTTTCGAACTTCACCGCGTGCGTCGTGTCGTGTCGCTCTGAGGTCGATTAACGCCTACCCGGATACTCCTGAACACGCCTAATTGCTCAAACTTTTCTACCGTCACGACACCCGCGAACAAAATTGCCGCGAATCGCTGCTGGGAACGCCGCCACAGTTGATTTCGAATGTAATTTTAAGTGTCGTGACATATAAGGAGGATTTGTTTGAATTCGTAAAATTAACGTGGTTCTGTCACTCCGCAAATATTTATGACAATTGTTGAATTTTGTTGAAAAACGAATGAATTTTGCGCTTGGACTATCGATACGCAGATGCTTACCAAAATATTGATCGCGTAAGAAGTATTCGGGAGAGGCCAGTTTGGAAATTCCTCGAGTGTGCATTAGTATGCATCAGAAAAACCAACTCTAAGTCACGAGCAAACGCGTTAGCTGAATGTGCAATCTCTGTTTTCTCGACAGCGAAGCCCGTATGCGAAAACTTTATCCCGCACTTTCCACAGATTTTTCGAAGAGGAATCACCGCTTTCTTGGGAAAGCATCGCGTGTAGGATGTGGCCGAGATAGTCGTCTTTATTAATAAAATAGGAAGGTAGCCGGCTTGTCTGGAGCAGTAGGAGAAAGTAGCTCGTTTAATTGATTTGCTCTTTTTGGTAACCCAACAGGTGTAATAGAAGCAATTGATCAAGAAGAAAAGAGTCCTAATTTCAACGGACACTTAGCTTAAGTGTTTGGATGGGTCAGCCTGTTCCGTGGATCTTCAACCGCGAAGCGATCGCGGGCTTTATTTAGCAGGCCGCGAAACGTTAGTGTGAATTTTATCAGGTATTCTGGAACATTTAACAGGAAAATCGTCGGCCATTGAGGATTTATTCAATGTGCGGAGAATCTGAATGCACCGCGGACCGTGAAATAACAGAGAGGTAAAGCGAGCGGAAAGTAAAAGCGGGTATAAAGAAGAATAAAAGGAAAGAAGAGAGAGAGAGAACACGGGAGACTGAAAGAACGAAGAGAGTAAAGGAGAATTATGAAATACAGGCACGTAGCGGAACCGTATTTATCTTTTATGCCACTTACAGATGCAAGCAATGGCGAGACAAAACATTGTCGTACCATTTCGACTTTTTTATCATTTCCATATAAAGGGATGATTCACGGGACGCGACTCCTTTTGTCCGTCGTCGTTCTTTTGTACATGTCGATCGAGGTTCACGAGGTGTTAATATTCATCGGGCGCGTACGCAACGATCCCTACGAGGCCCACGATCCGACTGGACGAGTGTCACGATCGTTCGCGGAGCCACGGTCATGCTAACGAAGAGGAATCCGAAAGCAGACAGAGCCCACGGAGGCGGTCGGATCGTAAGTCACGACTCGTCAGACCACTGACCGGTATAAAGAGTTTACGAGGCGAGCCTAGGCCGAGCCAGTTAGTTCCACCTGGCAGTAAAAGGTGTAGTTAACTGTCCTGAAATATCGTCTAAAGCTCGGCCAAGATCCTCCACTCTCGTGCTCTCGCTTGCCTCCACCCTCGAACCGTTCTCGATTCTATGTATTTATCCTTCCGACATCTTCGCCATCATCGCTGCACTTTGCGCCGCTCCTTCTGGTGACCTTCGATTCGATCGATTCGCTCAAAAGTCTACACTCCCGTCCATGAATCACCACTTACTTATCTTCAACAAAGTGGTAATTAAAGAATAAGCGATATAAAACAGACGCGCCACTACATCGTCAGCTCGTTATTTACCGATCCGGTGAAGAACGAGGTTAGAAATGTGGAGCAAAGTACAGTGAAAAAGTGTCGCGATACCCGGCACGTATCAAAGACACACACTTTTATGAAATAAGTTGCCGAAAGTATCCGGTAAACAAAATGCCCGTTAAATTCCACCGGGGGTGGAAAGAATCTCGCAACAACGTGCCGCGTTCCACCTGTCTCGAACTTTTCGCAAAGATTCGAACCCGACCGAGAGAGGCAGAACTTCCAGCGACAGTCCGAACTTTCGCAACGACCTTCTGTCGATCGAGGAACAGCGAAGTTAAAACGGCACGTGTTTCGAAGAAATTGAACTCGCCGTACTCTTTGCTCAGGTGCGTCGCACTGGTGACGTTTATCTGTGTTTGTCGTACACGTCGTTACCGAAAAATTAAACTTGGTGCCGACAGCCTTTTACAGTGATTAAGGAATCGATTAAACAGTTTAGTCGCGTCCGAAAGTATTTTTCTTAGCCAGTTGCCGTGTGATTTTCTTCTTCGTACTTGTTTGTCTTCGAGCGATTCCCAGAAGAAAAGTAGAGTTTAATGATTAACGCGTTGGGAATAGAAAAGACATTGTAACAGTATTGCACTTCGAGTCTAATAAAATTTGGTTTATAAGGAATATTATTTGCAACGATTGTTATATGTTGATTTTGGTGTCAGATATCCTCGTAAATAACCCACCGCACTGGCACAAAGTTCGGCCACCTGTTCCCTTACTTCCATTCTGTGTTCTCCGAAAATAAGCGAGATGAAATCACTGACCCCTCTGATGCAATCATCACATTCGAGCTTCCTAAATGCGCAAGGTTTTGGCGCAGAGAAGCAAATTTCGTTTTCTGCTTTTCACGAAAACATGAATTAACGTACTGTCGAATGTTTAATCTAAAAGATGTACTAATTCCGCAGTCTAATTGTTGTACATGTCGAACAAGTAACATAAATTTAATCGAAACTAATTAAAAGTATGTTTAAAGTCGTCTAATGTTTTTACACCTACCAATTTTTGCCATGAATGCATAAAATTCGCTGTATTGCTATTTGAATTATTTTTACTTTGTCTCCCTCGCAGTTGCACAAGACACTGATCAAGTAAAACAGAGCAACAGCCTGCGAGTCGCAGTTATTATGATGCAACGTTCTCAGGTGCATAATTCAGTAGTACTGTATGACATCCATAGCAGCGTAACATCCCTTAAGACGTCAATTAACCAGTCAAGGTGCGTTTAAATTGTCTGCCTCCGACATTGCGCTTGCAAACAGGATGACGTTAAACAATTTAAGACGTGGAAACGCCGAGTGCTTGTAAAATGCATGTTCCATCGAAAATTATGGCACAGGATATTAGAATTATAATTGCAAATATATTTGTAATAACAACGGACGGGCCTCCATAAATACATTAGTCCGCGACACATTTAATGTATTATTAAATTCGTTAACTAAAGAACAATAGGCCACCATTACTACATAGCATATTACGAAGAGTACACCGAACAGGGATTACAACCGGATTATCCCGGAATAATACCGTAAAATTTGAATGATAATGTTGTAGCATTAAAATTATTAACTCACAGCTTCCCTCTGGTATTACGTTATTAACAATACAAACTTTGAAACAGATTATTATACGCTCGAGAGTATTTCTGTTGGAAATATCAGCTCGCGCATTTGCTAAACCGATTTCATCGCTTACATTTTAATTATTCGAGGAACGATGAATAATGTATAAATCGAAGGAAATTACGGAAGTTGGGGCAAGTTGTTTGTCCGAAACTTTTTCATTATCGATAATATTCATTTACAAAATTATGGATTCGTGTAAATCGTTCAAGTTTTTCGTCAATTTTTATTTTATTCTGGAAATTCGCGTTTTAAGAAAATATTTCTAGTAAGAAATTACTATATTTCTATTAGTATTATATATATATAAACAAAACGTATTTTTTAAATTTTCGATGTAGGACCACACAAAAAAGTTTTTAACAACTTGTAGTGTCTGCAATTTTTTCAAAATATTGTTTGCACGTCATATAGTAAACTAATTTTTCTAAAGAAGTGTGCCAATATTATTTCGATTACATCTAGAAAATATAATTTTCCCAAACAAACATCACGACGCGTTATTACGATAAGGAACGTTTCATTGGATTCTAGTCGGAGAAGACTCTCATGAATAAATTTCCGACCGGTTAAGTTATTCCGTAAAAACGTGAATTCGCATTAACGTTTTTAGGCCAATTGCGTGAATGGCAAGCGGAAGCGTTTTAGAGGATCGGTGGCCATCTTGCCGGAGATCAAAGTTCAGTAACTGTTTTCCAATGTTCTTCCTCGATCGTCTGGACTCGTGGACAGCCGCCGGCGGTGGAACAATGCCTGTCAGACATTTATTTATAATAATGAGTCGCGGTAACAACGGCGAGAGGTTGACTCATTGTCGCCCGGATCGCGCAGCCGACGACGATGGAAACGCGGATAGATATTTATAAAATGAGAAACGAGAGACGGCCAGCCGATGTCCTGGGAATAGATCTCTGAACCCGGTTACGCGATTTATTCCTAGCTGGGTCGCGAACCGTCGATATTCGGAAGTTGGCCGAACATAAGAAGAATCGCGAATAGTTATTCGCTTCAATCTGTTTCATCTACTGCACTCTAAACTGTATGGGTCCCCTAAAATAAAGTGCGAAGCATTTTTGCAGAGTAGTAATATCGTTTCGCTCTGCGATTTCTTCAACGAGGTGGTCGCAATCTGGAGCGAATCCTGGACGAAATAATCCGAGAAGGCAATATTCGCCACGATCAACGGAACGAACGTGATACCGGGGATTTAAGGGCGGAAAGAAGAAGTCGAGAGTGTTTCGCAGCAGCTGCTAACGATAGTTCATCGCGTTAAATCTTCTCGAAGTGGCGCAGGAACAAAGCAACCAAGAAAGAGAGATCCTCCACGAAGGTATCAGTTGCGCGAGCGGCAGATGCTCGGCTGTGCGCGATGTTAATGTTTCTGCGATTGGCCGTGAATGTTGCATCCCGCCGCCACCCACTTTTGCCCATTTCTCCGAGCACCTTGATATTTTCTTTGTTGCCTCGATACGCGCGGAAAGTTTCATCGCGAATGAATCATCTGTTCATCCTACCGCATTATCAATTCTAATGAATCTTATCCCTGACCGAGCTGTGCACACGTAGGTACTGTATTTCTTAACCATTTGATGATGATTAGACTGCGGACTTCGATGAATTTATGAAGAAATTGGCTGGGTGAAATAAAAAAAAAGCGGTCTAATGATATTTGATGATCAAATAAAATACTAATATAATTGAAAATATTCTTTTTCAAAACCGCTTTAAATTAGAAATGAAAATTTTCGCCAAACTGGTGCGTAAATTACCATTCTTCGCTTCTATGCGATCCGCCGTAATTATACGAAACTCATTACTCGACGTAGGATTCTCTAGCGTGAATTAAAGGAACTTTTCTGCCCGAATTAATTAAGAACAGCGACGTCGACGGTGGAGGGAGCCTCCCTTGAAAGGAGAATATTAACGATGCTTCGGGTGTGTTGGAAAACACTCGAGAGCAGCCCCGGTCCGGAATAAAACGAAGGGACGATTTACTTACGGCGTGATATTTAATATCGAACAGTTTTGAGAAAGAGCAGCTCCGTTTAAACGGAATTCCTTCCGGCTAAACAGGTTTCTTCGGCGCTGCTTCTTTGCTCGCGTGTAATAACCACGAACAATACCGAGTAGAACCTGAATCGTATTAACCGGAGCAGAAACACGCGCGAGAGCAGTAACAACTGTGTGCGTGTCTCGAAGATGAGGAATAAACTTCGGCCGTGCGGGAGTAAAGATCAATAAACAGTTGCTCTTTCACTCCAGATAGTTCTTTCCAGCGTATACTTAATATTTTACGCACCTGTCTATTTTGGCCAGGCGATCTCTTATACAAAGAATTTGGAAAAGCATTATACGTAAACATGTAAGCAATTTATTACATAATAATTAAGCGCCACCTTCTTTCGTTCCGAGAAAGCGCCACCTTCTTTCGTTCGTAAGTTTACTTTATTTTTAGTTTTCGAGGCCGTTTCTGTACAAATTTTTGCGGAATTTTTTCCCGAAGAACTTCAAAAATATCCTACTCCACTCATACTTAAATAAAAACTAGAACACCCAAGTGACAACTGGCCTTTTTGATTTAGTCAATAACTTTCATTGTCTGATGAAATGATTGGTCTCTTTTGGTGAAAATGTACATCGATGATTCGAAGAAGGGTTGTTTAGAATTTTGATTAATCCACGACCCAATCAAACGTTAGGAGATGTAGTTTTTGAAGAAACTTTGCACACCAAAGGCGTCCGTTGTATGTAAGCAGAGTGAAACTTCGATCAACAGTAAATAGCGGCCCGCTTTACATTGGTAATGCGTTTACATCGATAAAAGGGATCCAATAACTGAGCTCCGTACACAGAACTTCAAGTTACACAGACAGTTTCGATTCTGATAGTTTGGATACTCATTTGTCCGAACTTGGACCGAACAATTCCACCGGAATCGATCCACCCTGACCCAAGCACCGCACAACCGATCGACTTTTCTGAATTCGTTTATCTGAATTCCAGTCGAACGTACTTGAAGTCGCAGCCACTACAAAATTGTTTTTTCTCGGAGAGACAAGGAATTGTGCAAAACAGATAAAGTCATTTGAACTTCTAATGGAAATTGGTTTCAGTTTTGAACTAATGAAAGCAGAATTACCAAAGTTCGTCACGAAATAAAAAAAAAAAACATCTTTAGTAAGATAATGGAAAAATGTACTTAGAGAAGAATGTATTCTTCGTCTAAAATAATATTTTTGTGACTTCTTAAACATTTGTATCAGACATATTTCGTAGTTCTAAATTATATACGAATTATATAAAAATCGAAAGAATATAGCATCCCTTGCGATTCAGAGAAGAACATTACAAGTCGATCTTTCCAGTCCATTTCCTCGGCAATAGTACTTGATGGTTGCTTGTATTCCTCGCCATTTCGCCAACACGTATAGTCTCAATTTTCGCAATAGCTATCGATTGGGGGGAATGGTGATTCGTGCAAAAACCAAGAAACAATGGGTCCCTGAAGAACACTATCCCCCACGGTCGTCACAATAAAAACTGTATCAAACAAGTCATTACCAATCGATGGAACGTATCATCCCAGCGAAATGTGCTCTAACGTTCCATCGAACGATTCAATCCTCTCTCAAAATCGTTTACAGACCACTCAGCTCCATTCTTCTTCAGCGAAGGACATCGCGTGTCATTACAAAGTCCGCCTAATGGATGATAATTGAATAACGTAAAAAGTGCAAACAGTGGTTGAGCAACACTGTCAAACTGAAATTTGGACTGTGAACTTTGAGCTGATGCTTTACAATGTCTTTTGCGTTAGTACTAATAACTGTAATTCTTTTCAACACAAATTATTCTGGAAATAACACAATACCTGGGAGAAATATACACTGAACTTTTACAAGAATTGCAGAACGAGGCCTAAGTTGCAAAACGATGCAACAATTGACGAGGATCTCCATTTACCTTTGCTCTGAAAAGTGAAATGCGTGGTGTTCAATGAATAGACGAAACGCAAAACCGCGACTAAATAAGAAAGATTTAAGAACGCCGTTACATTGTTTTCAGCGTATTAGCATTATTAAGAGAAGCAACGCGGTTTCGTTTAACTTTCATTTCTCACGATCGACTCGGAGAACTTTTATTTTGCATAATGATCCACAGTCTAGTGATCAAATTAGTAGACCCACTTGCATAAATTCACGGGTTTAAGCTAGATTCACATTGCTGTATCGTGGAGCATTGACGGCTGTACGAAAAATGAGATTGTCCGTCTCAATTTCTTTTGCAAATGGTGTTAAGACCATCTCCAACAGCTCCGTACATTGTGTCTTTATGTTAATTTCGGGCAGCGTACAAATATGCCACAGATGTGCATCGGTACGTTACGTCGGCGGAAAAGAAGAAACGAAAGACACAGGTGATTACAAGCTGTTAAATACACGGTGTACAATTTAGACTGGGAAGGCTAGGAGACATACCGCTGGAGCCGCTAATGGAGGAAGCGTGTAAATTCCCTGTCATTCACTCATAACAACGCGAATTGCTTTATGCTCCTCGGCTGACGCCGGCTAATGACGTTAGCGTGACAACCTGCTCAAGTTACGTTCCATCGCGGCGACGTTAATGAGCCGATTTATTAGCGTAGTTTATAACGCGGTTTGTATAGATCGCGACGCGCCCTATCAAGAGGGCCATCGGCCATTATTATGCAAAACGAGTTTCGGCCAGCAGCGTACCGTAAAAATCGCGGATGCAAATACGAAACGGGTCCCGGTCGTTCGGTCAGCCGGGTTTTCGGGACGGTTCGTTAGTTACCGCGGGAATAATAATATCGTCCTAGACGCGCCATTTAAAAATTTCCATAACAACCACGCCATCCTCGCGATCCGACCCGATCCCGATCCCGACACCAACCCGTGCCTCCTATCTTTCCAGCCGCCGCGCCGACGGACTAAAAAAAGAACGAATACGCGACTCCGGCTGATAAATTATTTAAGAGATCCCTGTTTGATGCTAATCCGGGATTCCATATTAGATCCGCTAATATGCAATGCATTAACCTTCCAATAAACTGGTAATACGTTTTAACCTTTCGACGTTCGAACCCGAACGAACTGCTACTTTTTATAGAAATTTAAAATCCTCCGCGTATTTTGGGACGTCTGTTCTTAATCACCACATATTTTATAAGCACGGATTTTTACTCGGTTCTACTTGGTTTTTTAATGTGTCTGCTAGAATGGGCTCTCACGTTTCTTTGCTGTGTCTGCTAACAGTGGAAATGTTAGAGGTTAACGTTTAAATGCGTAATGTTGGTCGTTGGGAAGGTAATTGTTGTTTCATTGTCTCGGAACAAACACCGCATTTTTTAACATTTTATTATTTTGTGGAAGGATGAGTATTAAAGTAACTGTTTGGTGTTTCTTTAAAAATACTCTAACGTCCATTCATTACTGAAAACTGAAACTTGACTATCAGCCCATTCAACTCGGAACCGATTCTCTCATAAACTGACAACAATCCCACCAGTATTTGTCATATAATCCCTCCTCCTACGATATGTTAATCCTCCGTTTCACACTGAAATATTTAGTGTTCGCGCGTGTGGGTGGCGTGAGACTTGAAACATGAAATTCGCAAAGGGCAAAGTGCAATTTCAGAGATTGAAGTGAGCAAGTAGGATTTTCATACGCAGACACACTAATACACGTATACAGTTTTCATTTGCTTTAAAAGTCATTTGTGCAAAGCAGAGTTTACGGAATGACGGGAACATGTTTCCTCTTTTTGTTTTGCGAACCACTCAGGTGAATTATACGGACGATATGAGTATCCGATGCATTTTAGTATAGACAAAGGTAATGTAAGAATAACATAATTTTATTTTTAATTAAATTCAGCAATATTAATATTCTTTTACTTAGACAGGAAATATACACGTACGTAGCTACTTTCATAGTTTCTTTCGTAGTTTCGAAATGAAGTAAAACGCTTCAAATCATAGAGAGCCATAGGGAACAAAATTGGAAAGATTTCGGAGTGCGATATGAGTTAAGATTCCGCGAATGAACTCGAAGTGTCCGCAACCTAACACTGTCGGCGTCGCTTAACATCGGCATCAAACTTTCATTAAATTCCCATCGATCAAAGCGACACTAAAGCGGAACCTGCGTCGATAATTTCAATCTAACCCTTTCACGTGCCTTGTCCTTTGTGCTGGCTGCATTCAGCGACAACGGCGCCGTAGGTATACGCAAATCGCGAGAGCAACGGCGACAGGGTCCGCAGACCTTTCTCCTTTCTCCCGTGACGATAATGGCGCGAGGCATCCAGCCTTCTGGGACGTGCGTATGTACACACCTTAACGATCCATGGGACCGATACGTAGGAAGAAGCTGATTACTCATCGCGCGCCGTCTATGCCGAACGTTTAGCGACTTATTGTGCCTGGTTATTGAACCCCTGGGAGAGTATGCCCTGAGAGAAGAGTACCCCCCGCCTCGCCAACCCCTCCGGTATCGCTATGGCCGGCATCACTATGGCCGAGGGGCCGTTACACGCGCGGATACACGTACAGCTTCCCATTATAATTATACTGGCGCGGCCAGTGTTGTACCGGTACCTACGTGCATTCAAACAGGTTGCGTAAGAGCCACCTCGGGAAGGAAGAGAGCCGCATCAAGTTTATTAACCGAGATTTAGGCGAATCACAGAATTCAGGGAGATCCTCTGCAGACTGGGCAAGCCTGGAAGTCTGTAGACCGCGGATTTTATGCATTTATGACAAAAATGGGTAGTTTAATTTATTAGTTACAACTTACAAACATCGTTAACCTTCAATAGACAAGGGCCTCGTACGAGGTACAGGGAACGATCTACTAATTAGGCATGTCCGACGCAGTAGAATTTTCGTAATACCCTGGCAGTAGCCAAAGAATCCAGCTTTAGAAAGGTCCGAAGTGGAAACGAATCGGAGTCGTAGGTTCGGAACGCCGAAGCGGCCCACCGACGGAAGTTCCAGACAGTACATATTCTGCCGTGGCTTAATCCGCAGGTTATGGCAGTAGGTTGCCGCGAAATTCTAGGACGCGATCGAGGCGCAACGCGCGCGCCCGGAAAATTATGGCGATCAATCTCGCGTGAATAGGTTCGAGAGCATGGCCGAGGCGAGCTTGTCCGGCGCTCGTGTAAGTAGATCCTTCGAGAAGTGGAAAACTCGGGTCACGATGGGTTAATTAATTACATTTGTCTCGGCGCGCAATCTCGCTGCAACGAACTTGAGCCCGTGACGGCTGTCGTCCGGAGATCGTTACCTCATTAACGGATTAACGAATACCACGGAACCCGCGGGACAAGAAATTGCGAAGCGATCCGATCGCGTCGCCGTCGCTACACGCAATACCGAAGCATACTTTCATCGAGCATAGTGCGCTCTCTTGTAGGCTAATCACTCGGGACCGTTGGGCAACTAGTAACGAGGCTGCGCCGCGTTTTTATCCTTTTAGTGGACCTGTCTCGGTTAGCTACTCTGCTTTGTCAACAGTCGATTTTATACGTCCAATTTTTCACAGTAACGTTAACCTGTAGACTGTAGACTGCAATAAAATACTTTCATCGGACGTTTCATGTACGACAATCTAACAACACTGTAATACGAGTCTTCTTATGATCGTTTATAGAGTGCAAAAGTTTTCAAAAAATCGAGAAACGTAAACCAACACCGCAGCTTTATACGACTCGTGCACAAAATGCAATTTACAGGATTGTAAACTCGCCTAGGGAAGGTGGAATTATCGCAGCCGGTTGCGAGCTTCTGTCAAACCAGCGTTTGCAGAGTATCGTTCAATATAATGCCCGAAAATTCATCCAACAATTTCAGCTCGCGTATGAAAGTACCGCAACCGTCGCCGCAATCAAACTTCGAAATTATTCTCCGGTAAAAATTCCACGGAATTATGAAGGCCGACCTGCGAATTTCCGGAAAATTGCTCGGCGATTCAGGCGCCTGCGCGGTGGGTGGGGCTGCACCCTCGAACAATTTGTTACCGCACGACGTAGACTTTTCGCGAAACACAGTGGCTGAACGGTCCAATTACGGTGGGCTGTTTCTGCGAAATATCTGATCTTATTTATTGAATAAATCAAGTTCAAGTCTCCTGCGAATCAAAAATTTCTAAAACTTGAATTGCAAAAGGAGAACTCTGCAATCCGCTATGTCGAATGTGCTATGATTTTATCCAGGAGTGTAAACGACTGATTACCCACGCGAAATCCCTGCCACCATCTTCGCGTCGCGGCAACGATCGCGCGACGATTTTCCCCGCGGACCAGCGACGCGTGTACGCAATTTTCGCGAGAGCAATTCGCACGGAAAATTCCCGGTAATCCAGCAGAGGATTGCCGCGGCCGTGGGTGGCGAGCTATTGCGACAAACGATTTGATATGGGAACTGGGCGCCGTCGCGTGTGGGCACGGCCCTGTAATTTCGCATTTTACGCTCGCTTCGGCTTGAACACCGGGTTGCGCCGCGCTAGGAAGTTCCGCCCGCTTTTTACCAACCCGCCGAGGGAAATCGGAAAGCTTGCTCGAAAGATTCTGGTTATCACGGCGCCGGAAGTAATGCTCGCGGTGCGTTCACCATTGTATTTCCAAGATTCAACCCGGTAACGCCGATTTGACAGATTACCTGAAAGTTCAGTTTCAGGTTTCTTTTAGGAATAGTGATTGTATTAAACGAAGCAGACAACGTGATCCAACTGGAAAAAATCGTCATTTGAGTACTCAATTTGTGATAATTAATTAAATGAATAGCTGTTCAACGTCAGGAAGACTATTAAAAAGTAAATTTTAATTTTAATTACTAGACTGCGGATCTTCGTGCATTTACGACTAAAATTCGATGAAGTTTTGTACAATTTTTATTTGTTTTGGATCTACAAAGGCTGTGCTCATTAAAAGTAACATTATATTTCATTCCACTTTCCGAGAATTTGTCTACAAAAATTGGAAAATGCATAAACATCCGCAAAAATCGCCCGTTGTCCGAGGGTTAATTCAATCGGTAACATCCAAAGACTCTCTCTTCCCAATAATATAGTTTGTAATTCCTTCCATTCGCCATCCCCGTTTTGAATCGGGGGCGATCGAAATTACAAAGTTTCGCGGAGGCGCGTCTCGAGGTGGCGTCCGTTGAGAATGCATCAATAGGAGCGAGCGGGTCGGCTGCACCAGGTGCTGCATACCAAGGAGGACCTTGCGCGGCATTCGAAAAGGAAAGAATTCGTGCCGGTCGTTCGCACGCCCGCAAAACATGGTCCAAGGGCCGAGATGGTGTGGGGAAAACGGAGAATCGGTGAAGGTTATCGACGTGTCCGGGAAACGGACGTGCACGGGGCGTCACGGTCGCTCGACAAATTTCACCCAGGGAGCCAATATCGGGGGCGTCGCGACGCCACTGCTACGCCGACTAAAACCATAGAACGCGTTCCCATTTCGTCGAGGACGAGCCTCGGGTCGTGTCGCCTCCTCGGTGAACAAGTGTAGCCAGCCACCGGCGACATCGATGAGAAAAAAATCGGACTGGTTCAGCGGTCGTCGAATCGACCAATAAGGGTGGCGGTTGTGGACACAGACAACACTGTGCGTGGTGAACGCGTGACACCGGTCTGCGGTGCGCGGAAATCCCCGGATTTCGAATATTTCGCCGATTGCCTTCGGCAAAACATTTATTTAACCTCCCCCTCACACCCTCATCCCCTAGAACACACGCTTTTTTCCACCGGTTCCCGCCGACAATCGAAAGCCTCCTACTGATAAATAGACTCGCGATTCGACGTTTTATTCGGGGCTCGGATTAGTCGGGAATTAAGTTCACTTCAATTAATACCTTTTAACAACTGTTGGTACACGGAGCGTCCCATTTCAAGTTTCATTTCAAGTAAACTAAATTTTGAACGGCACTGGATGACCTTGGAAGTCGAAAGTTTCGTATTTAAAAAACAGAACCACCATGAGATGTCTTCCAAAACAGAGCAAGTTTTATTTGAAATACGTTTTCAACCTCGGGTAAGAAGTCGAGAACTTCAAATAGCCTGATCCAACCCGAAGATTCTTTCTAGCACATAATTAATGAACGCTGTAGTCTCAGTCCAATTACATTGTAACACGCGGAACACCTTACCGGGCAGAAAAAATTGCTGGTGAGTTCATCGGAACGGAGTTTTTCTACGATAGCCCGCGGATACGTCTGCGTTTCATTAATTCTTCTCCCGTTCCCCGCGAACGGAATGGTTGATGGCCGTAAACAGGCCGAATAACGCGGGGTCGCTTTATCGTAATGAATTGGAATTAATAAAACATGAACCGCAATAAACAGGGAAAGAAGCCGTGTCGCGTCTTGACCGAGACATCAACCCGGAGCCGTAAAATCCCGCATCGTCGTCGAGTTCGAACAAACCTAAAATACCTCGCACGCGAGCAAAATTCCTGTTCCCCGATTTCCATCGCGAACGACCATCGCCGCGAGCGATGGAAAACTTTTTTAGAGGACCCGAACTATTTTATCTCCCACTCCTACCCGAGTTGAAACTTCGGAAGAGCCTGCAGTTTCCTCGGAGATGCAGGGCGAGCCGTGCATCGCGCGATCCGAAAAAGTTCTTGATCGATCGCATGGCCTGTTTGATTCGCCACGGACGAGATTCAGTCTGTTCCAGTCGGGGAAGAATAATCGCGGTTGCACAAGTGGCACGAACGCCGCAGCCCGTGGGATGTAATTTTCATCGAATGAGTAATTCATATCGGTTTCGACCGGGCAAGTCAATCCCTCGCGAGAACAGGCACAATAAAACGCGATGAGCCTCCGCCGTCGCGCGATGAGTGAGCGTACGCGTGGGCCACGCTAAAGGGAATCAATGAAAAATCTGAAGGTGATGCTTGGTGCAACGTTTCTAAACAATGAATCGGAACACGTGGAACGAACCAGCGTTGCGAAACTCCGGCTGGCTCGCTCGAAATTAATTGGTCGAAATGTCTGAAGCCCACTGAACGCTGCATGCCTATCTAGATGCGGTTTCGTTCTTTGCTTTATCACTGGACTGCGGATTTTATGCATTTATGGGGAAAGGTGAGTGGGTAAAATTTAAAACAGTGAAGAGATTACCAAAATTTAGAGTGCAGAGTGCATATTTGTATTTGGCTCCTGTTTCAAGATATTGGAATCAAATGAAAATTGTTTCTTCCTTTAACAATTTGAATAAGTTGGTGACAACGATAACGATACTCCTAAATTCCTGTTGCTTTTCCACCGTTTCACGTTTCACCTGTTCATTCTTCCCATAACTGCGTAAAATCCGGCTGTAAAAATCTTTTCCCCGGAAGCTCGTTCTGTTCCACACTTTTTCTTAGCAGATAAATCCTTTTCTTGCATGTGACACACAATTAACGCACCACTCTGAGAACGTTAAACGTTAAAGTTCTCTTACCGGCAGAACTAAAAAGGATTCTGTGCTGTACAGTTCTTGTCAGGGCAGGTTATAAAACAAAAACCATTTTCAAAACTAATCCATTAGTTTCTGCTTCAAAGATAGAATTCCAGAAAGGAGAAAACGTGATTAATCCTAATGGATGCAGTGCGATTACGCGCTCGGCCGCTGAAACCGTCATCGCTGGAGGGCTTCCAGCGAACAAAGTAATTTCCGCAAAAGCGGAAAGAAAATCGTTTGAACTTCGGTTTCGGGGAGTGCGGAAAACACGCGTAATTCCGGCGACCGAGTGCAGATAGCGCTAAAACTCGGCGAACTTGACGTCCAAGTTAATAAGATCCCAACTCCACCTACGCTCATGCGATACGTCCTCCCGTTCGTGGTTGCGGGAACGACGCATCCAAAGTTTCCTCATATATCTTCGAAATAGTTCCCTGTATAATTCAGTTGTCCCGACGCGGAACAGGTAAAGCACACCGAATCCCGCGGGATCATGCCCGCGGTGCTCCGAGTTTCCGATTCATCGCGGAAATCAACAAAGTAGACCATCGAGCGAGCGCGATCATTTTCTTACGATCAGATCGTAGAAATTTTTAGAACTTTAGAACGCGTAGCAACTTTTACCATATTAAAAGTATTCCTCGTCGAGAGTTAGAATTTTTTGAAAAAATGGCTCTCGTGCGAGGCTACATTCGCCAGACCCGCACCTGGGAGTGCGAAACTTGTTCAACAGCAGCCATAGCTGTCCCCGGGAGTATAGTTGACGGAGAAGATTCTATGAACTCGTAAAATATTTTACACGTAATCGCGGACACCTCCTTCGCACCAGGGAACAAGCTCTTTCGCGGAATTCCGAGGGCGGAGTGTCTTGAAACTCGGACAATGGGCAAACGTTCGCTGATTGTTTACGGCGTAACACATTTTTATGGACTTACTTTGTCTGGAAGCCCTCGAACTCCTCCTGCTGCTCGCTGATGGAGGCTTCGAGGTCCAAGTAAGCGCCATAGTCGCCGTCCTTGTACAACTGCAGCGCTGTGTCGTCGAGCTGTAACAGAAACAGGATTTACCGTTTTAATTCGCAGACGAAGCTCCTGGGACGATTTGTAAGTGATCAAAATCGAATGGACAGAAATCTTTTCATTCCTTTAATGAAATAATATCTGTTCTTTTAGAATGGATGTCGTAGAAATTCGTTCAATCATTTCCTATGAAGGAGTCTTTGCAATTTGAACAATTTTAACACAAGAAAACAGACTCACTAACACGTTTTGACATGTTCCTGCAGGGGAATGAAAACGTAATCGCTGCGATAAATCACGCGTTTCCCGTGCTTATCGCCTTAAATATACATTGATTTTCCGGAATGTTTATGGGACGGCAATTTGGCAGTGAACGGCGCGGCGCGGCGCCGCGTTAATATTATCGTGCACGCGAAAACGAATTCCGAATAGATGGTTAAATTGGTCAGTTGAGTATTCAGCGGGAATTTATTTCGCAGGAGCGAATGACGTTAGCTACTTCTTCCTTAATCGCCGCTAATCTAGGTAGACGCGTCGTCGTCGTCGTGAAACGATCGTGTTGGAACGCGAGGAAAGGCGAGGCAGAGGCGAGTTCCTTTATGTCGCGTAATCTCGAAACAGGAAGCCGCGCGGAGCTCGTGCAGTCGTCGCCTAATTTTAAACTCCTGCCACTTTGCGAACTAGACGGATCTGCCATGGCGGATGCTGCGTCACGGGAAACTCTTCGCGTCGCGTTTATTGCTCGAGGATTTAAACGCTTCCTGATTTGTCCCTCTCGAGATCCTTCTTCCCGCGAACATCGCTTATACACCGCTACACAATTAGCCCCTATCCGACCGTTTCTTTCGCTATCAATTATGCCGGCGACCGTCTAATTCGCGGTGCTATGCAATCTTTATATGTATAATCGCTTCACAGGTCAATTAGCAAATCTATTTTAAACCAACTAGAACGCGGACCTTTGTTGAAATGTACTTCGTACAGGAGAAACAAGATGAATCTGTTATTCCACGCAAGAAACGATCGGTTCAATTTCAGTTTCTTCATGAATCCGTGGTTCTGAATAAACTTCGTTGGTTTATTTATATAAAGTGCGGTTTATTTTAGTTATTACTCGTAGCGGATTAGCTTAAATTGATTTTTTTATTGAATTCTACAATTTAATTTAACAAACACGGAAAAAAGACACTGTCTAATCGGACAATATGTGAAAATTTTCAGAACTTTTCTAATAGATACAAGTTCGAACATTAAAACTCTGTGAAATCTTCTTTGAGTAACAAACAGTGAAGAAATCGGAACGTTGAAACTGTATTTCGACGGAAAAGAATAGTACATATTTCGGGATTCGTTGCTCGGGAACCGTGGCGCCGCCGGCGACGCGTTAGTAAAGTTATTTCTGCGGACTTTGTTAGTCACATTATTTTTAAAGTAATTAAATTACTTTCGCGAGTCATGGCCCAGGCAGCGTTCTATTTTCGGCAGCCGAGTGACGCAACCGTAGGCTCAATGTTGTATATCTAGCGCGCGCGGACCACCTGATTCCGAATCAAGAGATTATCATCTCGCGCACACAGGAATCGCGTATGCGGACCAAATGATCCGTGGATAAATTTAGCTGATTAGACACATTACCCCGGATTGTTGACCCGTAAGACGCTTATACATACATAACGTGCGTTGAACTCATTCCTCGGAAGCTCTTCAATGAGGAAAATGATTCAATCGGGCACGAACGAAATCCGATTCGAGATATAGAGAAATATAATCGGATGAACGTGTAGTATTGAACGGGAATCCTACTTTCAAATAGTATTACATACATTCATTTAATACTTTTTTTCTTCTGTTCTGAATTATATCGTCTCCATTTTTTATTATTAACGTTCGAAAATTCGATACTTTAGAGTCTTTAAAATTTCTCTGTGCTCTTTAAATTCATCCTTGAACAAACACTGTGATAATGAAAAAGCCAGTAATATTAAAAAGACCGACAACAGGGAGAAAATTATAGACTAATGATGTATCTAAGCTAATCTTAATACACAATGTGCATATCAAAGTTAATCGTGAAAAGATTATAACGACTAGTTAACTACGTACTCTAGATTATACATTCAACCTAGAACGTCAAAGAACAGACAGCTCTGTGCTCCGACTAAAAACAGAAGCAGAGAAGAAAGTAATGTCGGATAATCTGAAAACAAGGAGACGAAAGCGAAAAATAGTGGAGTCGAGCCATTTCGGAAGCCGTAGGCGAAGTCTAGATGCCGATTTAAAAATAGTCCAGCATCGCTGGTCGCCATATTTGTAATCGTATTACCAGTGCCGTCAATGGAACAGTTATTTTCCACTTCGTCTAAAACTACTGAAATAGTTGTTGAAACTATCACTTGCATAACACTAAAATAATATACTTTCGATGGTACGAGCACCCAATGCAACCTTGAGAAAACTGCATGATCATAAAATATACAGAAGATTTTACTAGAAATCGCATTTTAGAACACAAAAACTAGGATACCGATCTTTTTAAATTTTCCCCTGCTTATCAGGGGCATCATTATTATTCTGACCTGTTCTTATTTCAGATAATTCGATTTTGATAAAAATTGCTTTGGCTATAGCATTGTCATAACAATGGATACTTTCCTATAAAAAATCCTACGAAATAAATATATGATTTTTTCCACAGTGGTGAAATCCGATTATTTAAATATTTACAAGTGTGTAGAACCCCTTGAAACATTTTGCAGCATGGTCGAGCGGTCGCCTATTTGCTTGGTCTGGAGTAAAATCCGCTTTTTCGGAAAAGTAGGCTGGAAACCGGCGCGGAATGGGATAATGGGAAAAGAAACAAGAGACAGCCCGGCCCGGCGGAAGGACGAGTGCCGAGACCGTGGAACGGACGCGAAACGAGAGGAACGGAAATAGGAGAGAATCAAAGCGAAAGGGAGGACGAGCGATCTAGAGTGAAACGAGGAACTAGGTACGGGGGTGCGGGTGGAGGGAGGTGTTACGGGGGCAGCCGAGAAAGACAGGCGGAAAGACGTGCCGAGCGGCGAAGGGAGCTCGGTTGACCCATATTTCTAAAAATCACACAGCTTCAAAATAGTCCGCCGACGGCGAAGTAAACGCTGGTTATAATGCACGCGCGTGCTGGCCCCGTCGCGCGTCGGCTGCATTTCTCTCGTTTCTAAGCGTCCCGCATTCGGTGGAAAGCGAATTGCTTGCCGGCTTACGTAATCCACGTGTCGAGGCTGCTCCAAGAGTACGATCTCTGGCCTTCAAGCCCATGACGAAATTGGTCAACCGGAAGAGAACGAGCGTTCACGCTCTGCCCGCCCGCAGACTCCGCTCTGACAGAGAGAAATAGAGAGAGAAAGAGGAGAGGTTTGCTGCTGCTGCCTGGACTGCAGCCGGAGACAATGGCGGCCCGCTTCTTTCCGGTTACTTAAGCCTCGCCGCTTGCGCAACAATGAAAACTTTACGTAGAATATTTCCAAACTCTTCACTTTTGCGCGCTCAACTTTTTCCTAAGTCTTTATACGTGCGATAGTGCTGACGGGTTCAGAAACGTTAGAACCACGGGAACCCGATCTCTTTCAGAACCTTTTCCTTATTTGATAATTGCTGGTGCAGCATTTTTGGAATCAGCCATGGAACCCTCCGACATCCCTCGTCTCTAATAAGTCGTTTTAACCGTAGTAGTACTGATTCCACATTGATAATGTAAATGCTCTTTTGTATAAGGTAATATCTGAGGTCTTGGTGAATTTTGACAACTATACTCTCTTGCCAATTTTGGAAGGGCGTTACTGTCCAGATGCTTGTGATCCCATTTGGGTCTTATTAGGCTAGATGAGAGCCAGCGGACATAGTCGGGCCCATTAGGACCTCTTAGAGCCAACTTGAGGCCAACTTCGGGGCAACTCGAACAACCCATACACAGCTCAGAAAGACAGCTATGATCAGATTCGTGTCCTATGAAATTGAGTGTGTTCCAGTGAACAGGGTGGGACTCGTTTGGACGCCGTTTGTTTTGAACTTTCTACTTGTTTATACGAAGTCGCTCTGCAATTTCTATAATCTCCAATTAGTCGAGTGAAAATGCGGACGTAATAAAGAATATTAACGCGTTTGATTTAATTCCTTAACCACAGCAAATTAGATGATAGTGACTAAAAGTAGACGGTAAAGACAATCTCGAATACCAAAGCGAATGCAACCCCGTTGAGCGAATGCACGCTCGGCTGAGAATCTAATTAATCAAAATTTTAATCCTGTTTTACCACGCTCTGATAGTTCCCCTTCTGATACACGCATCATGGGAAAGTTGTTTAATTAACCATTTAGAGTCTCACGAGTCTCGTGTGTCTTCAGTGTGGTCAGTTCAATGTTGCCGTCCACGAGAATTCACGTTTAAGCAACTTTACGTCAACAAATTCCACCGAATCTGTTTCACTATGACCTCTTTTCATTGCCACGAGTGTTCCGAATCGAGAAACTAATTCCCCAGAATCATTTGTCACTACGCAATAAATTGTATGTTCGTATAAAATTGTTAAAATTGATAAAGGGAATAAACATTTCTGAACATCGATAAGATGCAGTACACTTCGGTCTTGACTTCAAGGAACACTGAAGGGGCGAGTTGACCGAGGTTTTCCTTTCCTCGAGTGCTTCCACGATTTTCCTTTACTGACGCGCATGCATTGTGGCATTCTACTAGCTATCCTTCAGGGACCACGGTTGTTTGTCGAAAGACGTTTGAACAACTGGCAAACATCTTGACAACGCGCCACTTTTGATTCACATAAATCGAGCCCTTTGTGCGGATCGCGTAAGGCGGACGGCGATAGAAGCGCAGAAGCTCGATTCCACGTCGATCGGAATTATTCACGAGTTCCCTTTACCTTCGAAAATTACAGAACACCTTCCACAAAACAAACAACTATTAAATCTACAATAATAACGTAAAGTTCAATCTCCTTTTCATTGCAAGAAGAAACTCATTCCAGATAATATTTTCGTTAATCTACATACATACAGTGTGGACAGAATGTAGAAACAATTGAATAGGTGTCTGGAAGAAGGGCCTCTCTACATCAGGTTTTTAAAAATTTAAAAGGACTGACACTTTTTCAACAATAAATCACTTTACGCAAAGAAAATCTATCGAACGACGTAGAGCACATGGACTGGTGTGAAATTGTTAGGGAATATATTCGGTACAAGATGAAAACCGCGGCGAGTTTACGGACCGATCCAATATAAGAAACGTGGAGGAGCGCGATTGAGTACCGGGCGCTTTGACGGAAGCCTCGTGGGACGAGATAAACGAAAGCTGGAACGCGTCCCGGGACAATTAACCGGGGAGCCGCGATAGCCCCGGACAAGCCGTTCTGCTCGGCAGCGCGAAACTTTCTCGACCGACTCCTTTTTGTTCGCCGTCACCTGCTACGGGGGCCGTGCACGCGATGGAATAACGCGTTACGAGGCTCTATTCACGGAAAGACGCAATCTCCCCTCCGCGACAGATCGACAGGAACGAGATAACGTCGACTTAAGTATCGGAAATAGTCTTATCTGTCCCTAAGAGCTAGTCGATCGCAGGGAGTCTCGAACACGACACACGCGCGCGTTACGTAACATAATCGCGAACAATGTCAGGCAAAAGTAACGACACGCGTAACAAATTGAACAAGCTCCTCGGCAATCACATCTTATTGTTCGCACCAGTGTACCGACGCTTTTCTTTCATCTTTTCTGTCTTCCATTAGTTTATTAGCAGATTTTTACCGACGAATACTTGCCATATTTTTCTGATGTCTACAAGATGGATATCCTTGTAAAAATGTTGAAGAATGAATCACCTCCGTGTCAGTTTCGACCACTAGTCTGACACGAAGTAACGTTTCAGAGTTTACCTAGTTTTCGACTGTCGACAATAGATATTCAAGTTTGCAGGAAGTACTGCTCGAAATCTACTTCTTCTTTTGCAACAATAATTTTCTACACGTTGAGAAGTTTGACAACTTCGACGACTTCTAAGACTCCGCAAAGTTCGCGGGATTCTGCAATAATGCTGAGCACGAAGTTCGCGAAGAAAGCTCGAGAACGTGATTTTTGGGCTTCCGCGATATTTCCGAGCGGTCTAAGTCTTCGCAAATGCCAACGTCGATTCGTTCCGGCGGGATCGCGTGTTCATGCAGGTGATTGGATAGGAAATAAACGACTCTCGGATCTTTTCGTCTGTATCGAAAGTCTGGAACAGTGGTCTGCGGGGGCTAAACAGAGCTAACAATAAGAGCCGGCGTTTTATAGTTACGTAACCTTGCACAACAACGAATTTCTTCGATCTCCACGTCCATTGTATCGCCGCGTTTGTGCGCGGTGTACAGCGTTCAGCAGACACTCCTGCATCCTGGCGTAATAATTGAATGCTACTTGGTCTTCCTCCGCGTAAACCCTGAGTGGATTTACGTAAGACGGAGTTAACTCGATGCAGAGCAATTATACATGGAAATGCGGGAATATCGATTTCCCGGTGGCATTGTCCCGCGGCGCGACGGTCCGACGGCGACAACTGTGGTGGATTTTGTCAGCAATTAGTCCCAGTTACGACTCGGTTCTGGGACAGGCAACTTCTGCTCCTGGCGAAGTTTACATCGTCCGGAAGCAGATCCGGGAATTTCGGGTAAATAGTAATCGAACGTTAATGAACTGCGCGGAATTCCAATCGAATGGTGCATTAAATTAATTTTGGAAGTGGAGAGATTGTAGTACACTGAAAATCTTAATAGCTGAAGTTGATGTAATAAGTTGGCTAACTATGAGAGAGTCCACTGATTGGTGTCTAATAAAGGTCCACTGTGGCTTAGAGTCTAATAGCTCATCTCCTCCGGCAGCTACTTTCGTTATTGATTACACCTAGGAACGGGATAGCGTGCGCATGGCTATAAAATGGCCGGTGATGTTTGCTCTAAATGCCATCAACCTAAAGCGAGGTGGCAGCTATTTCATCGTCAGTATCGGGATGACAAAGTACAGGAACGGTGGTCTGGTAAATACGTCGAATAGTCAAATCGAATGGAATTGCTTGATGAAGACAACTAAACCTGGAGATAGACGTGTAGCTATTATGATAGGTGGGCTGTTAGCTGACCAAAGCAAGTCGAAGGAATGCGGATCCGATTGGTAGGGAATAGCCGCACCACGGAACAATAGCTGGAGTCTAGCAACTCCACTCCACCCTCTGTGACATAGTATTATTGGTCGAAGCGGCCGCAGCTATAAAGTGGATCGCGTGACTGCGAAAGTGTCAAAGGCGAGGTCAAGCATCGAAGACCTTCGTTCGAAAGCTGAGCTATATAATTTAGGGTACCGATGAAAGCAGCTTCGGATGATTAATCTTGCACGCGATTTGAATTCGAAACGACCGCCGATGAACGGAAGATTCTTAGAAGGTTTCGTGAGCGTCCGTATGCTTATTGCGCTCGAGCGAGTATGTGGGCGGCACGTGGGCACGCGTGCACGTTCCCTTTCTTTCGTGATGAACGCTAAAGGAAGACGTCTTACAGCTGTCGCAAGAACACAAAAGAGAAAGTAATCGTTTAACAATGACGACAGTGGACCCAGTAGACTCCCGAGTACATTCCACCGGTCGCGACACCAACGAAAGAGGAAACGACGCTGAGGTAATGGTAGATTGGACTGACAATGAGCTCCGCGAGACTATGTAGGGCGAGAGCTGGAAGGCCAGAGTGCCACAAAATTAGCTGAGAACCGAGACAACGGTGCAATTTAACAGAATACAGAAGGCTTATGTTAATCCGGGACACACAGGTTATACTGCGAGCACGGCGGGAACATTACATGCAACGGAGACATACAATTAATGCATAACGTGTAAACCTGGATTGGCATATTACCTGTTGGCGTTTATCTGTCTGGCCGTCGGAACCAGCCATGAAAAGTCAAGGCATGATTTTAACGTGGGCTTTAACAACGTGAAAATAATCCGACCGCCATCGATAACGTTCGTGGTAACTATTGCAACTATAAACACTGGCGGGACAATCGTACCAAAGATAAGTCATTCGACGCGATCTATTTTCTAAGAACCTGGCAATCAGTTTCACCTGGCTATACCAGCTTCCTGTCCGTTATTAGAGTAGATTATAGGCGACGCTGTTCGCGATTGCGCCCTCGAGACCAGACAAACGTAACCGCCGGAGCGGAATGCTTTTCGATGATTCCTTTCGCGAGAAAAAGGACATCGGTTATTGCGCTACTAAAGCCTTTACAGTCTACTTGGGTGATCCGAGAATAAAAATTCGCTCGTAAAAGAGCCATCTTTTCGAGAAGCATCGTGTTTAAGTGTCCTGACAACTCTTCGCCTCGATTAGGTCGTAACCTTTAACATTTCCTTCTCGCGATGAAAGTTGCGGCTTCGAGGCGTGGAATCGAACCGGCGCGTTAATCGCGAGACCAGGAGCAACGGCACAAAAAGATGCAGTTTTATGGAACGATTCACGAATTTCGGAGAAAAATCAGCGTCCACTGACAAAGAACGAAGACAGCTGTAGCCGTTGCAGCTCGCAGAAGGATGAACGGCGCACCGGATCCGATCGAATGCAGTGTTGTCCTCCGAACAGAACGTTGGATTAATCTTACATTCGCATTTTCGCTCGTTTTTGTCTCGGGCAACAGCGAGTTTCAATTTCCAGCGAGCGAGGTAATCCACCGGACAACTTCAAACTCGCTCCCGTTACAACCACAAATATTCCGACGGCTTTAAAAACGACCCGAGAGAGCGTGTCAAGAACTCGCCGAACTCGCCGAAGTTCCGGCAGCAAATTTCTCGCGGAACCGGGATGGAAAAACGAAAGGAACCGGCGAGGAACTCGCTTAATCGCGCGATAAATTAGTTCAGTCGGCCCGGTTCGGTCGGGGGGAGAAGAAAACGACGCGGATCCCGTGGCCCGCCGCGCCGAGAGCAACGAAAGGATGAGCATCCCCATTAGAGCCGTGGAAGGATCCGGGAGGTAATAGCTCGGCTCTAACTTAACTCTGCACACGATCACGCCCCGTGTAAACTACTGTAAACGCTGTCCGGGTTATTATGTGTGGCGCGAGATAATGAAAACTACGGAAACAGCCGACGGCAGTTCTGTTTCCGGACCGTATGCCTCTGCCTCGCTCCGACACCCTGGAAACGCTGACCGAATCGTCATCCCGCGATGCTCCGCGTCCCGTATCGATAACGTTCTTATTAAGCCAAGAAAATAATTAATTCCGATCATTTAAATATTAAGCTGCACTTCGTCTTGCGGATTTTACGTTTTTGTCAGAATAAATTTAAAAACACACTCGATCAAATATCGAAAAATATGAATGCAATGGAAAAGAAACTGGAATTTAATGAAGATTCTTTCCGAATTTTTAAAAATCTCATCCACACCTTCCACAATCCTTCTAACTCGTTAGAAGAATTCGAGTCTTTCGGTTAAATCTTAACGTAGTTAAAATACGTTCAGATCGATTCGATTAACACTTCGGTAAGACATCGATATCGCTTCCAAGAGGATCAGTCTAATTTTATCTGCGCCGAGCCGCAGAGGCGAGGGAAGAAAGAAATGTAACCGGCTAACGATGTCAGAGTAATCGACAATGCGACGCGAATCGGGTTCCCGGCACCGTTCAATCATTCATGCGGTAAACAGGTTCCATTGAAGTCAAAAGCGGGCGCGCCATTCTTCGGTGCTCCCCTGCGCAAAAATCGCGGCCGTATTTATGCGAGAGCCGGAGAGCTCGGCGCTGTCTCGCGAACGGTCGCCCTTCCTGCAGGTGGTACTCGAAAGAACAGGAGGGAAACGGGAACAGGGGACGAAAGGAGAAATCACTCAGGAGGAGGACAGGTTCCGCAAAAATAATCGTGAACCTGTGAACCGCGTTTCTTTTCGACGAACGACCTATGGAACTGGTATTTGCGGCCTCGTTTCCACGTAAATGGGACAACCTCGTCTGCGGCATGGTTTAATGAGGAAAATGTCAATCTGTAATCATTACCTCGGGCACGCAGCTCGGGTAATGTCCGAGTTTCTGATTTATAACGTTATTTCAGCTCTGACGAAGGTGCTGGATGATGCTTCGCGAAGATGCGTCATTTACTCTTGGAACATCTCCTACAAGATATCTGTTTTTCAATTTTTAATAATTGTGCAGTACTAAAAGCAAAGATGAAAAATTGATTCGCGATTCAAATGGCTATGGTCAGAGATGTCACGGGTTTCGTACGCCAAAGATTAAAACTTCCACCATAAACTAAAATTCGTGGCAGCAACCTGACCGATCTACACTGATTTTAAAGCAACAGAAATTATTTTCCATCGGTGTGCGTTTAGGACAGGAAACCGTGGAATTAAATCGCAAAGGGTCATTCATTCAGAAAATGCATTCGGGACAGCAAACATTTCCAAGAAGAAGCGAGAATAAAAAGCTGTTGAGCGGAGCTTCGCAATCCTGTGGCAAGGTCGGGAAGCGTGACAGCGAGCAGTGTGGCGGCCCGGGGCGAGCCGTAAGCAAAATTCGAGGGTGATAAACCGTCCGTAAATATTTGACAAGTGTTACGGTTCGACCGCGAGCAGGAACACCGATATGAGAAAACAGCGGGGCCGACAACAAACAGAAGGATTAGCGAACAGATCTTGGGCGAGGGTGGCGCGCGGCGAACAAGGGGATGGAACGGAGACGGCAATAGGAATAATATTCTAGATACGTCCAGTCAGCCACTCTTTCTACCCTTCTGTCTTACTCTCTCGGTTCGAGTATTTCGACCGAGGAGAGGATTCTTACCACGGAAAGATCCCTTTGTTCCTACTTCACAGGTTCTTGCGCGATAAAGAACACAGGCTCGAGAGGCATGGCATCTCATCTCGAGGGTTCCTCTTCAGCCGGCCTCTTCTTCTCCCTCTTCCTTTATTCTCCTCTCTTCCTCTTTCCACCTCTCTTTCCGCGCCTTCCTTTCTCTCAATCTTTCACTTTCTCGCTCTCAGCTTCTATTCTGTATCGCGAGACCCGACCCGACCCTCTCTCACCTGTCCGTTTCGTTTCTAGCTCGAGGACAGGCCACGCGGCCCGACGAAAGCCGAAAGAAAGCAAACGGACGGGTTTACACTTGACCAATCGACCGAAGAAGGACGAGGGTCTGTCCCGAAGACGAAAACGAACCTTTCGACGGTGCGGTGGTCCGGGGGACAGATACTTCCAGGAGGACCGCTTTTAACGCGCTGCTTTTTTCAACCGGCTGCCGGAACGTGCGATGTTTATGTACTCGCAACGGGCCGGTCGCCGCGCCAGCCCGAAACGACGAGTTTTTCGGCTGACAGTGTCCTTGAGGATCGATCGCGGTCCTCGGGGACATCGGCGACCGGTTCAAGGACCCTCCACGCTTCCCAGAATTAAAACGATCGGTCTCTTCTTGGCTCGGTGCGTCTTTTTTCCTCCGCCCAGGCAGAAGCTTGTCGATCGGCCGCGTCGTCACGTCGCGGCCGTGGAAACAAGTTAGAGGATAGTATCCCTTCGGGAACGATATCTGTTGCATCCTCATTTCGCGGATATTTAGCATAGTCAAAATATAATTGGGTCGTGGTGTCAACCATTTGAAAAATTTCGACGTCACAAGTTTGTACAGGTTTACTAGTGGGTGAATACTTGGGTGGGAAGAATACTTACTAACTCCTCAGTTACGTACAGAAACTTCAACAAATATCGCATAAATGTTTCAGCATCAGTCCATAAATCAAGGAGTGAAAATAGTGTTCAAGATTAAGATTGCAAGTGATATCCGTTTATCATTTCATACTTCCGAATCATGTCCTTCCGAATGAGATTTTCACCCTCCCATCTCGAACCTTCACGAGATGGTATTCCAGGTAACCAGGCGTCGCTCTACGAACACAAATACTGAAACTAGCGCTGAACCAGATTGCTAGAGCTATTGGTAGCCAGGCTCGAAGCTGGCAAGGCGTAAAAATGTCCACTTTTCCAGAAAAGTATTCTCAAATCGACCTCTATCATAAATGATAGAGTAGGCGACGCATAAAGTGTAGCCTGCAGACTCGTTCTTAGAAACCACAGCCTGGACGACCGAGATCGCGACCCAGTTCGAATTAATTTCTGGTCGGTACACCTTCTCCTGGCTCGCCGATTTATCAACGTCGCGGATAAGATAGAATTCAGGGGCACGGTTTCTGTATCGGGTCCAGCTGCGCAATCCTAACACTTTGCTGGGAATCTGTAAAAAGTTCAGGCAACGATAGAAATTCCAGCCGTTCGATCTAATTAATGAGCCATTGATGACCGGCGAAGCGTGGCGATGATGTAATCGGTTGCGTCTAGTTCGGCCGACTGGTTACAAAATCGTTACAAATCGTTGGCCACTGGTCTGGCTCGAGTCTTCCTTGTCCCCGAGGTTTTTCCCTCGTCGATGGTTAAACGACTTTTCCGGCCGTCGAGGTGAATCGTACGGGATAATGGGAAAACGTTCCTGGAAAGGTTCATCGTTCGCGCATGATCTACGAACGACGTCATTTCATTCTCACCGCTCGATTTCTTGCGCGAGAAAGTCCACGTATTTTTTCTTTGTGACGATCAAACGAAAGTTAAATTGCCATTCTCTCTCTCTTCTTCGTTCTCTCTCTCTCTGGTCGCGAGCCGATCTGCCTGGCTACCGGTGCTCCGGGATTATAAAGCCTGATCGATCTCGTCTTATGTTTCCTGACACACGATCCGACATCGGACGCTGTCCCTAAGCGGATTATGATTGTGCTTTTAAGTACCGTACAGCCAGGACTAATATCAGTGCCAGCAATTGGTCCTCCACCTTACTCGAACCTGGTCATCTTTCGTTCATGCCTACGGTGAATCGCGAAAGCGTTCTATTAATGCGTGAACAAAGTGTTTTGTCGTGGCTTCTTCGGATGATTCTACACCTTTGGATCGGTGTTGAGTTTTGGTAAAAAAAGGTGACACCATTATCAAGGTCGAACTTTTTTAAAGTTGTCCTGAAAAACGACTGTCAAGTTCCGTAAACTATTTTATTCCGTTTGTCTACAGGGTTCCTCAGTATTGGACACAACCACGGGGTGAATATTAGACTGCGGAGACTTCGCTTTGAAGAAGTTTTCCGGTGGTAAAAATACAGGAAATGGAATTCTGAGGACAGCATCGGATTCGTAAGTTTCTTTCATCATTTTTGCGAGAGTGTAGCATCTCCAGCAAGAAGGATGCTCGGAACAGTCCACGTACGTATGATAGATACCTTTCAATAGACGCTCACGTGATACCGGGGCTTGAGTTATGAACGTTCCCTTTACAAACGACCAAGGCGTGAAATGCGGCCGAGCCTTGAACAGTCTTCAATAATCGATACGGAAATCCGAAAACTTCACGGCCGACGGCTGTTGATCAGCAAACTTGCGCGGTTCGAGGGTGTCCCCGGTTCGCATAAGCGTCGTTCACGAAGTAGAAAATTCCACGAAACTAAACTGACAGGGCGTTCTGCACCTGACGCTCGATTTGGGTGGCCAAATGGCCGTCTCACTGGCGTGCAAACTTTTAACAAACTCTTGCACCCGGCCGCACTTCGTTTCTAGATACACTGGTTATCGCGAATATGCCCTAACTGGCGAAATGGCGTCGACGTTTTGAATTTTACAAGGGAGATTATCCCGGAAATTCAGATAGTCGCAAACCTTTGGGACCGAGCAGAGTAAATTCGTGCAAACATACTTTTCGATGGCGGAACCACTCAGAAGAGCATAATTTTCATTGACGTGAGAATTTCTGAAGAACTATCGGATAGAAAATGAATTCAAGAGTTAATTTCATCGATGTGCGATTGTTCTTCAATTTGATTTCTTCTCTGAATAATTTTAATGGACACAGTAAAGTGACCCTAAATTTTGTTGGCTGCAACAACTCTAACCTTTAATCTCAAGGAGCCGGGCGATGAAAATAAAAGCTTAATTAAACCCAGCACCGAACAACAAAATGTAAAAAGGGCGAAGCTCGGGAAGCTTTCTCTTACAATTACGAGACAGTTTATGAAACAGTGTTTGAACAACAAAGCGGTGATCCGAGGCGACATCAAATGAAACCGGCTCCGCAGCATAATTAAAACCGTGAGATAATTAATGAAAACGGTCGGTAATTTCGATGGCGAGGCAGCCGAACAGGTCATTTTTACGGAGCGACATCGCGTTCGGTTTGTAGCGAGCGTTTAAATGAGCTGCATCGAAAAAAAAAAACGGAGCGCAGCATAAGAATCGTGAAAAGCGGATGATGAAATTAATCGGCGTTTTAATTAATTTCTCGCCCGAAGGGGTCTATCGAGCGGATAGCCGCTACCTCTTTCCCGACGCACGGTGCGTTGATAATCCCCGTCGGCCGGCATTATAGCGGCCGGAAAACGAGCTGCACGATCGCCTATAAAGGAAAGTTCCGCGGCTCCTCTTTCGATTTCAAGTCGCGTGATTTAGCGGCTCGCGGAAGGTGTGTAATCGGCTTATGGTTAAGTGTGCGAAACGCCGCGTCGCCGGCGACAAGCTTCAACGATCTTCCGTCAAACGAACGTTTCAATCGAGTCTACACTGTCCAAGTATTCACACTTTCAAACAGAAAGTGTGAATCTTTACTTTATCCTTTGATAAAAACCATCGATAATGGACACAATTCAATAGGAAAATTCGTCGACCGTTCTTCGGTCGATACAAGGCACGATGCGAGGCGAGCATGCAAGAGGTCATGACAGAACACGAAGAGAACGCGTGTAGAGCACGCTAACGTCACGAGAATGACACAATTACTTGTACATTGTTAGATCTTTAATTGAATTTCAATGTAGGTCCTCTCATCTAAGCTGCCGTGATCAGATTCAACGACAGCAGTTGTGTCTATCTCAGCTAAACAGTTAATAAAAATTCAATTATCCAAGGATCTCGCCGGCCAGGGTCCCACATCTCGCCGAACGCTTTATTTACAGGTAAGGAACGAATCTGTTCTTCGCGGGCGCTGATTAAACAACGAAAGCTTCTCGCGGCAGATTTTATGCTAATTTAATCCGCTCCGAATAAAACGGTAAAGGAGAACTTTTTCCGCGATTTATCTTGCCGTAGGTAATTAGCATGGAAGGGGGGGGCAGGGACGAGGGGGTTGGACGGATGAGATTATAAAGCGGCGAGTTACCTGGCAAGGAGAAGTCAAATATTAAACTGCGAAAGTTGGCTCGCGGGGATCCCCGTGACTCGACTGTATTTTCCTTCTTATTTAAAGGTCCCGGCTACAAAGTCCGCGAGATACGGCCCGCTGTGTGATTAAAATCGTGCTGTGCTGCCCCAACCCCCGTTCGATTCGCTTATCTCGCCGAGAGGAGAGACAAGCGTTCGCGGGAGATCCATTTCCCCGGCGCGATTACGAATGACGTTTCGTATTCGCGAGAGATCGAATTCGTCGGTTTCGAAATGCGCGCTCGGTTCAGGCATAGGAGAACGCTTTGCTGTTTTTCGAATGAAAATTTTGCGCCGCGAGCTCTCCGTACAGGTTATGTTGCAAAACGTGGAACATAAATCGAGCTGACCGCGCGGGTCGTTAAGTACATTTAATTAGTATTATGAAACAGCTCGACGAATGGTGCACGAACATTCTGATACGGCACGTCCGCGGAATCGATTTTTACCAACCACGCGAATTTCGCGAGTCCCTGCCGGAAAACACCGATTTAATTATCCCCGTTTCTACGGGACCGGCGTGAGCACGGTGGAGCATATAAATCAAACTGTCTTGTCGAACGGCCGAGGAATCGTAATAACGGCGATACCATCGCTCGATCAACTCGTAATAAATATTTTCACTAAATACGGAGCTGGGCTCGAGCGCAAAGACGTGGAACAGACAGCTTGATCATGGAAAACGGTGGGGATCAGCTAATCGCAGCCGAATGATACCGGCGCGGCGTGTGGTGATAAAACGTTCACAGCCTTGACTCGAATTCTGCCAAGCCCGCTATAAACACGATCGTGAAACAACCCATTTCCTCTTCTCGCGTGTATCGAACCTCCGCTAGGCAAACGAGGAGAGCTGCGGATTCGGCGTCTGCTGGTTTCGGGTAACAGAAGACCTACTGAAAATATATAAATCTACACTCCTACAAAATCCACAATTAAAGGAATTTATTAAATGCCACATTGTCAAATACCAAGAAACGTAAGCATTTACATAGATGAATAGTATTTTCATACTACTCTCAAGACGAGAAAAGAATCTATGAATCCAGAATTTACCGTGGCCTTTGGTATATCTTGCACTGACTCAATCTACAAAACGGGGGGAAAAATGGCGAAACACTACCAGACGATAAAGGTTTCAGTTTAACGACCTGCTCTGACAAAATCAGTGCTTTATCTTACTTGCCAACCCAGCGACAAACTTTCTTATCTTTCAGAAGTCTGTTGTTTGCGTTTAAACCGTCTCGCTTTTTAATTCGTTTCGTAGAAGCGACGTTTCATGGAATTATAGATTTTTCAAAATTATGCAATAATATGCATAAAAAATCCTCTGTCTACTAACAACATACCGAAAGAGAGCAGTAACTGCGACACCGTTTGGATCTTGATAAATAAGGGATCGATGGGGCCGCGTCGTATTACGTCCAGTCAATTTCGATATTGGATCGCGGAGGGGTTAATAAACAAGAGTCGTGCGCTTTCACCGGGATCCGATTCGATCGCACCCGGAGGAGCCCCGAAGAAGGAGGAAGTTATTACCGTATGAATACCGAAGTGAAACCGGGTCTCGTCCGTTGGCTTCGATCGCTTCATTCCCGATCCTTGTCCCAATTCTCAGGGACAATGCACGCGGATGATCGCGTGACCGTGCCCGGGTCCGCGTGTGTTATTCATTTACATGGGCTTTCGACCTGTGGATGAGGCAGAAGTGGCTTTTGTTCCGCGCCCCGTCGCTGTTGCTGACAGCTTTACGATCTGTAGATCGTGATCGGGACGGTAACATAGTTTCTGGGGCACTGGTTGCGGTGTTCGACGTTCGATCCAGGCATCAACGCGCCCGTGATTGAAGCCCCCGAATCATTTCCAGAGATTCTATCTCTCTTCTCTCGCTTTTTCTTTCTCTGCAGGCCGCGGGGGTGGCGAGCATGATCAGGGAAGTTTCGAGATATCGTTGATCGAAGATTGCGGACCTCGATAACGGAAGCTTGGTGATACACTGGTTTGAAAACACCGAAGATCCGGAGGGGAGATTTGAATATTGAAAAACGAACGACGAGACTTCGAATGCTCGTCCGTTGTTGGATGCAGTCGTGCGCTGATTCACTTGCAGAGTAATCTGCGGGACCCGAGATACTCATAAAAGTTGGAATAATTTTGTGGACTTTCGATGTCTCTGCTTGACAGAAGCGAATTTAGTCTTTAGACAACAGTAGAAACCACGCGCAATGGTCAGACGGGACAAGCTATTACGAAGTATAATAAATAGACTCCGAATCTTTATGCATTCATGAAGAAATTGTGTGGTGAAATATAAGACAGTGGAAGATTAAAAAAGTTTTAAAATTTCGTGATGTTTTTAATGTAATAAAGTCGTTAAGGGATAAAATCAAGTTTTATGTTATTGCTCTATCCCACAATCAGAGCAAAATATTTTTCTTTTGCATAAAAATCCGCAGTCTAATAATAAATATGTCTAGCAGGAAAAATTTTATTCAGTTCTTCCTGTAGAGTCAACTGCTTTCTGATTATACCACTAATCTTATGGTGGTCACAAGTCTTCTCTAGGTGACTTCCGTCTAGTTATGCTAAATTTTGAACGACGCTAAGTGACCTTGAACGACCTTGGAAAACGAAAGTGTTATAGGTCAGTGAATTCGTCTCTGGGTATAGCCTACACGCTCACCTAAATAAAAACATGACTAATGTCAGAAGTTGCCTAACAAAAGTAATTTATTTTCAGCAGCTTCCTTTGTTGCAAACGAATGTTTGCCCGAGAAGCCTGTTCAGTTTCACGAATCACGAACATTTACTAGAACGTGTAAACTTCAACGCGGACGTCGAACTTCATTATCAATAGTGTTAGCTTTCGGTTAGAACGCGTGTTTCGTGTTTAGTTGACGCAAACGTATTGCAAATATCATAGTTTACCTTGTTAGGTACCGACTAAGGCCTGATAGCGAGTGTGTACGCAACGTTGGAACAGAGTCGATGCAAACTTCGTGTTTATCGACTTGGAATTAATATTGGGGACGCGTGAATCGGAAACGCTTCTCTGTAAAATTGTTGCGTGAAAATATTGAACGTCGGTACACAATTAGAGTATTCTGTTACTTCATCAAACCGATCATTCCCGTACGGAGACGAAAATTAACGTAAAATCGAAACGCAAACATTGATTGAAGTTTCATTGTAGCCTCGGATGAACAAGTTCACAAAATTTTGTTTACCCGTTATTTAGTAAACTCGGGCTTCTAACATGTCAAAGATACTGAAGTCGTTCGATCCAATGATCAAAAAGCTATTAATTTTTCAAGGGTGTCACCTAAATCAGCAAAATTGAAATTCGTTTGCGAAAGAATGACGTATAAGTTTGTATCGTCGTCGTTAATTGTATTATTCAACCCGGTCTAATTTCGCCGATCAATATTTTGAGTTGCAACCGCGGTTTGACGTTGCTCTTCCACTTATTACGTGCACGTTAATCGCGGCCGAAGGTGGATCGACGGTTACAAGTCTGAAATAATTAACGCGCCGGATCGGTATTCCCGATCGCCGATGCTATCTGCCGCCTGCTTTTAACAAGTGTTCCCTCATTCAATGCAAATACCTGTGTATTGTCTAGCAGTACTTTCTGCGGTCGATTCGTCGATATCCGAAGGCCGCCGTATAAAAGGCTGAATGTAGATCGCGCGATAAATTAACACGTACGATTTACTTAGCCGGCGCGATCCAATCGAGGCTTGATCTACGCCGCACGTCGCTTTGTTCCATTGTCGTTATTATCGGGACAAAATGTTGTCCAAATTGAACGCGGAGCCTGTCTCGAATCGACAGCCATTCTTTCTCGATGAAACAGAAACGTGATTTATACGTCAAATCATAATCACGATCACCGACAGACGCTTGTACCGTGAAAGAAACAGAGAACACTTGATTATTTAACCCCGTTTAACTCGCGTGTCGATGTATTATCATTTCCACTTGAGTTTATATTAATAATAACTAATCGCTGGCTAGTATTTTTCGATTTTCCTCGAGATCGATAGGAAACAGATAGCATCACACGTCTGCTATAAGTAGAAGCAATGAGTCACGGACAAAGACATTAGGCTGTCGCATTAGAAAGCAAGCGTGTCTGGCGAATTTTCTAATATAGTCACTTTAAAACCGTATAAAGAAAATTGATTCTAAACTTCGCTAGCCTGTGTAACAAAGTTTTGCAGTTACAATTTATAACTGCTTAATCCGTGGCGCACACAGCACATTATAATGCAAATTTACAGCACTTGGAAGAACTACGGCGTGTAATTTACTAAAATAACAGCCCGGTCATCAAGATCGCTGAAACCCGCGACGTTCCACGAATCTCGGACCTAAACCACCGAACGCGATCGTGATCCCTTTCTCGTATCATAATGATTGCGTGTTCAAAAGGGATTAACGTTGGCCGACAAATCTCACGGCGGTTTCCAACCGTGGAAAAAAGGAGGAGGAACGTAACGACACGAAATGGACCATAATGAAAGGACGGTAATGAAAGAAAATGGGTCAACGATCAACGGTCGTCGGGATTCCGGGATTGTGAGCCGAGGGTTGAGGAAAACAATTCTTCCAGCTTTCTAAAGCGGTTTACAGATATCGTTCCTCGATTTAACAGTAAACCTGCCACCGATGGTCGAGCCACCATGTTTTATCTCTCAATTATCGGAATTGTAGAGATTTTTCAAAAAAAACTGTATGATCTTCTTCTTTCTTTAAACCTCGGACTGCGAGTTATGCTTAAAATTAGACTACGGAATTGATGTATTTTTGACAAAACTTAGAACAGGAGAAACATTATCAAGGTATTTCTTGTAGAGAGAATATGAATTCTTAAATTTGCAACTTCAATTTGTAAATTTCTTTATGAATTTCGAATCTGTTGCATGATCCACCTAATTTCGGGCATTCCAGAATTATGCGTTGAACTATGAGAGGCAGAATACAGGATTCACACCGCGGAGGAGCTCCACATTGTAGGAGGAATTTGTGCGTTAGTCTTGTATGTCCAATTAGCAGTCTGAACAATTTCAATTGATCTGTGTGATTGCTCGGGGTGAAAACTGGAATTACTGTACAGTGTAACTCCATTTATCTGTACTACGCTTATATGAACGAGCTTGCAGCGAGTTCGAGATACATGAACCCAGAGCTAAGCTCTTATCACATGAATTGCGGTCGAACAATGGAACCAACTATACGGGATGTCTATTTTATCTGAATACAGTGGAATATCTTTTAGGGAAATAATCCTCTGAAAACCCTCGTGGTGGAGGTAGAATTCAAAATCAATTTAATTCTTCCAATAGAATGTTGTATTTTTATCTACGTAATGTGTGTGTGATAGGATGTTTTTATACAAAATTGGAGGAGGTGCTGGAAGACTTATTTTCTTTCGTGCAAGGTTGTAAAATTATTTAAAAAATCGAGCATTTCTAAGAGCAATGCTTTCGGCACGAAAAGCCATAGGATGCCAGGCCGTGAAAACAAATCTCTGATTAGATCGAGCATTTGCTGTCGGACGTCGCGTCCGTATTCTTGCCAGAGGAGCGTTTGACCCTTAAACCCTTTGGCAGCGAGCGGCGTTCAAGGTGAGCCGAGCCTATCCAAGCTGTTACGGGGAACTTACATAATACCGGGTTCGACCATTCGCGACGAATCATACGTTGCGGTATGCGGCGAGCTATGCGGCGCGGAACGTTGCAGCTAGTTCATTTCGTGACAATGGAGTGGGACCGTTGTGTTGTGGAACGCGGCGCGCGTTTCTTGGAACGCCAGCGATAAATTGGCTGGCGATTTCCACGAAAAACCTTTGTTTACATTTTCGAGCGGATCTACTCCGCTTCGCCTTACTCATTGCCCACTTTCGGCACAGTGATTAGGGTGTGTAACGTTTCAACGCGTTAACGCCGGCTACGATCAGTCTCATAATTAATGGCGTACACTTTAACGCTAGAACACGAGCTCGACGTCTTTCAGATTTCTTCTTTTACAATCCATGAAGCTGGAGAAACATTTTCTTGAAAATTGTATATTTCGCTCATGCACAAGAAAAACGTCACAACTGCTGTTCCTTCACAGTGTATCAATTATATTTTATTTGTTCTTGCTTACAGCCACAACTAGTTAAACTATCAAGGGATTTGGGAGCGCTCTCCTTTGTATTCTTTTAAGATTTCTTCTCAAAAATTAATTTTGAAATATACAATACAAGTAATTCTGCAATTATAAAACTTCCATTGTGTTCCACTCGTGTGTGTAATTTATACCACACGTCAGAATTTTAATTGAGAAAAATAATTAAATGAAAACGTTATTTATCCCGACAACGTGTTAAACAACACAGATCAATTTTGATGCCGATCGCGACTCTAAAGAACTGTATTCCCATTCTGAGAAAGGAAGGATTGACTTTTGCAATTAACAAAGTGGCGTACGCGTCGCTGAAACGATCGTGCGAGACTGGGATTATTTACATAGCGCACAATACGGTAATTAAAAAAATCTGGTTTTAATAGAACCGTTATCACGAGATGAAATTACGTGGCTTTGTGTGGCGTTGTTTTCGTTCATTGTTGAAAACAGGATCAAATTAAAATCGGGCAAGCCCGCCAAGGGGAACAATGCCGGCCATGTTATCCCGCGAGTGCGTACGACCCGAAAACTACGACGCTCCGTGAAATAATTACGAGACCTTATCTCGCAGATAATGCAACACCGTTCTTTAGACACGCCTCCGCGTAACAACGATACACGGCGGCAACATGAAAATAGAGGAAAGATCAACCCGCCGAATTATTGCATGGACAAAGAATCGACCTCGAATTTTACCTCGAAATTACACCTCGTCCCGGTATCTTAATTCGAACAATAGTCGAGAAAGACTACGATGCTACACGGAGAACGAATTCCCGGCTTCTTCCGAGACAATGGAAGATCAACGTTGTTGAGTCAGTTTCGGAAACGTCGAACGCGTTCGCACGGCAGATTCTTCTATTTGCGAGAGGGAAGCGTTCGTCGAGAAAACGTCTAAATATGGTAAAAGTAGAATAGTGTGCTAATCACTGTAAATATTCTTGAACACTCGTAAGAAACAAGCTTGCTGGATCACAGCCTTAAGGTCGTTTCGTTGCGTATGGTCTATTTGAGATTTTTGATCAATTTCATATGTAGACTATCGTTAAAATATGAAATTATTGATATTAATTAATAATCTTTCAGGGTCTATAAAATCAATCGTAAAGCTTGCAACATTCCCTAAACAATTTAATTTGAATTCAATGGGTTGTTGATATTTGACACGCGTTACTGTCATTACCGAGATATTGATTGGATAGACTGTAGACGAAATAATTGGAAATTAGTGCACATTAGCATCGTGTTTCATGCAATTATTTAAAATACTATTTAACGTTCCCTCCAACCTAATATTAATACATCGAGATTGTCACCGTGTTATTCAACGGTTACCTATTTACGAAAATCGCAGCGATTATCGCGATTAATTCGCACCGTGTTATTAGAGACCCATAATTAGTGCACAAATTAAATTTGATACAAATCGCAATTTTTGCTCCGCGTTATGAGATTACCGCAATATAGGAGGGTTGACCGTGTATTGCGGGGCGATATAAATTCCTTATTATCACGCTACCCCATTATCATTGAAACACCAACCCCAGGAGCCGGATTGGGGCTACGGCTGGACTCGGCTCAGGTGTTCCATTTCGGTTCACGTTAAAAGCCGTAGACTCTAATTGAAGCAATTGAAAGCTTCCAGTTAAGAATAGCTATTAGCTGCAGTCGTCTTTCACGGATCTAGTGTCAATTATTCATTAGCGGGAAAGTATTTGCAGAAAGACGGTAGGCAACAATGGGCACGCTTCCACCATTGGCTTCGCAACAAGCAAACACAATTCCTCCGAGCATCAAACAGTAGCGAAGGTCTCAATAAATTCTTTTAATCGTCGCCAACGCCAAAAGCTTTCTCACACTCGTGTGTGCAAGCCCGCGTGAATACCGGGGACAGAGAGGAAAGAAAAGGCGCGTGCTCATTTTTTTCCCACGTGCAAAACGCCGGTATTCACGATACGCTTGGGGACTCAACGAATGCCACTCGGTATTGAGGGACCGAAAAAAAAAAAGAGAAGAAGAGGAAATCCAGCCGGGCGACAAGGGAAATAAGAGGAGGCACGAGAGGCTCGTGCGAGTAACGCGACTTATTCGACGTATGCGTGGCTCGTTAGCGACGACGCGCGATGTTAAACAATTAGAGAAAGAACCACTCGATTGAAAAGCGCGTCAGGGCGCGTGGGACGCGTGTGAATCTAACCGTTAGTTAGAGCCGCGCGCGTTCGTTATTCCTAATTAGCCAGATCTAACGTGCCACCAGACAGATAGGAGACAAATCGATTCGTACCTGAATAGGAAAAGCAACGGCGAGCAGCCAACGTTTCATCGCAATGCTGATCGCGCTCCCGGTGCGCAGGATACATTAAAATCACTGTTGCGGTACGCAAATTTCCCGGATCATCCGCGAGATCGATCGATCCGAAAAGAAATAAATGTGTTCAGTTAATAATGACAATTTTTATCTTGCATTATAATAGAAGGAATTGTGTGATTCTTTTGCCGACGATTCTACGCGAGATTTACTCTGATCAATTTTTGTAGGAAATTTAACAGGAATGTTTTGATCAATTTCATGCCTGGATTAAAAAATGAAATTATTTATATTAATTGATGATCTTTTAGGGTCTATAAAATCACTCGTGACTTGTTGTCAACACCTGGTTGTGACAATTCCCATTAATATGTGAAGAATTTGTAAACATTCGTTTCAATACAACAACAACATATTTAATTTGAATTGAATGGGTTGTTGATATTTGACAAAGGTTACTGCCATTGCCTGTAGATATTGATTGGATAGACTGTAGACGAAATAATTGCAAATTACTTGGAAACAAGCAGAGTGACCGTGAGAATGCAAATATTGATAACGCGGGCGGTGCTGTACGGCACAGAGTACAACCGTATCGATTACGAAACCTTTCACCGGGCCGCGCGTAATCTCATTGGAAAACCTTGAGCGAAACCATAAATCGGGACCATGCGGGCGCGCGCGCTCGAGAAAACGGTGTTTACGTATCCGCAGAAGAAAATCGAGCCGGATAACAATAACTTTCTTCGAGACTGAGATTGCCTCGGCATTAAAATTCGAGATTTATCGGGACGATAAAGTCGACGATGTTTTCACTAGAATTATGGCGAATTAATTTTTCCTAGGTGTAATTACGGGTACAATTACACGAAAGAGCAGCGTTGTATGCAAATGCGTTAGCGTGTAATTCGGGCACTCGGCTAGTGGCTTTCTCCTGAATTTTATTCGGAGAGCCGCGAGTCCTTTAATATGCATGAAAGAAAGCTAGGAATTTTCGAAAATCTTTACTATGCCGTTGGCGTATCGGATTTACTTGTATCCGTGAACGGTGCAAGAATTTTCTTCAAAGGTTGGCCTCGATGCGCAGGATACATACTTCTTTTCAATGGCTCTTTGTGCTTCACTCGAACGGAAAAGTCCATGGGACAGCCAGAAATATTCGTATAATACTGTAAATATGTGTTACACTTGTTTATAATATTATTCTTATTTTTTCTACTTTTAAATCCTGTTTGCGTTTCAAAACCCCATCTCATATTCTACTGCGAGATCAAACTAGTCTTCCACTTTAAACTCTATTTAGAATGCAGAACTGAATCTGGCATTTCGGATTCAATCGTCAATTTTAGACTCGGAAACCCAAAATACATAAAAAATTTATAAACTAAAGAATTCATAACAGGTTTGCCTGTGGAAAGACGTGAGCGGGAAACGGAAAAGACTAAGAGGACGCCACATCCAGGAGATCAAGCGTAATACGTGAGGGGTTAGAGTGGAATGGACAAGAATTATCTATCCCGTAGTACACCCTTCTAAAAAAAAAAGGCATTTGTACAAAAATCGGTGATTTGCATTATTGTCATGAAATTCTCGAAGCAAGAATCCTCTTGAATTTTTCATTTCACAATAATCACAACAGCTAACAGTGGATCTACATTCTTCAATGGACATTCTTACAAAAATTAGTGTACATTCCCAAACCATGAATAAATAACTGCACAAAGGTTCAGAATGGTATAATTACTCAATCGATCTTGGAAAATGGAGTTCACCATATATTATGGCACAATTAATTCTCCCTGAAGTAACATGAATTTGTATCTAATTTACAATGCTACGAAAATCGGTTTGCGATCGCCATCAGATCGTTTCGTCTCGCTGCGCCGTAGCCAAGAGGTTGAAGCGGACCTAGCAGGGTTGCAAACAAAAATGATCGCAGCAGAGCACGATCCAGGATCGGGCAGCGCGAAGCAGAAAGCGCGGATAGAGGCCGGTACCGAAGCGAGCGATCGGTCTGCTTCATTAATGAACATCAACAAGATAGATGCGCACGATCCGCGGGCCGATCATCCTTGAATCAAGTCAAGCGGATCCATTACACGAATCAACAAGGCCACATTAATCGATACTTCTGCTTCTGGGGGCCGTGGCCGCCGCCGCCACCGACCTGTCCTTGCACTTGGGCCTCAAGATGTCGCCTCGGGTCGATCCCATCAATTACTTGTATCACAGCCGGCCGTATCGGGTCCGGCATCTCTCCAATACCGGAGCGCCTTTTACAATTTCACCGCGAAAATAAAAGAACAGGGGAGAGCGTGAGAAAGAGAGAGAGAGAGCGAAGAGATTTCGACGCCTGGGGCGCTGACAGCCGTCGTCGAGACCGCGAGAGCCTTTCAGCGTCTATGGCCGGGGTACCGATGATCGATTTAAAAATCGTTTGCGCTCTCTATTCGCGGGAGAGGCTGCTTAATCTCGAGTATCGCGGGACAGAGGAGCAAAACGTCCAGCCACGAGGAGTTATGCTCGACCGATCGAATCTCCGGGGGTAGCTCCCCCTTCTCGCTCGGTTCTAGCCGGGTTTAACGATCGACAGATATCGAATTCTCCCGTCGATTTTGCTCTCTCTCTCTCTATCTCTCTCTTCACGGCGCTGGCCGGTTCCTCTCTCTCCCCCTCTTCTCCTTGGTCCGCTTCTTCATCCCTTTCTCTTTCTTTCCTCGACTTCTTTCGCTCGTTTTCCACCCCGGCTCACGGATATATCGGGCCGGATTATCGATTCGCTCGGAGGTCGTTCATTCGTTCGAAGGAATAAAAGGAAGCTCGACATTCGTCCTTCGCAGGTTACCTCTGGCTCTCGTCCTTCGGCATCATTAAACTCGGGCTAACGACCCAGTTCCTTTCAAACGCCATCTGTTCTCTCTCTCTCTCTCTCTCTCTTCTTGTCCAGCTACGAGAGGGAGCTGCCCCGCTCACAATTAGTTCCGGCTCGACGTGTAAGCCGCTTTTCAACTTTTGCGAAATCTTTCGACCGACGACGTCCCCCACGAATTACCGCGGCGCCGGTCGATCCGACCGACAGGTAATTGCGCGACTTTTCCCGTTTCTCGTTCAACGCACTCGGTTAACCCTTTAACCAAACGGGACACGGAAATTGGGTCGTTTTCTCCGCGAGAAACGCCAGGAGAAATCAAAGGATCCCGGAACGAGAGAGCGGTCCCTGCGGAACCTTCGACGGAGATGTTTCACCGATGCGAACACGCTTTTGGAAACTTCGCTGCCCGGATGTTTCATCGAATGAACCGATGAAACGCTTCCACTTGGAATCCGCCGGCCAAGTTACCTCGGAAAAAAGGAACTTGCTTCTTTGATCGCCGAACTAAGAAATTAGACTATTCGCTCGCGATTTTAGAGCAAAGGAAACCCATCGGCAAGTTTTTCAAGATAATCTCGAAAGAAGTGATTGCACTACGTTACAATGATTCGTTGCTTCGCAATTGTAACTCCTGTTGCTACAGACACATTTAGAACAAATGTAGCAGTATCTGGTGTGTATCTGATAACTGGGCCAAATTATAACTCGGTTGATATTGAAAATGGAAAATAATTTTAGGGGAAGGTTTAACGCGATATACATATTATCCTAAAGTAATAGATAAATGCAGAATTGCCAAATTAATTTACTATACAAGTATATTTTGGATATTATTACTCATAGGACCAGTGGATTTGGTGTGAAAGATGGATGATGAGGTCGATCCACCACTATAGAATGTATTTCTAATCTTCGATGGGAACAAAAGCGCCGGTATCGTGCGGAGGGAGAAGAATTTGGTGGCGCAGGGAGAATTTAATGCAGTAAGGAAGCCCGAGGGTTGAGACAAGGAATGGTAGTCAAGATAGGAGCCGCGTAGGCAGCTCGAGATATGGGGCGAGCGGTATAGTGCCCCCATGGGGAGTCAGAGTTAGGCAAGGTAATTGTCATGCAAAGTAAAGAGGCGACATTAGCATCATAAGCGAGCAAATACTCTGCATTCTGCCGTCCATTGTGCCCGCTAGTTAGTTCATTAATTCCGCAGGACACGCTACTGCCACCGGCTGAAATATACACGTGACTGCGTTCGCCTAACTAGACTGGCTCCCTTGCGGAAATTTTTACCCGGCGCTTCTTCGGGATTCATCACCGGAGAAAGATTGGAAAGCAACACGGAGCACGAGAGGAGAGTCGGAAACATGTTATGTTAATCACTTTCGGGGTAATCAAGTGTTACCGTGCGTTATCCCGTTATATGTTCGAGCTTGCTGCGTAACGTGAATAAATAAATTGCGATATCTTAAAAGCAGGTGGTCCGCATGCAGAACATTTTAATCGGCGTTGAGCAGAGCTCGAGAATCGTAAAAATTTGCAACGTGTCGTGTGTAATCAGTGTTCCGAGCGTAATGGCACCGCGCGGTTTCAAAATTAATTGTAAAAATGATTACCGTCGGGAATGGTTTCATTTCATCGCTAAATGCAACGTTGTGTCGTTTAAAACATGCACGTCGCATGCAGGTTTCGTTGCACACGTTTTCACACGTAACAACGGTACGCCCGCGCAGGAAGAACAATTTAACGGGACAATCTGAGAATTAATTTTGGGCGACGCTCGCTCCGGCATGCAATAGTAAATTTCATAATTCAACGTTACGTGCCGTAACACGGGCGAGACAAAAACGTCTTGCCGCTACAGATATTCTAATTTCGTTCTGCCTAATTGTTTTTCGGCGGATTTCATCGTAATTTATTCTGATTCGCATCAACGGCCGGCTTCGCCAGCAAATACTAAGCTACTGAGCCTAAAAGTTTAATCAGCGTTCAAATAATTCTGCGATTCAAGGTTCCAAAATTTTTGCTTGTGGTTTATGTCGTATGCAAATATTTCAAATTCAAGAAACTGTGTGATTTATGTTTGCAAGGAATTATTTAGACATCGAAAAAAAATTTTGGCTTATTCCGTTTTGAACATAAAGATCTACTTGTGACAGATAATATCCGACGTGAAACACGCTGTAGAAGCAAAGTGCTTGTTCGCAGATTCCGGCAATTGTACTCGCAGAGGGATCCGATTCGGGGATTCGCAACGAGGAGGGAATAAAGTCGGGCACAGCCATGAAATTAGTAGATGTCCAGAAGTTTACAGCAGATTAAAGTAGACGGGAAACGGCGGTCCGAGAGCGGAAGGCGCGGATGATCCTCAAAGTCGGAGCTAAAAGCATAGAAGTAGCTTCCGAGGCGCTATTGTACGGGAACACAAACGAGCACGAAGGGACTGTGAATTCGTATTCATACAGGCTCGACGCGTCTCGTCGTACGCGAGCATTTCCTTCATTCATGGCAATCCTCTCGGCACAATGGCGAATGAATTACAGCGAGTTTGAAAATGTTATCGGACGAAACACCCGTGTTCAATGGCACTTGAGCGTGCCCCACGGAACGCTTGCGCTAAATGAATGGCAGCTGCGGAGCCAAATTAGAGTAACCCTAGGAACTCCGACAGGGGCCCTACAAAATTCTAAAAACGTTTCAGTTTCATATCTTCGTTATCGCTAATATTAAAGATCAATGCTTGTATAATCCATTCCTTTGTAAAAGGTGTAATAGCTCAATTCTGCACTGACTTATTGTCAAGCTAAGTAAACTCAACTTGATAAACAAACGCTTTTTTCTGCGCAAATATTGGATGCACACATCATACGTCAGTGGGCAAACAGTTCGGTGTCGTTTGTGCATTCTGTCGGTTCTAATTGGATTTAATATTTACATTGCACTGTGACCTGGCTCACGTGTCTGTCCACCGATTTCAGTTTCTACTTGACTAAATTCCGCGTTAATTTTCCCACGCGGGTCCGCATTGCCTCGTTGCAACTATTCCTTGAATAACACAAGTGTAAAATGATGGAACATCGCGTTCCCTTGAAAAATGGTGCTAGAATTACACGGTTCCCTGGGAATGTGTAAATAGCGCGGGACAGAAGAGATTTTTCGTCGCACAAAATTCGCGGTAAACTCGAGAAAAGACGGACCGATTCTTTGCGGCAGGAGAGATGGTGTTTCTCTTTAAGCAGCAAGGATTCGGTAAGGTGTATCAGCGGTATCTTTCGCTTCCTGTGCACTTCTCTTTATCCCTTTGCTCCGTTCGCTTCCTATCTCTGCGGGCTGGTTCTGGCGGTCTCGCTCGCGCGTTCGGCTCCCCGTCCCGTTCTATCGTTCATCGTGAGATTTATTCGCGACCCTGCCGAGCGGATATCTACGAGCAAAGGAAGTCCTTTATTTCTGTGGCACGGCGAGTCGTACGCACGTGAATGCGGCTTTAACGTGGCTGTGGGGAGACGCGCTCGTTCGTGTGCTTCCACGACGAGCACACCGCGCCGCTTCGCTTTGCTTCGGTTCGTTTCGGTTTCTTTCATCGCTCTCCACTTCTGCTCTCTCGATTTTCGTATTTCCCGGGCATCCGGATATGCCCCGGTGTTTTAATTGATACTCGGCGCGACGCGACGCGACTCTCGGTGAAATACTTGGAAAATTTAGTTTAGTACGCTCGTAATTAAACTCCCCGCTGTACTCACCGCTTCAATTCAATGCGGCTTCCCGGAAAGCAGTCGCAATAAACGTTCCGCGAGATTGTCCAGCCGGGAATCCGACCAAACAGTTTCTCGAGACCAGACGCGCCAAACGACACGCCCGCCGCCACTGATGACTCTTAGTCCTTCGGAAATTGGTCCGCTTTTATCCTGCCGTGGGACCTCGGGATCTCTAACTACCTCCGCGAAGTTTTCTATAAATACCGATTTCCACTGTGTTCTTCGTTCTGGCTGTTTATCCACCTCGGAAACTAATAAAGACCCCCCACACCAATTTCATCTCACGCGTAAAGAAACGTAGGTGAAATTTAATTATCACCCCGCGACGTCTACCCTCTCAAACCGGTTTAAATGCTGAAGGTGAGAAAGCACCCAGTCGGATGACCCGAATACGAGCCTAACCCCGGCGAGCGTAAACGTGCATGTGCTCGGTCATTAGGGACGTCCCGTCTCGCCTAACATGCTCGAGCCCGAGCTCGATGGCTGCGAGAAGAAAACAGGTAGACGACAGGCGATTAATAACCATCGTTCAATTGCGTCCGGCAGATTCGGAGCGTTCGCATCCGAAGCCGGTGAAACTCCTGAAGCGGGACACACGTACCCACACGCTGTACCGCCGGTCACCGTTGTAAAACCGGGCTAATCAGATTAGAGGGGACGAACGAATCGAAAACGCGGCGAGATTAGTCTGTAATTGCACACCCGGTTGTTTCGCCGTGAAAAGAGACCGATTGCGGTGCGATCCGAGAGCGCGTTGACGAGATTTGAAACGAACGGTATACGTATACAAGGCTCTTCGCCGCGGTCGCGAGAACACTGCGCCGGTTACGCCTCCTTTGTCCTTACGTTCTCGTAATTACACAAAGTCGAAGCTAACGAATCGCCTGTTCGGAGCCGAGATAATTTCTGCTTTCGCGTTGGCCCGGAACTTGTTTGCCGCGTCTACGCTGCACAAGTCTTTTTGACTACCGCGGCCGAGACAAAGAGAAGTGGAAAATAATTGCCGGCCCCGGTTAATCAAGTCCGACTTTTTGCACGGTGCAACGGTTTCATTAACCTGCATATGTGCACGCGAGCATCTACATGGAACGCGCGGCGTTCCTTCGCCGCAGAACACGTGTGTCGCTACTTCCGGCGAGTGGATGGTAGTGTACACGGAAAATAATGAATAATGAATTTCATACGAAGAGCGTTTGAAGAAACAAATCATTTATCTCGGTTTATTCGTCGATTCGCGCGTTGAAATAAGAGAACAAGTTCGATCCTCCTGTCGTCGACGTATCGTGCGCCGGGGAAAGGTCGAACTGTATCGCAGCGAGTTCGCGTTTCTCGATTATTTGTGTAACAAGTATGCATGTCCGGTCTCGTTTCGTATTTCTCGGACGCCCCGGGGCAATTCGATTCTTTCGGCAGAGTACACGGGGGCGATTTCTCGCCGGTGGAAGGTTTATTGGAACGTACCCTTGTATCTCGTGAGGACAAAGTGCGCCGTTTTAGAGACGGTAAGACGGCTAAACCTGATTACTATTTTCGAGCGGCGAGCGAGACAGTTTCGATTTCCGTCGGGGCCCCTCGTAAAGCATATCCTCTTAAGTGTCGAACTTGTTTCGGATACGGTGTCTCGTGTCGCTGTCGATAGTCCCGTGACACGAGGCATCCCGAGCGGACGGACGCGTTTCAATTTGCCGATTTCCAAAGCTCCCTGGATCGAGCCGGTTGATCTCTGGAAAATTGGATACGTGATGGGACTTCCTAGGGTTCACGGAGAAGTTTACGAGCGATCCTTGAATCTTTACTGCTCGCTGCAAAGAGATCGCCTTGCACCTTGAACGCCATTCTTCTTCCGCTGGTACGAACAGACGGGAACCGACCCGGTAAGCGTAATCGTTCGGGCAACATTCTCCGGTCCAAATGATCGCCGCATCAACGTCCGTGTGTCCTCAGCCACACACACACTGGACACTTTCTTTCAAATCATCCATCGCCATTGTTAGCAGTAATTAAGTAATATCTCCTTCAGTGGCGGCGCTGCATGATACGTCAGTTTAGTTGTAAAAGCTTTTGTCCCATAATTTTGTGTTTTAATTTTTACACACGGTATTCCTATTGTACGACACCGTCATTTAAGGGTGGATACACAACTAAGACTCTCATAACCTCTGAATTCTATTCATAATTTGATGTTTCTCGTGGACTTTGGAACGCGATTTCACATCGGGTACGATGCGCAAGCAGAAACTTCAAAAGTGAAGGTATTGGTCATAGAAAACTAGGTCTGGGTTAGGTCCGAGTCCCATCGCTACTCCCTCGCGATCCATCATCTTCGAAGTACTTAGCGCGATACGAAAGATCGATGCTCACGCTCCGCGGCCGACATTAGCGATCGCGATCGTCTTATTGCCCGAGCCTTTCTTCTAAATACGCTTCGCGGTTACATTCGTGCCGGCATTTGTCATAATTATACGGATCCACGTTAAGAGTGACTAATAGTTTCGCCGGGACGGGAAAAACCCGGGCCCGTTCGACGGTGGGCTGCGCGCGGCATCCTTTTGCCGCGGCGAACTATCAATTAACGAGCAGTATTTGGATCTGACGGTGATGCACTCGGACGTTAGAATAATACGGCGGTCGGTTAATTAATCGTTCGTTTTTTGTTTTTTATCGTAGCCATCGTGCCTCGCCGCGCTGGTCCCGTCTGCAAACGAATTAAACTAAACTCTCCGCAATGTGGACAACCCTTAATTAAAGCAGTTAACCGGGCGGTCCGCGTCCAGTAATAGAAACTTTACTTTGGCATAAGTTGAATTGATTTACGATTGGACCGCAGCTTATAATTTCGCGCCGGATCGACGCCTCGTAAACAGAGAAATTGAACTGCCGCCAGAAAAACACTATCGCCGAGCTGTTAGCGTACATTATTTATGAAATCACACCTCGGCGCTTCGCGCGATCCAAAATTACTTTTTTTTCCCGCTGACTTTAAACAGTTCACGCTATTTTAGTCAGCTATAATTGTCTTCGTGATGAATATTTCCATCGCTTCTGCTAATACGAAAATAGCTTGTACGAAATTGGTAACGTAGAGAGCACTTCGCGATAGCAAATTTAATCTGCTTAGGTTGCAAACAAATTCTGCACACATTTCAATCAGCTATAATTGTCTTCGTGATGAATATTTCCATCGCTTCTGCTAATACGAAAATAGCTTGTACGAAATTGGTAACGTAGAGAGCACTTCGCGATAGCAAATTAAATCTGCTCGTGCTGCAAACAAATTCTGTACACATTTTAGTCATCTAGAATTATGCCCATGATGAATATTTCCATAACATCCGCTAATATGAAAATAGCTTGTACAAAATTGGAGACGTAGAGAGCACTTCACGATAGCAAATTTAATCTTCTTATATTGCAAACAAATTCTGTACAAATTCTTTTTTGCGTTAGTGCAAAGAGGGTGCCCCAGATTCCAAAGATTCCAGAGTAATTACGTTTCCAACAGCATCGTCTTAATCACTTAATGAGATGTCGAGTGCCTCGAATTCGGTAAAAACCTGAATATTTCATCGACTATTTTGTCAGAGCCGACTCCGAACGGTTCAAGCTAATTTATCGGAAGTTTCGCGGCGAAGTTGGAGCTCGCTTCAAGTGTCTGAAGTAGGAGTTTGGTTCAGTTAAAGAGGCTGAGTCGGAGCATCAGGAATCATATTGAAAATATTCAAATTCCCTGATCCGGCACGTCGCGTCCGGCTTCGTGCGCGGGAATTTTCTTTTCTTTCGTTGTCGGTGGGAATTTCGCCGCGCGAACAATCGCGGGTTAAAGGTTTCTGGAACGCGTTGTTAGGACACGAGTCAACGGACTAACTCGATTACATCACGGCAAAGGACAACCGTAGACGGGCGTAATTAGATTTTTCCGTAAACCAATTTACCTCAGCCCTGGATTAGGATTCTGTGTAAGTGTCTCGGTCACGGGAGAAATAGTCCGGCGTAACTTCGAATTAGTGCCGCCCTCCGTTTCGCTTCGTGTCGAACGCCCCGAAGTAATCTTGCGAAATTAGGGTGGAGCGAGTGACCAGACGATTAACAAATTATTTCAATGCATCAGCCCGGAAGTTGCGGCGGGACATAAGCTGCATTAATTGTTTTGGTTATATAAGCTTCAATCTCTTAAAGTTTCGCAATTTGTGGTCCAATCAAACTTGTTACGTTCTCAACTTGCACTGCATTCATTCGTACGAAACTTCTAAACTGTTGTGAATCTTCTCTATGTAATTCTAGTATAAGTGTGGAACATTTCTTTTTCTGCATTAAGTACATTGCAACCTTTGGCGCATCTATTATGTCCACGAGTATTCTTCTAACTATCGAAATTCATCTGAGAGCTGAAATTCGAATGACCCCACACACCTGAGAGGACTTTCCGAGAGTTGATTCTCGCGTCAATCTCCGAGAGCCACGAATTTCTGAAGTACTCTCAAATGGACACTCAAATTGAGAATACTCTCGAGGGAGCAACTATCGACAGAAACTCTCAGATGGACACGTACCTTAATTGAAGCTAGCACCCCATTCCAAAGCTAGGTACACTTGATGCAGACAACAAATGGTGAAAGGTCGCATTTTTCTTCGATGCGCGACCAGCATCGTTAACAGGAAGCTCGTCTTCGACTGATAGATACTTTCTCCTGGCGGACTATTTAGACTCAAACGATCTCCGTACCCTTTGGGCCGAGTCCCCAGACACGCCAGGGCAAATTCTTGCTAACGCGTCCATTATCTTCATTTCCCTGACGTTCGTTTCCCTCTCATTTTCCTTTCCCCGATGTTGACGTCGCTCGTACCTCCCACAGATATTCCCCGTAGTTCTTCGTGTTTCAACCCTGTCGCGCCCCCTCGACGTTTTATCATGGGCTCTGTCTCTCCAGGTTTCGCACGCGCTTTTCTTTTCCCGACCCTCTTAAATCCCGACGATCCTCCAAGATTCGCGAGATAAAAAGCCCACGGAGACACGGAGGATGCGGAAAGTGAATATTACGGTATGCGTGATGACTTCAAATGGCAGCCGGCGTAGAATTAATAGAACTTTCTTTATGCAAAATACGTGGCCGTGGCCACGCGTGTAACACACTGGTAATCAACGAGTGTTAATAAACGTAATTTTCCCGGCTAATAGCCGAGGCATTATCCTCACCGTTTCTCGGGAGACTACCGGAGACCTTTCTATTTCATGCCCATTTATGACTAGTCACTTTCGGCTTCGACGCGTTGAAAACCCGTAGGAAAGATGACAGCCGCCAATCCTCCGGGCTCTATTAAACCCGAACTATGTACTGTGTTTTGCGCGAGAACGCTCGCGTTACATCTGCTGCGAGCTTATTAATAGGCTCCTCAACGAGTGTATGCAAAGCGGGTTCCTATAATTATTTTACGGAAACTCTCAAGCCCAATCTCCCAATCCAATGGTGACTATCTAAGTGATTAATAGACCGCGAATCTATATCCAAAATAGAAAATGTTTGCATTAATTGCAAGACACAGAAGGAGCCAAATAAAAATTTCATTCACTGGTGGCCTTAAATCTTTTTAATACCTCCACTGTTTTAAATTGTACGTACACATTTTCACAGTCTAGTGATTAATAAAGCAGTATTCTTTAAAATTCAACCATTGAATTTTATTTTCAACTTAGGCAATCACCTAATAAACGTAGAACTACTAATAGAACACGATGGAGCGAATGTAGGACTGATGGACGTTAAAGAAAGTCGAACCCCCACCACGAGCCCCGAAAACACGAGCTCTTAACGAACTGTGATGTAAGAAGCATTTGTTTCCGTGAACGATTTCTTCTCGTTCTCGTTTCTCGCAGTAAAAACGAAAGACGGAAGACGCGAAGGGGGTGAGAGAGACGTAAGGGCTGGAGAAATGCGGAAAGGGGAAAGCGAAAAGGGGAAGAGCCGCAGATAGAAACCCGGGAACGAAGACACTGCATCGGGCTCTCTCCGTAACGAGACCGTCCTTAAAGGATAATAAGCTCGTGCGACGTTAATAGCTCCCGCACACGATGGAGGGAGACGCGTCTACGGAGAAGTGGATTTTGAATGTTCCCCGAGTGGATTTTGAAGAACATCAAGGAACGAGAGTCAGCCCTGTAAAGGGGGCTCGCCGGTTAAATACCGACCGGGGATGAATGCCGGCTAGCCCACTTAAAAGGGCTAGCGAGCTGCATCAGATCGGTAGCTGGCGCGCATTCAATTGCCTGTTATTGTCTTAAACGGCGTCGACGGGTGACGAATCGGCAGAACAAGAACGATTTCACGCCGTCCGTCCCGGTCGTGAAAATCATTCGAGGCCCCCGGAACGACGTCCTTCCGCTTCTTCAGGGTCCCGTCTTTCTAGAGAAACTGGGAAATCATTGCTGGCTATGCAACTCCTTCGATGTTCTTACTGAAGTAGTAACATAAATCGTACCGGATTTTTATACAAAATAAAAATACTGTACTGGAACCAAATGATTATTTTCAAATAACATTTACTCAGTACACGATACTATTTTATAGAAGCAATCACTCGAGGCTAAAAATATAAACAGTTCTCGTCCGTAACGGGTTGATCCTATTAGATTGAAATCCTGTTATTGAAACGTTCTGATAGACGGAGTTACACTATTTATATTGTATAGGGGTCGCGATAGCAGCAAGGTCAGTAGTGACAAGATTACGATACAGAGATAGAAATCAAGTAGGGTATTTTATAGACTTTTGTTATATAAATCTACGGTTCTTGCGAACATGTGCTTGCGCATTGAAGCAATTGTTGAGGTCTGTTGGTACGGCAAAGGTCAAACGTTTAGATCAAGGGATTGCCAGTAACATATGTTTCCTATGCAATTGTTCTTTCGTTATTAATAGAATTGTACGCGCTCAGAGTACGAGCTTGAATATTCGAAACAGGCTCCGAGAAACGATTTAGCAATGCTAACAGCACCTTGGCATTATTCATATTTTTTTAGACACGATAATTCTCTTCCAGGCATTACTTCCTCCTATACTATATTTGGAAAATGATTTACACGGAGTTCCGCACTCTAATTCCTCGGTGACCTTGACTGACCTTGAGCGAGCTTGACTTCCAGCTACCACAATAAGCAAGGAAGTGTGTCATCGCGACTGAGAAAGAAGAGTGATTTACCTTCGAGTGTTCTTAATACTTTCACCGGGAACGGGAGCCTCGCGTTTGATCGTGAAACAAAAACACGGGTTCGTCTTCATTCCCCCGCGTTTATCGCTTCTGTCGCCTCTAAAAGCGAAAAGGTCAGTAGCCTCTCGCGGTGGGCACACCGTGTACACATTCGTGAAAGGACAATGAAACGGTTTCAGACGTTCCCGGGGAGCCGAACCGATCGAGCCCACGTGAAAGACGCCGGAAGTCCTTCTCTCGTTTCACGAGGCTCTCTCGATGGGAATCAGCGAGTCGGAGCCGAGCCGAGTAAAAGACGACCATTCCTAACGACACGGCCGGACAGACATCCTTGCGCGCCGATTGGCCACGGTGTTATTAACAGTCGCCGCGAGACGACGGCGATTAACCTTTCACAAACGACGCGCAAAAACCCGGGGAAAAGGGGCAGCATGCGAACGGGAACGCTGATCGATCGGCAACCCGAGAAATCAGGCTGCTGTCGGTGCTGTGAGAAAAAAATCCGAGACACACGCGCGTTCTTCCGCGTTGTCCGCGAATCCGGGACACGATGCTCCTCCTCGTGAAGCTGTTCTCTCGTTATTGTCGCGCGGCGAGCTTTTACCGCCTCGCGGATATCTCCAGCGTCGTATGACGTCGTTCTGACATTTTTGGACGCTTTCGTCTGAATAAGGAGTGGCCAATCTTTCACGTACCATGCGTCAATTCATTTACGCCAGTTCAGTTTACATCCTGCAATTATAAACTATCAAAAAATTGCGACGAACTGCTGAGTAAGAATGCTATACGAACTAAGAGCACCCAGGTGCTGGAAATATGACAATGGATTCAGTTATGGCACCAACTTCAAAAGAATAAGCAGAGGCGCAACTTGTGATCATCCAAGTTGGCCACCTCTGGAAATATTCCATGTGCCGCATAAAACTGTGGTACCCAAGGTGGTTCGGAACCCACCTTAAACTGTAGGTCCCGTCGCTTAATGACCATAGCAGTTGAAGAAGCGACGTAAAACATTGAAACAAAAAGGTTGGCCACCCCTGGTCTAAATCGTCGAGAGATCATTACAACACATCATACAACGTCATCCCCGAAGAGTTAATCAACCGCTAGTTTCTCCATTATGTTGAGTATCAGAAGAGACGAAAACGTCGCTGATACCGCATCGGGCGATCGCGTTAATCATTCCGTGCCCACCCTGTCGACGTATCGTCCCCCCGAAACGTTCGTCCCGCGTATAATTCTCTCCGGCATGTCAACGCTCGGTGCTCGAGCGATATCGACGGGGGGACGAGCAGAAATTCACGGGCGAAAGGTGACGTCGTCGGGATCAGAGAAGCGTGATAGTGGGAGAGAAACGGGTGCTACGGTCGGAGGAACTCGAAGAGACCCGCGACGATCAAGGGCTGGGGTTCCCGCACGTATACATAGGGGACTCGTCCCGCGGAGAGGAGGACACTCTTTCGGCCGCCTGAAAATCTCGTGCAGCACGCGCGTACGTAAGTGCGCTCTTGCTTTTCCTTTTTATCCCGCGGCCTTTCCCTCGACACGGCTCTTTGTGGCGGTTGCACGTGTGCAACCCACGTACGTAGCCCGGTATCGTCCGTATCGGGCGTCCCTATCAGCCAATTAGTGGAAATGAGATCGTAGCCGTAGATTAACGACCAGCTTCCTGTGACGTTCCGCGCTGGCACGTTTCTGTAAGGCCCCTGTCTGCGACGTAACCAATATATTTAAATAAATGCTAGTCGACACGTTCCTCGGACAATGTGTTCCCCGCTGCAGCGCGTGTCTCTCGGGACCGCGCCGCGGGTCGGCAATTTCAGGTCACATACATATTGTCTCTATTTATGGACACCGATTCCGAAAAATTCGGTTTTCTTTACGACCCGCGTTAGCGTACGAGCGCGAGTATTTACGTAGCACGCTCGGCAACGCGTCGATCACCGGTGACCGGCGAGGGAAAGTTCAGCGTCGGTCATCGGCCACCACAATAAATCGATTAGATTAAGCTCTATTTGCTGAATATGTTGCACAACGTATCATTCTATAAGAGAAGAAACATGTCTATCAAAGTGCCTATAATTTGGACTATGATTTGCCTATGGTTTAAGGATGTTGAGGAGCCTCCGCTTGATAAGCCGGTCGTAAGAAAGCTCCCCCAGTTCTGCATCCGATACGCCGAACGTTGCAGAGCATGCATCCGAGGAGGCTCGAAAACGCGAATTACGTTAATCTGCCGGTGAAGTATGAGCGACATACGACCATCATAATAACAGGCCAGTCGTCCATCACCGGTAATCGCTCGGAGTCGCAAACGTGTCCCCCATAACGGGCCGGCGACCGCATTATTCTCCCAATTCGTTCTATTTCAGACTATTTAACGACCGCCGGCATATATTACCGGGTCCAGGTTGCACACAATTCGCCGCAAACCGTGGTCTCTAGAAATAGCCGGTGGGTTTCGGTCGGGCCAGGACTCGGAGGTGTTACGTTATACCAAGAGAAGAACAAGAAGAAGAGGCAGCAAGCAACAGGAGACGATGAGGAGAGATAGAGAGGGAAGGTAAAGAGGGGTATACCGGTGAGATACACGAGCGGCGTCGTTATTTGACATTCGGTAAAAAGCGGCGAGGCACCGACCGTGGATCGCGTTATATTAACAATATACTGTGCGTATGACAGTGAATATACCAGCCGAGCTTCCCGATTGTATCGCGGCTACGTGCATTATACAGTACAGAAGGCATTGTGCCGGCGATATACAGTGCGCATAATATATTCCGGGGCCCTCTAAGAACGACGTGCACTCTTGCAGCGTGAATGCGCCGTGGATCCTCGGCGGACAGTCTACCGCAGCCCAGGCGAGCCAGCAGGCAAGGATCAGGCGGGCAGCAAAGCAGCAAGCCAGGCTTGCACCAACCACGCTTACACCGCCCCTGGTGGTTACACGAAACTGGTTATAAACCAGAGAGAAACGGCCTAACTCGCGTCGCTCGATATGTATGTGCACGGCCAGGTGATTATGAACCTGCTCGATGCGTGTACCCGAAGAATGTACCGCGTTGTCGGAGCTTACCCCCGCGCGACGCCTCGTGTTAGGTCATGTATACACGATGCTGCGAGCTGCCTCCTCTCGCGTCCTCCTCAACGGTGTTACCACCTGAGCCGTTTACGGCGAATCGGCCCGCGAACCCGGGGATCGTCCGACTTCGGTCAGCGGGACCGATCAGCGGGGACCAATCGAATTGGCCCTGAGTCACCGAGCATGAACACAGAGTTAATTAAGACTTTCAGGACCTTGAGATCTGTTGTCGAGGTCGCCAGTATGAACAACTACTTCTTGTATTTGTTACCGCCGCGTGGCATTGATTTCTTCGGATCCCTTGAAAGGTAGACTTGGCCTTTTCATTTTCATTTCTGACGGTATATTCGAAAGTGTACGCTTCGGTAGACGAGACTTTGGTCCCTTCGACAATTTTCTGATTCATTAGGAAACGCTTGTTTCTGTGAATGATCACAACGATTCTGACCCATGCGCCGATCCGATCGTGGGTCTATAGCGAGGGCCGGCATAGTTTTTGCCGAGAATGGGTAGCTCGGCCACGCGGGAGGTCGAAGTCGGGAGCTTCTGGGAACGAGTAAAACTCTGACGGTCCGCGAAATAACGATAAGAGAAAATTGGAAATTCCATGGCGAGCTCCGGCGCTCCCGCTTTTTACGGCTGCTTTTTACGGTGTCTACCGAACGCGATACCGAGCGTAACACAGCGTAAAGCTGTCCTCGGCGTGTCCTTGCGTCCACCCAGCCATACGTTTCCCTGCGAACGCCTTGGACCGAAGGCTACTCGGCCGAGGAATCTCCGGGATGCACATTGTGATTCTACAATCGTGACATAAAATTTCATAGGTGTGTCCTGCGCGCTTGCCCGGTGCTACCAGACTGCATCGCCGAACGCTATCGGGACTCGGCCGTGTGCATTTCGACCCTCAGTGCAACAGTCCCTGCTGAACATGTTGCCATGTACCATCTCAGCAACGTAGTTAACCCTTAACCCATTCGGATGAAACTAATTCAGTCAGAATTGCACGGGAGTTTCGTTATCAATTTAATTGCCACGTTCGCTACGAGTAGTATCTTACAGGGAACTAGTCAAACGTATTTTATGCACGCCGTTGCTTAAAACATCTTTCGTTCATAAAATAATTATAGAAACAAGGGGTTAAACTAGAATACACTCTCCCTGGGAGGATCTACACAGCTTGACAGGAACTTTCAACGGTGTTTCATAATTTCGTGTCCACTATTCATCTCCACCAATTCGCTTAGGAATACTATCTTCTTCGCGAACACCGTGTATAATGGTAAGCACACTCATAAATTACCCAGGGCAATCTACATACTCCCGTCTCTCGGGGTCTCAGACCAAATAACTAAATTGCATTTTAAGAATTCATAAGTGCCCGGATCATCGCCGAGACCTTCATCAACATCGCGCTCGCATAAAGTCATTTGGATCTGGACGTTGTAGTCGCGGGTCGAAAGCATGGAGAGGTCAAAGACATTTTCGACCGGGGCAAACCCGACGAGGAATTTTGACGTATTAGATCGACCTCACCTGTTCGAGATCCGTGCGAGTGTACTCGTATTGGTACGATCGCCGCACGAAATCCAAACCAGTTTTCTTCTATGGAGAGAGAAGATGGCACTTCTCCGGTCCCTCGACCATTTCGTCGATCGCCGAGCTCGCACATTCGGTCGTAATGCTGATATACACGGTGCTCGAATGGAAGGAGCACCTTGCAGAAGACAGACCATCGAAAAACTGCTGGCTGCACCAAACATTCAAAAAATCCTCCAACATTTTACCATTTTTAGAACCGACTCGTAAAGCCAGCGTCCTGTGTCGCTTAACCTCTCGAGCGAAATTGAAAATTAAAGTCGCAATTAAATTGCCTTCTCATTTCTCTTAAATAAATATAAGTAAATGATAGGCTTTCTTGGAAGCCACGGCAAAGTTTTTTCATCGAAAATATAATTGTCCGCGTATAGAAGACTGAGAAAGGGCGGGCAATAAATAAAGAAATAAAATTGAAGTCTCCTTTAATCAGCGTTTGAAGTTGTTCATTATTGTTAACTGGCCAGAGTGCATGAATAACGACACCAACGTGGCTCGTCTTTAATCACCGAGGCTCAGAATTGAGGTTCGTTTATTCGATGAATAAGAATGCGAAAGAACAAAGATCGACCTTAGAATAAATCAGTGACTCCAGGGTCATTACCACGGGAGCAGAGAAACGCGGCGTATGGTTACGGAGCGCGGGTTTAATTCGCCGATTAAGTGGACCTACAAACAGTACTGTTAACGATTTTTATCCCCCTCGGGGTGACACAATCGAGCCGAGAGTTTAATAGATTGACCTTCGTGCCCAATCACCTCTGATGCATCAAAACGACAAACACGAAGGATGATGCTTGTGCATCTGGTGCTACGAGCCGTTTAACAGGATGGCGATTTTATTGGTCCCGACGTCAGCGTTATGGGTTTGTTATCGATGCTTGCATCAATTGTCCTTTTCGAGACCGTTTAAGGACTGTATTTTTAGAAAGTCCAGTTGACCCTGCGAGAAACTGTCTCGTACGCGTGTGCTGTAATCAATTCTTCTCATTTCTGTGCTCAGCAGCATCACCTGGCAGTATTAATCCCGTGTAATTTATTACATGGTATACCGGTGATACCAACGCTTGTAACATTAATTATTATGTTCTAGAATCTAAACTTTCCCTCGTGAATGCCAGAGAATTATAAATGTCACGAGATTGTCTTCAATTCTTTAATTAATAAATTTTCTAATTCACGAGGTTCGATAAAAAGAGCATTAAAGAGCAGTGTTGCGTACAAATATAATACGAGAAAAAGCTTTCATTAAAACAATAATTACGCGAAAGCCTCTGGCCATGATGAAGCTAGAGAAGTATAGTGCAGCCAGTAAAGATGCGAGGTCGCATAAAACTGCGATCTATTTACCATTTCGTGGATTGAAACTGCCTAAACGAGGGAAGCTTTCAGCTGGAAGATGCCAGAGCGAATATTAAAAGTTCTTCGCTTTATTTATCGACGTATAAACACGTCGGCGTATCGCCGTCGCAACGCTGTACCGTTTACTCCCCCATATAAAAGATTGGCACCAACCCTCCGTCGAACGGCCAATTCTCGCATCATGAAGCTCCTATTTACTACTTTAATATCCGCGTGTCTAGCGCGGCGCATCCGAGCGTCTACGCAGCCAATAAACGCGAATAAAGACATTAATCAAACGAACCCTGTCGCGATCGGGGAGGATCGCGTTACCGGCACGATCGAACGGAAGAGGAAAAAATACCGGTTAAACGTAATGTCCCCGCGAAGTTATTTGAGAATCATTAAACCGACCGCGAACGTAACTGCTGAACAAGGTCGGCCGAGTTCTTGCGGCCGCACTCGTTTCGCCGATGCCCGAGACAGAAACGCGATAATGTAGTTTGCGAGTGGAAGAGAGCGGGATCGAAGGGACCCCCGTGAACTGGGAGAAAAATCTCTCGAGTTCTCCCTATACAGAAATCGCCGATCGACTTTTCTGCGCGTGCCAGCTCGCGAAACGCGCGGATACGCGTACCCGAGGGTTCTTGCCGTGGCTACCGGTCGTCGCGTGAAACTATGCCGATTACTTTTTCCGAGGGTCGAGAATCGTTTTGAGAGCGTCGCTCGACAAGGTCAACTCGCCGACGATCAGCGGTGATCGCGAAAATACAGCAATGCCGCGATAGATGTTAGAGAGAAGTGCGCCATTATTGGGTACAATTTATCGCAAGTTACGGCACGTAGGAAATTCCGAGTAAAGAAGATTCACTGTGAATCGTTTAGAGCAGAAATGTGAGTAAATACATCTAAATCTACCAGTAGTGGGGGTAGTGGCATCAAATCCCTCGATCTGATAACGCATATTTCGGAGCGTCGTCAAGATACTGATGTTTATTGAACTGATATTAACGAAAAATATCACCGTCAACTGTTTCGTTTTACTTTTACAATTTTATGAAAAATGATCCATTTACGCTCGAACACGTACGATCATGGTGCAAACGTTTTTCCCTCGAACAAGAAAAGTTGCAGCCCGGATGAATTTCTTTGTGGAACACACGATTCATCGGCCAGCGTGATTATCTGAAATAACATCGTTCCGCGACGCGACCGACGCGTCCCAGAATTATCAACGATCTCCGCGGTGACGATTTTCGATGCAATTACGAGCCGGAACGGTTTAAATCAGAATTTTGCCTCGATTGCGGGATTAAATTACAGAACTGTAATTACAATTCACGATTCCCCGGCGATTGCCGGGGAAAATGAAAAAGTTATTTCGCCGGAGCGCAATGTTCGACGTCGGGTCTATTTCGTTGTGGTGGTGGTGCGGCTTTCAGGGTTGCGGCGACTATGTATGAACGATTTCGGTAGAATGAATGTTTTTATTGGAATTCGATGGGATCTATTGTGTGTAGTCCCATTATTCAGAAGGGATGATACAAGTATTGAAGCTCCACCGATACCAACTGCTCGTCCGAAATGCAGCAACAGTAGTTAATGAAAGACGAAGCGAAACTGGAACTGGCTATTGTTTTTTTTTTTGCGAAAGGACAATCACGATTCTAGCATTCGATTTCGTTTGAGATGGGGATTGGAAAATTTGATTTCATATTTCTCGGTCTTGCGGACTCTGTTAAGTCCACAAGGTACAGTGAAAAATGAAAAAATAGTAGGACAAAATTATAAGTTCCGAGATATACGATAAGGAGGTGAACGTGTAGAATTTTGTGATATTTCTGTAAAGAAGAGGGAGGTTTTAGCAAGCTACTAATGCGAAGAAAATTGTTAGAAAAACAGCTGGACCCAGGAGTACTATAATCCTTGGTTCATTGTACAAGATAAACTGGATCTCGGATCAAGCATCGCGTTCGGCACCCGCGGGAAGAAAGCAATTGTCGGCTAAACACTGTACCCTAGGATGAAAGTACCATGACGATCTCTGACCTAGCGCACTAATTGTGTTCCCGAACTAATAACGAGACAATGCCTTAACGAAACAAGAGCGTGGGTCGAGTCGACGAACCGGGTAAAACCTGTACCGAAAGTTCCACGAGCCAGGTTGTTCCAGGTGGTTCAGCCGAGCGTGAAAACCTCAGCGCGGAGACTTCCCGCTCGTTTTATTGCTGGAATAAATTTCTCGTTCGCGGGCATCCCCCATTGGCCTTGATTCGCGGAAAATTCACGGATCAACAGGAATTCCCACGATGGACGGCCGCCTCGTGGCGTTCCCCACAGGCCGTAGGAACGGAAGGTGAACGATTCACGACCGTTATTAAAATCGTCGCTGATACGTGGTAAACTGAGGTTTCACGGATCGCTGAAACCATTCATTCGGGAACAGACCCGCGAATACTGCTCGCGTATGCTCCGAACTGCTCTTCGGGGGCAATAAAACGATTTTCTGCGGCAAAAAACCACGAACGTTCTCATCCGCAGCTTCGCTGAAAGCTTTTTTCCAGGGTTCGCGCGACAGTCGTGAGGGATCGCTTCTGTTTTCCCGTTGCTGCTACTTCCGCGAACGTTTCAAGCGAATTGTGTTAGGCAAGTTTTGCACTGTTAGATTTAGGTGTACCGAAAGTCTCATTCTCGAACGAAGTGTGATCGAAAAGTTGTTTCGGTATCAGACTTTTGCTTTGTAGAGAAAATGTACATAACTGAACCGTAAAACAATTTCGCCAGCTGCAATATGGCCCTACAATTTGTACGAGTCGTGTGTACGTCTTCAACAACTCCGGCATTAGTTTGAATAGCTTGACACCGATTTGGTCTAACTTCGTCTCCAGACGCGGAGTTGCATCTAGTTAAATTCTTGAATGTGGCGATCTCCAATCCAAGTTTCACTAGGAATTTCAGGCTGAGCCCGTTCGTGTCTCTGCGTCCCTGTTGTATTAACTTTGCTCCCTTGACCCTGAAGGAATGATAGACCTTCTTCAGTCGCCCCGAGTCTACGAACTCTTCTATACTGTACCAATCGACAGAAAATGTTTTCATTGACGTGCATTGCTAACATTTCTATTGTCGTTCCGCCATAAGGACTCGGCAAAATGAACGTTCCCCTTATCTGGGTTCTTACAAAGCAATCTGTAAAGACAGAAATTTCCATAAAGATCTGAAATCTACTCAATGTATCTGAAAGCCCTGCAAATGTTGGGAGATTTGAAAGTCTCGAGAGTTCCAAAAGTATCAACGAACTAAAACACTTCCGCCAACACTCGGATGAGCGAGAGGACGTTACGTTTCACCCGGAGAGGCAGAAATATCGATCCTCTCGACGCAACGGTAACCGCACGAAAAATCTGTAATTTGCAATAATTTCAGAGACGGCTCTTCTGGACCGCGTTGCCCGGCCTCCCGAAACCAGTCCGTCGTATTTCTCGTTGCCCCCTGTTCCGCGGCGCGGGTCCTTCATGAATATTAATTCTACGCTCCCGAAAATATTATACGGTAGCGACCTTTATCGAATCGCGGCAACAGCAGAGACCCACTTCTCCGTTTTTTTTCCTCGTCTCCTTCCCCACGTAGGATCCTCTCGAGCTTTCTTTCGCCCTTCCGACGTCCGCGATGAAGTGCATTTTATCAATATTTATGAACGGCCCGCGATAAGGTCACTAGGAGGACGTTTCCCCGGCCCTTTGGGAAAAAGTCACCGAAATAGAGTTAGCTCACCGGTGGCCGGAATTCACCGTGTTGAAATATTAACGGGAAGAAAGACACATGGGTCCAAATAAAATCCAATAACAGGAGCAATTCTATTCCGATCTCTGTCGCGTTTTTAAGAAATTCATCACGAACAGCATCGGCTCGCAGATTGATCGTAAGGAATTTATTTTAAGACCCGTCAGTCCACGAAAGAGACCGCAGTCCAATTAAGATGTTGTACCAACAGAACTGCAGTAGAATTGGGTCGGAGCGACATTTTCGTTTCTGTAATCGTTCGGTAATTCGCTGCTTGCTAATTACTTGAAATAGAGTTTACGGAATTGTTGAAACGACCGGAATCGCTCACAAAAGCAGAGATGATCTAATCCGACGTGTTGCAAAAGCGTTCGGTTCAATGCAAAATTCATGGTAATTTACGCGCAGCCTGTTTTCGCTCGTTCATCCGTTTTCGACGATGAGCTAAAGCCTTCGCAAAATTGATGTCCGAACTATAGTTTCACGCTGTTGGAAATAGTTTACGTAGAAACTTCTGCCATCAACTTCGGCGCTGTATCTATTTTTGCATCTTCTGTGAGCTTCGGTTTAACGAAATGTTGATCCCGATCGTGTTTGTTTCTACCGTGCGATTATAAACTTGAATTTCACTCGCTTTTCTTCTGACTCTGCCAAGAATAAATTGCTTACGACAATTCGTGTATTAGTTCGTCGAGACGAATTTCGAGAAACAGATATCTCTAATGCAGAAGATAACGCATTCTCGATACCACGAACAAATTCCAGTGCTGCACGGAGTGCTGCTCGTGAATGAAACTGGACACTCGGCTCGTCGGGCACGAGCTGCATCCGCGGGGCCTTACATTCGTGGCGGAATGCAACTGGGACCCATACCAGTTGACCAGAACTATAAAAGAGTCGGCTGACTTGGACTATAGTCGAAAGGGATTGGTGGACAGGTTGAGTCGACGGTCATCGCTGTTTGTTAGCCGGCTTCCAGCGTTTGGTAGCTAGTGGGCTATCTCGCGGATGATGTCACGGAATTGTCAGCCATCCAAATTTCGGGAAAAGTTAAGCGGCCCCGCACAGCATGGAAATAGTCGTGAACGATGTCACCAGGTGTTGCACGACCGAATTTTCCGGGTCCCCTAGAAATTCGTACTGTATTCTTAGAACCCACGACAGAAAAGGTATTAATAACACTACGAAGACGCTTAGAGCCCGCGGCGATACTTCCCACAATAACCACGGGATGACTAACGATTACGAGTTTAATGCACTCTTGTTTTAGTTTTAATTCGGACACGAATCTATTCACTATCGTTTTTCATTTGGATCACAATTTGTTCTTATTTACCGTAGAATATTTTTGTCCTACTTTTATGCGTGAAATATGCCAGTTTGAATTTTGTAATAAAAGAAGTAGTTTTAATTGTGAAATAATTTGGATTTTAATTTCCAGGACAATTTGATAGTCTGGCGACTGTGAAGGGACGGAAGTAGGTCGAGTGACTCGCCCACGGTTGAATGATCCTCCTCGAATCCATAAATTCGACTGACCCCGTATATCTTCGCAAATTGATCACTCGACGGCATTACTCATTTCGGATTACAGTTACCCGGCCGACAACCTATTAACGAGTCCTCTCAAAATTTTATTGAACGTATTCCGAATGCGATAATTGCCCCCTATCGCGAGGCGGTATGCTAACGAACTTATAACAGCGACCGTTACGAGAAATTCCTTTAGACACCGACTTCCCGATCGTCAGGTGTGAAATCGTGTGTAATCGCAGGAGCTTAATGGATAGCTTAATAGGAAAGAGCATTGCGCACTATCTATTCACAGTTTATAACGACTGCTTAAGGAATTTCTAAAGTGTCTCTAAAAATTCTTTGACCGTGTTCCATCATGAAAATCATGTTCCTTCCTCGCGAGTACAATGTTCCCCTGTAACCTGACATAACTCAAGACACAAAGCGGCTTATCGCAGAAGCAGTGGAAGTGATTTTTATCCCCGCCTTATTGAAAGGCGAAGCAAGGACGAAACTTTTTTGATTTTTTGAAGACACTCCTATACCCTCACATTTGTCACAGTTTTCTGATTGAAATGGCTCCAAACGTGGCACAATTTGGATCTCATTTACTCGTTTAATTCTCGATACAGTAGAAGCTCGATTACCAGAACTTATGAGTAGAACAATGTTGTTCAGACAATCGAAAAATTTCGCAGATCTGTTGGTAAAAGTTTTATGAAAAATAATTCAAATGTCCCTCGCACATTTGCCTCCACATAACATCGTGGCTGCAGCTTTCTTCCAATTTCGGAGGCGTACAATTCTAAACAGAATGAAAAGCGCAAAGTCGAGAAGCTTCTTCACGGGACCACAGAAGCGGGACTCGACTCTGCGGCCTCGATCTACTAATCCACGTTATAACTCGCGCCGTGAAACTGCTCGAGATAAATCAATTTGAACCGAGGAACCACGGAAAAGGAAGCAACGAAAACTTTAGCCAATTTCCGGGAATCGTTATTTACAATTCCGGCCGCGCGATCAGCCCGAAACGCCGCCGCTCCGCGAGATTACTTTTCTTTGTTGGGCGGCGCAAGTTCGGCCGCATCGTTTCCCCGTGTTTCCCGCGCGAGAGGAAAACCCGGCGAAAGCCGGCTCGCAAGAAAAGTTATTCACGCTCGGCCCGGCTTCGTCCGACGATTCACGCGCCCACGCGCGGCTCTGCAGCCGGCTTAAACCGAGTGTCCCTGTCTTTTTGTCGCTGCACCGCACCGGCCTGTATATTCTGCCTGCGGCCGCTTTTCCTTTCTTTCTCCCGAGTCTCGGAATTTTCAAACTTCTCAGGATTTTCGAAGACCCCGATGCCTACGTGCTCCATTTAGAAATTATTAGGTTAGAGGATAGATGGTTGTTCTAAAAGGATTCTTCATTATTTTAAGATAAACTATCGGTTCACGTCTTCCGGAATAGACATTTCAAACATCTTTTTTGATGAACACATTAAAAACGCAAGACCAGAAGCAATATTCCCAGAAACGTTCAATTTCCTAAGTGGAATGGGTATTTATATTTGCACGAGAGATATCAAATGTTACGTATGAATGGGAGATGTCGAAATGTGAAATGAATCTTAAAGATAACTATAAATATCTGCTCATAAATGAAGGATTCATCTCACATTTCGCAATGAATATATTATGGTCAGATAAGTTAGGAAAGAAAATGAAACACTGGAAGGAAAGTATAAATAACTGAAAGTCTCTTGACCTAAATTCTTGCATTAATCGAAGATCACCACTCCGCCAATCTACTTAAGAGACAACGACCTTCCTCTTCAACCGTTTAATAACATAATCTATACTCATCGCCTTATATAACAATTACACTCAAAATCTCCACCGAGAAAGCTTCTGCGTGTCGCGCTTGCGTAACCCTACCGCAAGCAATCGCCGAATGTATTGAATAACTCGCGAACTTTCTAAGAGACAACAAAAAAGTTGATCAGTCGAGTGTTCACGATGCCTGCCAGAGTCCGCAACCCTTTCATGAATCCTACACCGAGATTCCAGGTAGGTCTCACGCTTAACCTAACCCTTTATCTAATCCGCCCCTACATTGTTCATCATCTTATTCAAATTAAACCACCAATAAACAGAACCACGATTATCCGAACCACAATTTTTTAACTCTAATATTGTTCATAATTCAAAGGGAACTTTATTCTAATTTAAAGAGTGTGCCATCAATTATGAAACAGCGCGAACGCGGAACCAATAGTATTATATGTTAATCGATCTCCTTAATGTTCCTTCTCTCTTGGAATCGCCCTCGGCCGAGTTAGTCCAGTTCCCAGCGTCAAAATAAACGGATCTATCAAGTTATCGGTATGCTTTCTTTTCCGTTCGCCTCTTGTAATAAACTATCGTCGATTCTATCTTCTTTTCGGGCTTCGAGATTAAAATTTAACGATCTCCCTCTACAGAGACTGACCGTGCACCGGGACAGTGCAGCCAATTAGATACGACACGCGCAAGAATGAAGGAAAGCTGGTACCGTTTACGATCGAGGCCTCTCAAAACAGGAAGTGTACAGGTCGATTGATTCCTCGTCGGACACGCGTCAGAGGTCCCGGCGATGACGCTGCGAACGGTGGCACGTCCGAGACCAAGGTGCGGGGGGAATCGGGAAAAATGAAAAAAAAAAAAATTGTCGATACCCAGGGACGGGCGTCCCAATGGCCCCGCGGTGATTTACGTCTCTTTCTGGTATCGTTATTCGGTGGCGGGACGGGACCGGTGGTGCACTTCGCAGTCCATTGCCGTGCGGCCCGATAAGCCGGTCGGCCATAAAACCGAAATTTCGCAGCCTCCCAAGTATAACGCCGCCATAAATCGCAATCGTAACTCTCCATTACCATTCAATAGGAATGCGGAGCGGCGGGACGACGGCCCGGGGGAAAGGGAGCGGGAAAAAATGGATTGCTCGGAGCCGGTGTGCCGGCACACTGATCTTCGCGGGGGCCCGGCGAGACGAGCATGCTCTATTTGGCATAAAATCGTAGCGGCGCTATACAGAGGGCGGTTGGAGGAGCGAGGAAACCGCTCGGACGGAGGAATGCGGAGTGGCCGCTTAACGCGCGCGATCTAATTGTAATATTATGTAATCCGGATACCTTGTTGCCGCTTGAAAAACCACCGATATCCTCGGCCGAGTCGGCCGATACACGATCCGCTCGGGTTCAAGCGTTTTATCGGCCGTGACTCGGCTGCTTCCAGCCTATCCCGCGACCATTACAAGCCGGCTACCGTTACCCGCGTCCCGCGACAAGTTCCGTCTCGATGCCACTCGAAGCTGTAACCCTTCCCATTGACAGGAAAAGCTCGTTTCATTAACCGGACGCATTTTTAGTCGTGCACCGGTCCCGCCGGACGAGAGTGAAAATGGTTTTCCCTTCGCGCGAGCTTCGGTGATTACAGTGCTCGCTCGCTTGACGTGCGCTTCAAATTCTTGCGTTGCAGGGTAGCTTTCCCCTCGATACCCTTCAACTTCTGTTAAAAATATTTTCCGGTATCATAAATAATTTCGGAGATATTCGACCGATTTGAATGGGACACTGTATAGATTACAGATCTCGGAACAGATGTAGCGGAAAGTCACACCTGTTATAAATTTACTCCATTCGGAATCTCGTAAAAGAAAAGAGGATAAAGGTACATATCACATGCTATTGATGTCCACGACGAATATTTGTAGAATCACGGAAAGGTCTACCAAGCTAATCCACGTTGAACGAGTATGACATAACATTTAAATAACTCGAAATGCACATTCCAGGTCGACAGGGATTGCGATAGATCGATCGCTTCTAAATTAACGGGAAGTCGTTGGTTCGTCGAGTAAACCGGTAGCCGTGCTATTTGATAAACGAACGGTCTATAAAGGTAAGCGCAATACGGCGATCTCGCGCGCGCGCACACACATAGACCGTGAAACTGTCTTTTATATTCTTTGACGTGCTCTTTGATAAAAATCCTCTTTACCCTCGCGCGTTCTGTCGCGTATGCTAAAGCCGCGCTGTGCTCCGAATTTATGAGCAGCCTGTACCCGGGAGGAGGGAATTTATAGTGCGCATTCTCTCGAATTTATTCCTCGGAAAATGTAACGAGACGCGGCGCTGAATTTACGCCTGCCACTCGGGCGATTTTTAACGTAAACGGTAAATATCTTGATCTACGATCGTGTGACGGAACGGTTACGGTGGAACCGTGATCAACGATTTTGCGTTTATCGCTGCAACGATAGTCACCCCGATAATATAATTATCGCGCTCCCGGCATAGCGAATTCTGAGAACGATCCATCACAAATTCGAAATCGCAATTTCGTTCGGCCCTGTCTATCGCCTCCGATAAATGTCAGAAAGCAATGCCGTGACTTTGGTGGATAAATTCGGGCAAGATAATGCTCTTCGTTTTATCAGCCTCCGCAGATTATTATACGCTACGAATGCATAAAGTTCCGCAGTAGCGTTATTAGTGCGCCGAGCATCCTGCGAGCAATAATACGGCTGGAAAATAAAATCTACTTTTGCATAGCTTTGTTTCAAGAAAATTAAATTTACATATTCATTTCCGACACGAACGGGACTGTACCAAGAATTCCTCGGTGTATCAGTTGCTGAAACTTTTCTATCTTTCGAAAAATAGACAACGTTCCCTTGTGAAACTATTTGATACTGGAAATGGAAAACCAGAATACTCCCTCATGAGTAAAAGACAGCACAACGATCCCTCTTCCACTTTCTCTGCCCCGCACAAGATTACCGTTTGAATGGTTAACTATTGAAATTATTGAGGCGAGATTTCGACGTGGAAACGATTCGAGTTTCGAAGTCAATGTTGCGGGAATCGCCAGGTACTAGGGTTACCTGAAGGAAAAACCTTGAGAAACGTCGCGAATAGCGGGTAATATCTTTTTCCCCACCCTTTTCCGTTCCACAAAGTGCGACCCGGAATTCGTTCACGAAAGTCGCTTCAATCGAGGAACCGAAATCCTCTTCGGGGACGTTTCGTTTCTTTTTTTCTTTTTTTTCGTCAACGACGAACCGGTCTGCTTTAAACGAATCGAAGCTCTGCGCCAAGGATGCCTTTGGAGAGGGCGAGGCCGAATTTAACCGCAGCAAAGGACAGGTAAAAGAGTTACACGGAGAGAGCCCTACCAGTGTTCGCGAGATAACCGGTACACCGGCGCACGGTACCTATAGGTATATAATGCCGAGACCATAAACGTACTTTTTATTCCTTTTCCGTGAGAGTAACGCTTCCCGGTCCCGTTATGTCGGCGAACTGCCGAAGGAGGGTCCAAAGAGAACCGACCAGCATCCGCGGAACGCTCGAATCTTCAGAGGCAGCAGCCAGCGTCCGAAACGACTTTAAAATTAACCGCATCGTAATATCCTCTTACGGTCGCGATAGAATTTATTTGGTCGAGCCGTCGAAGCAAGATGAAAAGCCGATGGCAATTACCGTTTCGAACTTGTTCCTTAAAAACGGTCCAACCGCTTCGAGAGGGACGCGTTGATAAACGTAATTAGGCCGCACTAAGAATATTTAATTGCTCAACGCTCCGAATAACTGCTCTGAAAATACTCTAGAACCTCGATCGTTGCACGAAACGGGACCGAAAATGCGCGCAAAAATCGAGGACTGTGGAACGAAACAAGTAAACAATCAGCGATTCGCAGCGTGGACCTTATTTTGTTTCTACGTATACCACAATCCCCACCACGAGTTGCAGAACTTTGAATTCCTCGTGGTGGAAGTCGTTAGTATGCAACGAACCAGGATTCCGTGCAATAGACTAAACTGTTAATAAAAGTTAATTCTAATTGCTGAGAAGGCAAATTTCCTTTTTACTGGTCTTCTTGACGAGTTTCGAAGTTCAAGAAATAGAGTATCGGGGCTATTTGTGATCATTGTTCCCTTTTACATTTGAGGGTTCGTTAAATAGAAATCAGAGTGTCGGTAGAAATGGAATGGAAGAAACTTGATAGAACTGTTGATTTTTTAACCTGGTCGTGAATTAGAAGCGTTGTTATGAAAGTGGATTTCTACAGCCATCTATGTGTAATGAACCATAATCCTTCTCGATTTACGAGTAATGGTCTTCAAACCATCCACTTCATCGAGCGACTGAAAGAATGTAGTCCAGAATTTCCACAGATCCATCGTTCATTATCGCTATTACGCAAGATAATTGCGCTGCCGAGTGAGAGTCGGGCAAAATGCTCTGCCGCTCGAAAGATGGACTCTATCCGTATCATAGTCGACTTACAAAAATCGAGGCTATTTTTACTACAACCTTCTTTCTGTTCGCAACTATATAGTTTCAGCAAAATTGAACGTTTATATGAACGCTTGCACATGTACATATCGTCGAAGATTTAATTTCTCCACAGGTGAACTATGTTGATTTGATAGTCACGCGTGTATTACATTTTTGTATGAAGGAATCTTAGGCATCTTTGCCGAAATTTCCTTATATGTACAGCCCGCTTTCAAGAAATTTTGAGCTATGCTGATTTGATAGTCACGCGTGTATTACATTTTTGTATGAAGGAATCTTAGGCATCTTCGTCGAAATTCCCGCTTTCAAGAAATACGCGTAGCGAACTCTTGCTAGCACGTCCGAAGAAAGTATTTTCGTTGTTCCGTGACGCAATAAACTCAACACCGTTATCTCGGCAATAAATGGTCGCCGATCTCTCGATCGTTATTACAGCGGTGGTCGCCTCGTGCGACATGGGAGAGCACGGTGGATATGAACGGTGAAAGTTCATCCGAGTCAATCAGAATCACGAAAGATGGGCGTTTCGAAAAATCAGAGCCCCGCTGGGGGACAGGTCTCGCCGGTTGAATGCGGAAGGAGGAACGGAATCGAATGGAATGGAATGGAACGAAACGGAACGGAGAGCCAGCCGGGGCAGTTGCAGCGGTGCAAGCGGTGCAACAGCGGCGCAGCGTGCGAGTGTTGCGACACGGCAACGCAATTGGGTCAAAGTGTGCAGTCACGAAGGTGGCCGGCCGAGGTTTCAGCGACACTGCAGTAATCGTGCATTTAACCGTGCACTGGGACCTCCCGGAAAATAGTTTGCGGCTGAAGGGCTGTTCCAGAAACGATGCCACGAACAAAGGAATCACGTGCACGGCCGTTGCGCTCGTGTCGTGTGACCTGTCCTCCCTCCACCGCTCCATCTCGCTCTGCCGGCAGTCTGTTCCTCTTTCTGGTCGCTGCTGCACTGTTCTGCATCGTTCGCTATGCACCGCGGAGGAACACACGCGTGTGTCTCACCGGGACAGTTTACACAAAGCACGCTCACTCAACGATTGGCTGAATGAAGCGCGTTAACGTGTCAAACCGGAGCACCACAAAGGTGTCGCCGCTAAAAAGCTATCTTGACTACATCGCAAAACCTCTTGACTTAGCCACCATGCAATCAATGCGGTCCTTTCACGCGTCTGCAACTCGCACTACGTCAAAATTATATCGACGCAAAGTAGGCGAAGACGTGCCAATTCGATCGGGATTTGCACCGTGAACTGCTTTGGACTGGAATGTGCTCTTGGACCGACTGGGGAGCTGGAGCTACAAGTGTATGAGTGTGGATGGGACTAAAAAATGATGAGCAACTATCCTTAGATTCAGAGTCTTCAGCTCTCAATTTTTCCCACCGCTCGCTGAATTCTAGACTCCACGCACCAAGCACCAAGCACCAACAATGATGGTAGTCAGGTTTTGGAGCAAAAGATCAGAAACTTTAGACCATGGAGGTTTGAAAGATAACTCCGAGATTGTAGAACGGTGAAACATGAAACTTACGGAAAATGGTTGGGGATCTCGAAGCTAAAGCAACTAGATTGTTCAAGTTTTGCTGCGTTCGAGGAATTCCCTCCTATTCTATGGCAACAGAGGTTCTTTAGATCGATGAAGGAAGCGCTCGGTAGATGATAAATTGAAGTGGAAAACCAGTTCACGCAACTGAATGACTGCACCTTGGAACACCGTGTGACCGGGGAGATCAAACATTCTTATGCATTTCATTCCCCGCAACTGATACAAAGGCAATACCGGTAACCTCGTATAAATATTCTCCACAATTTTTACCTATTGTTTTTACCCTTCTCTCGCGAAACGAATATTCCGAAAATCATACAAAAGTGTTACATAAATATTATATCGATTGACCGCTATTAATAAATTACAGTCGCATCGGCGTACTGTGTATTTTGCATGAACCGGATTAATCGAGTATTAAAAAGGCTGTTATGCAACCGAGAACAATTTACACTGAATATTGAACAATCAAACAGCAACATGACTCGACCCGTTCAATTACAAAGACAGTACGAGACACTCAATTAGAGTGATACTAACAGCCAAGATCACTCTCTCAGGCTTCACCGACCGGAATACTAAAACACTGCAGCAAACATGCGCCTCGAACCCGACTCGGTTTCCACGTTACACGGAAAGAAACGTCAAGAATCTATACCAGACACAGCTAAAAACACACGACACCGCTTAGCTCCGAGTTCCTGCCACCCATACACGGTCGGGGCAGTGTGCACGTGCACACTTAACCGCACCGAGTCCGGCGCTGGATGCACGTGTGTGCACACCGTTCGCGTTTACACAAAGCACGCTAACGCGATCCAATGAATGAAACACGTAAACGTGCCAGATCGCGGAGCCGCAGAGGCGTGACGACCAACGCAACTGCCTTTGCGATCACTTTTGCGGCTGCGAAGAAAGCGAATGAGAGAATCCCGATCGGCAAAGCGTCGGCCATTAATGAACACGTGGGGAGCACAACCATAGCCAGCATCTTGTCAATCCAACCTCAAAATATGGCTAAGTATGTATGTACAACTGAAAAATTTCACCGACATCTTTATGGAGGTTCGGTTGCCTGGAGGATTGAAAGTCATTGAACACTCCGACGATCGCCAGACGTCCTTTTCTGCAAATGATCGCGATGATACTCATTCGAAAAGGTCGCTGAATTAATTGCTGCGCGTAATAGTCGTGCATCGAGAACAATTTATGATCTCTGTTACCCCCACTGCCGGGCTGAGCGGTATACGCGTAGGGTATATTTCTCCATCGTGGAGGGTTCTTAATAACGTCGATTTGTAATGGTTACCCGTGGCGGCCGGACCACGAGGACGACTTTGAAAAGTGTGCGAGCGGCCGGTGCTCCTCGATATCGACGGCCCGCTAATAATAAATTTTGAGAAACGGCCTCGAGCGGCCAGGTGAAGTTTCCTTCGAGAGCCTGTGCTCGCGAGCGAATCGCCGGGCCTCGCGTTGAGATACGGTTTCCATCGATTTTTCCTTCCCGTTAATTTATCTGAACGGCGCGGCGCCCGATCCGCGGCCCGCAATTTCGCCCCGCGATCGACAGGCGCGGTTTTATCGCGCTGTTCGATGCGCGATTTCACGTCGATTGAACATTTTATAACAAATCGTTCCCTTAATGACGCGGTAACTCTTTCCGTTCGCCGCGGCGATTCGTTAGAATTGTACCAGAAAGATATTCGCGTTGTATAACGTACGCGTTTTTATTAATGAAATTGACATTCGCCGATCCGTGAGTGTAGCTGCGACTAGTTTAAAACGCAAAAGGAGGAATGCGTAGAAATGAGGATTACGAAATCATTCCGAGAAAGAGTGACTACAAAAAGTAGTCTCTTGCGGGTCGTATGCAACCTTTGAAGTTATAAATGACGTAACTGTTCAATTGATAGGTTTTCCGCTACACGAGATTGAATTAGATCGTCCGACTCGCGAATAATTTATATCGGCGAATAGAGGGTTCATCCGAGACATTCCCACGGCGAACTTCCTATCCCGAGCACGATAAGGGAGTAAATAGCTTTCGGTAAAAATTGTCACACTTCGTTGCGGGCGACGTTCGCCAAAGAAAAAGTTCATTTGAATATTCCGGGCGCGATGGTTCCGCGGCGCAGGAAGTTTGAACGGGTATTTGAAAATTTGATGCATAAATTATGCGAGACATATCGGAGCGGATTTCATAAATATTAATACCGCGGGAGGAAATTCATCCGTCGTCCCGGTTTTTCCCGCCGGTTTTATCCGCGAATATAAATATATTTCCGCGTACGTATTACGAGCGAGGCGTGCGTTAAGGGTGAGCCAGGTAAAAGGGAAACCTGTCCCTGGCGGAAAATTTCTACGGTCTCGAGAATCCTTAATGTAGTAAGTGGCTGCATTAAACGAGAATCCTGTCCACGATGAGAAAAATTCCGGTCCCGGAGAGGAGGTTCCGTTACAGATGGATTTCCTCGCATTGCCGCAGAACCAAGGACGCCGTATACATATATTCCTTCGCCTTCGCGAGACATTTGTTTAAATACCCTGAAAGCTTCCAGCCATTGATCATCCCACAATTAATAATATGTTAAAAATTTGTATCACTTAAGTTACACAGGAATCTCGTGCATAGCAAATTATATAGTACATCAAAGAAGAAACTCGCTGTAAGGCGACCACAAGGTCAAAAAGGACAATTTTCTTATTATTTTCATGTTCAGAAGCCGAGGCATCTTGATAAAATGTCATCGAACACGAATTTTGAATTCATGGAGGCCTCGACGAGTTTTTTGCAAGAATACGAAGGGTGATGAATGCACCTGCATCCTGCCGGGGTCGCAAATGACCGAAAACCGGCTGAGCAAGGGGTTAAGAGTGGTGGCATGTATCGTGTAGATCGAACTCACCCTGTGAGGCGCCCGTAGAAGTCGATGCACCGCCGCGAGCTGGTTAATTAGTGGCAAGGTCGCGCTGAAGGTGTGCACAGGCGGCCTAGGTGGCTCCGGATAGGAGCTCGCATAGGCGAACGGATCGACGTCATTCAGATACTGCACACGGCACGTCAGAGACATCTCGCGGGCCCCTTGGTTCTCGGCCGTAACGGCCGATTGTCCGATAGCCCTTTTTCTTCGATCCAAAAAAGGTAACACACACACAGAGTTTCCCCTCCCCCTTGTTTTCGGTCTCTCGCGAGAGTCTCTCTCGCTCTCTCCTCTCTCCTGGTCGGAACCGCACGACCGCTTTACGCGAACGCACGAACCAGTTCGTCGTACCGCCGATTTATTTTCATTCGAGTCGCCCGGCTACAACGAGAAAACGAACCTTGCTCGCGAAGTCGTCCCTCTCTCGCTCTCTCGATCCCTGACTATCCTCTCTCTTTCTCGCTCTGTTTCTCTCTCTTTCGTTCGCGCAGGACCGCGCCGTTCCTTTTTCTCTGTCTCTCTTCCTCCTCACGTTCCATTCGCGTCTACCGGCTCGACGACGAAACAGAGGCTCACGTGAATACCTTGATCGCGGTGAACCGATATTCTTTCCACCCGGTCGTGCGCTTCGCTTTTCTTATTGTGAATGGAAGAGGACGCGCGCTCGCGCACGCCACAGCCGACCGGGTGGAAAGCTGCCGATTTATTTTCGTCGGCCGAACGGAGAAGAAACCGTCAGTTGTCCGTCCCGCATCTTCCAGGCTCGATTCCCGAGTGGCTACCCGAAATCACCGGTCACTTCTATACGGAATGTGTCCAACTAGCTCAATTGTAACTCTATAAACAAATCCAAAACATTTTTTTAACGGCACGAGTAGAGCAATTGCTGAACAGACAAAAGTTATCGAGTTTATATCAAGACTACCATAATATAAAATTATTCAAATAACGCAGACGTCAAGCAGCTTTGTAACTTTTCGTTTATACAACATATTCACCAAATCCTATCCGCTCAGTCTCGTGTCTGATTAAATTAAACTTGAATTTGGATCAGATGGCTCGATTTTTTCAAATATTTGTCACGTCTCGAATTTGCAAGTTGGAATTGGATTAATGAATATTGAAACGCTGGAAGTTATTGACATAAGGATTTCGTGTGTTTACATTTGAAAGCCGGTAATTCCGGGTAGCCCATTCGTGTTCTCTTTACTCCGACATTTGGACCGGGAAATTGTTTTTGAATCGCTGTTTCCCCTCAGGGGATATCGTCATTGATTCTCTGCCGATTGAAACGCGAAACGTGAAACGCAAACGACGACTGAACGCCGGAAGTGAGGATATATTTCCATTGATCACGCGTGAAAGTGACAATGCCGGAATGGTAGCAACCTTTGACTCTCGAGATCCGACGTCGCGTCGTCCCAGCGAATAAGAAACCGTGTCGTTTTCAACCGGTCGATGACCTTTAGATTTTCCTTTCACTCGTTTGTCGGCTTGACGGCCGAAAGTCGACGGTTTGGTGGGGGTAATTTTCACTATACGTGTACCTTCAAGGTCACTAACACCTGGGAATATCTGGTGTCCAGCTGGTTTGACCGGCCATATCACGAACGAGTATTTCACCCTTTACGTCTTGAATTATCTCATCCTTACCTTTTACTATCTTTATTTTACGAGTTTCAAGGCTCCCCAAACGACTCTAGTTCTAGTATGCTAAACAGAAATATTTTCTACTATCTCTACGATACAGAGCTGCATGTAATGCTACTTTCAATTAGATTTTTAAGAACGTTTTATTTGCAGCAGTACTCGTCGGAAATACCAATCATAATATAAGTCTCTTAAATACCAATCATAAAAATTATTATTCAAGATTTTTTAATAAATTGTTCTTTTAAAATTATTATTTAAAACAAAATGACAAGGTTCTCTCAAATATAACACACTTGTTAAAAGACTTGTGAGTGTGTTCTTCTGACAGCAAATGTGCTAATAAAAATTTTAAGGTAGGTACAAAGAAAACCTGGTTCAATTTTCTGTAATATAGCATTAAGGAGATTTTGTATAAGTACACAGTTGAATCAATTTTGAAAACCGCGGAACACACACACACACATGATAAATAACATAAAATTAACATTCAACATCGACAGCCGTTTGAATGTACTCACTTTCCCTTCGACTCGCCGCGTAAATTTTTCACCGAGATCAAGTTAGGTAACTGAAACGACCCATATAAATCCTGCACGCTATTCAATAATAAACATGCTGTAACTCTACTTGGATCGATGCTCTTTAATATTTTCGCGTTGAGATACCCCATCAGGTGGTATTTTATCTCGCGCACGTAACAATGAATGCTTAATAAACGCCATTCATAGTATCAATTTGCAACGAATGAACGACACCTTGAACGGAAAATGGCCGCCGGCCACTTATCATGTATTACAAAATGAATTTGATATAGCGAACACGAGATTCTTTTCTTCCTACAGCCCTGCATCGGCAATAACGTTTATTTATTGTTGTGTGAACTGTATTTTCGCAAGCTATAATCGTGAAATATTGAATAATTTTGCATTCGAAGCTATTTTGATTCGTAACCTAATACTTTGACTGAAAACAATTCAACATTTTAATAATGTGTTAAATAGAAACAAATTTGAAAATTATTTTGAACTATAGAATGTGTGACGCCAGAGAGTGAAAGTCTGTTCAAAAATAGTTTCTTCTTTCTGTTATAGTCAAATGCGTCTGTTATGTTAATATGAACATTATCCGAGCTAATTTTTGTTTCTGTATGTGTCCTAACTAACAAAATAAAATCAACGGATTTTATACATTTACGAAAAAAAATCAGTAGGAGTCATTTAAAACAGTAAAACATTAGAAGAATTTGTAAATATTGTTACATTATTTTGAACCTACTAAACATATTAAGAAAATAAATTTTGTATGTCACCGCAGTTTATTGCAATTCGAATAGACAATTCTTATTTCGCATAAAGATCCGCTGTCTAGTCAGCATACAACGAATTCACGCATATAATTTCAAATAATTTATGATTTTTCGAAATATTAGGTTGAATAATTACCACAATACGAAATTAGGAGATCAAAATCGCGGAGGAACGAAACTGTGCCAAACTGTTGGTTCGATGACGTCACGAAGATGGAGGAAACGGTTCCAGTGGTTCTCACGTTCCGCTGGACTGAGTTTGCGGTAGTCGTGTTCGACGAATCTCGAAAAAGAGAAAAATGGTCGTTCGAGTAGAATGAATTTACGAAGTGTCAATTATCCACGCATGCCAACTGGTCTCGTCATCCTCTTGTATTCGCATTGTTCTTAGCCGTTGCGCGGGCCTAGCTCTTCTGCGAACCGGCTCGATGAGGAGAAAAAGTGAGAAAGGCGAAGAATAGGGAACAGGAGGGAACGAGAGAGACGGCAGGTAAAGCGTCAGAAAGGGAAAGAGTAAGAGAAAGAGGGAAACCGAACGAACGAAGAAGGGAAATGAGGGGGAGGGGGATAGAAGGGAAAACGAGTCTGCGCCATGCCACCAATGTGATCGTGGCTGTGTAGCCGACAAAAGATTCACGATTAAGATGCGATCCTAGCGCGAGATCGTGGCTAAGCGGATTTCCGAACTCGTACGAGAGAGCCGGTCCGGTCCGTTCCAGTCCTTCGTGGACCGATGTTTTTCTTTCGAACTGTTTCGCTATTCCGCGCCGGTGCCAACTTTTCAGAATAACAACGAAATTTCACCGACCTCGCTGTCGCCTCTCTCGATTTTACTATGCAAATCGACTTTTCGATAGAAAACACGAATTCCATCGGCTCTCGTGCACGATGACACTCGTTCACGTTCGCCGGCTAAAGAAACAAACAATGGGAACGCGGTTCGCCGATCACTTTCTAGGTTATGAAAAGAGGCTTCTATCTACCGGTAGATCCGTGGCCGGCGTGTTTATGCTATTCGCTCCGGGAATAGCAAGAGATCAAAGATTCGAGTCTCGAATATTGAAAACGGTTCCTCGAAAATCGAAACGCGACGGACACTGACAGCCGGAACGCGGAATCTCTCATAGACCACGAGATGACGTTACGAAAAACATGGTGCCGAAGGTGATCGACAATAAGAAAAAAAACAGGCAAAAGCGAACGTGAACGAGAACCTGACGTGCGCAGACTAACCTAAACTACAAAACAAATAACAAGATTTGGCAGGAGCGAGAGACTGCCCAAACCAGTCGAATCGTTCGGCGTTCCTTATTAATGATACCGCGCCTCGTGGTGCATTTCGGACCGGAGACGTTACGCCTGCGTCAAAACACTTCCCTTAATGTCACGTTCGTCGAAGTCGTTCCACGTTTGCCGCGACCGGTCAAATGTCATTGTTTGATTCGAGCCTGTTCGATTTTATTGTTTGGACGAGCATCGCGAGCCGGTAACGCGACAAGGAAATTGTACATATGTATAGGTAAACGATGGTTCCCGGTCGGAGTCTGCGCGATAAAAACTCACCTCGAATGAGCGCGAGCGACACGCGCGCTTCCCGCGCACGGAAACACGCGTCACCTTTGCCCACGACCGCACGCGACACTTGTTGACAGACACCCGTGCACCGAATGCCGTACGTCGACGAAACAACGCGAAACCGCGAAACGGTACGAGAGAAAACGAGAGAAAAGAACGAACAAACACACAACCGACAACACAACGTGCCTTACCTCGCGAGCGGCTGCCGCGACACTGAACGCCGCGGACACCTGTCGCCACCGAGACGACAGTGGCGCCGCCACGTGGCCAACCCCCTCCCTATCCGGCCTCGTGTACAAAGAGCACCCCGCAACATCGAACATAAGATCAGGCAAACAGAAAAAAAAATATTTACCGCCTTGGTCCACTTTAACTATAGTCCAGGTATCCCCTTGTCCTAGCGAACGGATTTCGCCCGACAACCTACGGTCGCAACAACACGTCACACGTTTATTATGTCTTCAAAGTCAGCTTCTCTATTTATGAATCAGATGGGGATCTTTTAGACAATTTTTTTCAACAGCGGCCGCCATTTTAATGTGGCATCGATGATCACCCAGAACAATGTAATGTAATCACATTTTTAAAGTTGTCACTTACGATTTTAGAGGTTCCCTCTTATTATACAGCTCAATTACTCAGGAAGGTACTTCCAGTTCACAGAACCACTTATTTGCTAAATCGATCAACTCCACAAAATAAACGACAATTTAACGCTAAACCTACCTATTTCATGAGGAATGATTGTATAGATAGAGAAGACTGTATACAAGATATGAGACTGATATCTTGAGAGGAGATATGTCATAATAATCTACCATTTCTTTCTATGTTTACTTTACAAAGAGCAGTAACTTGTCTCCATTTCCCAGAATCACTTTGTACACAGTTTTATACGGTCTTACATCTATGCAGTCTTACATCTATAATTTATACAATCATTTCTCGATTTATTGTGAAATTGACGTTTAATTCAATTATTACTTTTTGTACCGTGAACTCGAAGTACCTCTCTGAGTAGTTGAGCTGTAATAAGAAGGAACCTTAACACACCAAATAAAATCAATCGGCATTTTTATAAAGGAACATGTGTATGTTAATTATACCAGTCGGTAGGTTTAGTGTTATGTAAATGTATAGAAATTCATGATGGCGGATATTGCGCAATGCATTCTGGCGACATGGGAACGGCGCTTATTAAATTACTATTTTGGCTACCGCGGTATCTCTCATTCGGCGGCACGTAAGCAGTTGGTGTGCGTGTAGAATTTCTATAGACAATGTTGTGATTGTATGGCACCTTCAGACAAGAATTAATGCGTCACAGAGAGTATCGATGAGCATCCTGTATAGATACAAATAATATAAGTAAAATATTTTTCGCCACATTTTCTCATGGTAGAATACACGCTGTAATATAATATTGTAACGGTAATACGCCGAGCCCCTACATACGCAAAGGGTTAAACAGATACGATAACCTGCAGTAACTCATATCCGCGTGTTTGAGGTTATATTTCTTGTAACATTTTATTGTCATTTGTTTTTCAGAAATTCTATTACCTCTTTTTTAAACCTGAGGTAACTATAGGTTGCCCTACTATTTGTCAAATGCTTATCATAGAATGATAAATATTTTATATTTATACTTGAGATTGTCCATTCTTTCATATAACGTTAGATTAATACAGTAACTGTTGTAATGACGACCTTGATAACATATTCAAAAACAATTAAACTCGAGGGGGGCCGTACTTTTATAGATATTTGCACTAATTTCAATTTTTCATGCCAAATTCTTCCCGTTTCGGAAAAATTGAAATTAGTACAAATATTTATAAAAACACGGCCCACTCCGAGTTCGATAGTTTTTGAATAAGTTATCAAGGTCATCATTAGAACAGTTGCTGTGTTAATATAACGTTATATTGAAGTATCGTCAATCTGAAGTATAAATATAGTATATCTATCATTCGTGTATTCAAACGATTCAGAAAAACAATAAATTGCTATGATCAGCATTTGACAGATGGGGCCACCTATAGTTATCTCAGGTTTAATAGAGTAAATATCGACTTGGTCTCGAGATAGTATCCAGGACCGCAAGTCGAGCATCCATGGCTGCTGGGAAAGTAATAACAGGAGTAAAAAAGGAGGAAGAACTAGGGAATTTTCTTTCCCGGCGAAGTTGCTCGGGCCCACACGAGCTGTCCAATATGTGGACGGACAAAAAGAGACACCGCAGAGGGACACTAAATTCCGCAAGAAAACGTCAAGCAGCCAGCGTGGCTGGGGAAGAATTAGAAAACAGGCTGGCCGCATTGTCTGCGATGCCGTCCCGAGTAAACCGTGCAAACAAGGACGACCACTTCACTGGTGCTGGTTGTTTTGTGGCCAGCCAAAAACCGACAATATTGTCGTCAAACAAACTTCATTCGGCCGGTCGAAATGAGCCCCATCCACCGAGCCTCGAACTACCACCGCCGCCGCCGCCTGTCTCGTGTTTTTTTTCCCGATTTCTCTGAAGATAGCAAAGCTTTTTCGCCAGGCAACGGAAGCATCCGGCGCCGGTGGTTTCGCCGGCGCGTCGTTTTCAAGGGTAGAGGTTTCGAGGGCGTCGCATGGAGAACCCGTGGAGCCAAATGAAACGGCGGGGATGGTAATTGTGCGGTGAAAAAATAATCAGCTGGCGCAGCACGTAGAGCGTAACCGTAAGTGCGCCGGTGCTCATTGTTGTCCCGGTGCTGCGAGACCCCACGAGGGTGACGAGCTAACAAAAGGAGCTGCCGGACCTATAGAAACGTGATGGAAGGCACTATGCGCGGGAGGGTGCCACCGCAGCGATAAAATTCTATACTCGCCTACGCGAAACTATAAGTGATTCTGCACAGTGGGCTGCAGGGGGACAAGGGGTTTGTTTTCTGTTAGCAAATCTCTATTTCATAAACAATATCAAAATTAATCAGTACTCTTCTTGATCGTTTCAGTGTGGTGAAAATCGAGTATACATAGCCTCCATTTGCTGGGAAGGAAGGAGTTTTCGCTGTATCTCACCGATTGTTTACATACTTCGAAGGATCGCGACCCTGGAGCCACGCGTGCACGGGTGCGAATGGACTTGGCAATCCTGATATCCACCAGGTAAAGGTTAAAATAAATATCACACGTGACTAGTAATGTTCTAGCACACGTATCGTAATGTAATGCAATTCCCCAAATTTTTAGGAGATTTCTATTTACGAGGTTTTTGTTTACCTAATTAAAAATTCGGTCCGTCCAAAGGTAAGTGAAAGAAGTAGCGAAGGCGAGGAGAATGTCTCTAGAAACCCCCTCTGTTGGCAGCACTTTGCGTGGAAAACGGGAAGAAGGAACAGGGAGTCTGTCGCAAAGGAGGGTCTCTTGGGCACATCCCTTATGAGAAACAATAATGTCGCGCGCACTACCACTCGTAATGTCGTCTACCCTCCTCACGTCTTTGTTCGTCTAGCTCTTTTTTCGACTACGTGTCGTCCTATCCACTACCACCCACACACTTTTCCTTCAGCTACTGATCATGAAAAGAATCGCACGCAAATAATGAACACGGAGAGTCGCGCAGCCGGAAAAAATACGCTCTTTGTCACGTGTTCCGCTTTCATCTGCTCTTCCACCATGCGCTTTCGAATCAAATGTTAAAGATCCGAGTGTGTGACGCATTATTGTTAATCTTACATTTTCTGAGAGAACGAAATTCAACGTGGGTTGTCGAAGGACAGAGGGAGTAATGTGAATTGTACGCGATGGGTACGACGAAATGTATTATAAAAAGATTGTTAAACAAACTCACCGGAATGTAGCCATCGGGTTGAGGTCTCTCGTTGTCCCTGAAGAAAATGTTTGCATTATGATCGCATATCGATCCGGTTTAGGATTCGCGTTTGTTTATCGATAGGAAACATACCGATGCCGTCGCTGGATCACCGGTGTCTGCGGAGTGCTGTCGTGAATGATTACTTGGGTGGCGTCGATCTCCTCGCATTCCGAGCTTTCGCCGGATGAGTCTGTTGCAACGATCAAACAAATAATATGCAGCAAGTGATAAAAACCATGTTTGAGATAATTTACATGCCTGAGGCACTATAATAGACAGTATAACAGACAGTGAATCTATGAACGTTGCAGAAAATAGTGTGCATTCCGCATTAATAGCAACAAAGTTTACTTTTGCGTATGACTGTGTAGTTTACTACAAGCAACAACAAGGGGAAGGTGGCAAATAAAATTGCCGGTTCCGAACTCGGGGAAACGCATTTGCGGCGAGACCGAGGTGCAAGCGATAAATTCTTGCGAGGGTTAGTTATGGCCGATGAGTTGCAGATGTTTCGGCAGTCGTTAGGGTTAATTTAATTCAAAGTTCATTGAAACGTGCGCGGCGATTACGCGCCACCCGCAGTTATGGTTCGTTGTTCCAGTGCGGTCGGTGACCCAAATTTCCTTTCATCGGGGGTAGAATTGCAATCACCAAAATCTGTTCGTACGAACTGCGCCCTAATCCCGTCAGCTTCCCCTTTCAACAGTGTGTGTACCCACGATTCAACACCCATCCATCGAGCATACCGCAATTCCCAAAAGGAAGGATCCCATTGATTCTCTTCAAAGGGACACTGTCCTCTCGTTAACAGGGTCGGCTCGAAACTACTCCCAGACCCTATACCCGACCGTATTTGATTCAGCCGGTAATTCGACGAGCGCGCGATGTAACTACAAGCGTGCCTGCCCTCGCGTTCGCGCACGCCCGCGGTCAATTGCAAATCGCGTTAGATTCGTTCAGAACTCACCCTCCTCGATGCGTTCGCGTTCGCGTTTGCGGAGAAGAGACAGGACCGGGCTGGGACACAGCGTGCCCGTATCGCCTAGCAAGTCGTCGATGTTCGTGTGCTCGCCGATGAACAGCGGTAACGTGGAGGGCCGTTTCCTTGGCGACGATCTTCGTGGTTTCGGCTGTACATTGTCGTAAGGTGAGTCTCGACCGCCGTAATTGTCCGGCGGATCTGGCGGGTTCTCCACCTGGAAATCGCATTCCACCACGTTGCAGCAAAAGAAATTTCACTAAGTATAGTCGGGTCCTTTTGGAATTGTTCTTCCACGACACTCAACATGGAAAATGGGTTAAATAGAAGCTGCGCTATGAATGCCTCAGATCTCCAATCGCAAGCTATTTAACATTACATAATTGGCGTCGCGATCAACTTGACAATAAATCAGATAAAAAGGCTGCTAAAATCTGTCTTGCTCAGTCAGGTATAATTCGTGGCTTTTACTCCCGAGAATAGTTAAAGTGTTTTTACGCGCGATCGATAAGAATCGCCGAGGAAGCCCTTAATCTGATAGCTGAACGAAGGTTCGCGAATTCCTAATGACCTCTTTAAAGCGACCGCTCAATTTTCCTTTATCATGAAGCGTAGACTGAATCCCGGCATCAACTTTGTTTTCTCACCGCGGCGAGCACGCGAGCTTAAAGATTGATCGCGCTAGGTATTATCGGGCAGGGGCATCGGTTCGTCAGTTAGGGGCCGTTAAATGAATAATGCACAGTATATGATCACATTACCCCTTCAGGACTGGCGCGATCCCCAAGTGGCTCGTCGGGCGGTGGAGGCGGAAACTCGATAGGGAATCTAGAGAGGCTTCTCTTCGTGTATATCTCGGGTTCAGGGTGAGCGCCAATATCGATTCTCTCGAACGACTCGGACGAGTCCGAAGTGCTATTAGAAGTTTCCACGGGGATCTTGACGACGCCTTCAGGGACGTTCGAGGAGCTGTCCATCCACCATGCTTTCTCGCCGGACTCGATATGCCTGATTTTATTTATGCTCCTTCCGTACGACTGGCTGGTGTCGACTTCGTCGGCGTGGCTCGGGACACGAGGACTACTCGAGGTTGTTGTTACAGGAATCACTTCGATCCCTTCCGGTACGTTCTCAGGATCGTCGCTCATCCACCAGGCTCGTTCTCCCGATTGCTGATGCCTGATACGATTTCTTCTCTCGCTCGATCTGGTACTGCAACGGGTTGATCCTCGTCTCGACACCGAAGACGTCGACGAGGATTGCTTCTTCGGCTCCTCCGACGAGACGTTGTCGTTCGCATCCAACCACCACGCCCTATCCCCCGATTCTTGCCTCCACACCGTCGAACTGGAGGATCTTCTTGGTTCTTCCGAGGGAACGCTGTCGTTCCCGTCTAGCCATCGAGCTTTGTCGCCAGAGCCGTGCCTCGAAACCGTCGAGGAACATGGTTTCTGCGTCTCGTCCGACCGGGTGTTGTCGTTCGAGTCGAACCACCAACCTTTCTCCCCCGAGTTCAGTCTTGAAGTCGCTGAAGAGTATTTCCTCGTGTCCTCCGATGCCATGCTGTCGTTCGAGTCTAGCCACCAGGCTCGCTCTTCCGAATCTTGCCTCCATACTCTGTATTTGAATTTACCTGGAACATACAGAAAAGTTTGTCAGAAAAGTTTCACTGACAAATGAGGTAAAAATAAAGGAGCGAGTACTCACCATCGTCAGGTAGGGTACCACTGACGGTCGTTTCTTGACTAATATCGTCGTTACACACGCTTCTGGTTTCGACACCCTCAGGAACGTTGTCAGAGTTCGGATCCATCCACCAAGGCTGTTCCCCGGAATAGTCACGCCTGATCTTCTGCCGACTGTGTCTTCTATCGTCGCCTTTCTCCGAGCCGGTGAAGCTGCCGCTTTTTGAGAGGCTCTTCGGCAACGATCCCGCATTGTGTTCGGGCTTCCTGACGTCCGAGTTTTCTTCATTGGAGTCCAGCCAGCCACTTGATTTACCAGACTCTCCGGAGTCCTGCTGCTTATTCTTGAAAAGATTTGTCACCGGCGCGAGAGCCCTCATTAAGAACGATTTGGCCTCTTCCGTTTTTCCCGAGCGATCGCTCTTCGACCTTGGGCTGGACGGTGGTCTAGGTGGTTTGTCTATGGTCAGGGACATCTCGTCGGCGGAGGACGCGACGACGCTTGTCCTGGACGAGCCGGCGCTGATCTTGCCTCTCTTCTCGCAGAATGGTGACTTGGACGTTCGTCTCCTTCGACGTCTCGATCCGGGTCTCATTTGCTTTTCGTCGTCGTCCTCGCTGCTCGACGAGTTCGACGAGTTCGACTCGCTATTCGTACTGGAACTCGAGCTCCCATCCTCTTTCTCTCTTCTCCCGGACGGCGATCTCGAGCCGCTCCTCAGTTTTTCGGGTCTCGAGGAACTGCTCGACGTCTTCGACGCGCTGGATGGCATTCTCAGTCTGGACGTGCCTGTCTTCAGGGAGCTCGAGGATTCCGACGGGACAGCCTGGTGAAGCGGTTCGGAGTTCGGTTCGGACTGCGAATCTTGAGAGCTGACGGACATGCTTCTCTGGCACTTCTTCTTCCTGCTCAGCTTTGACTGTGATGGGTCGCCGTTCTCCATGTTCAGGGTCGACTTCCGGAAATCCTTGTTCACGTACTTCACCGGCACGAGGCACTTCGACGCGGTCGACGCTGTCACGTCAGTTTTCGGCACAGGTGGTTTGCCGCGAGCGTCCGGTGAACCGCCCTGTCTCAGATTCACTGAAGACGCGGCAGAACCGCCCGATGACTTGCCTGCTGATGGCGACGGTGTCGCCTTTATTTTCAAACCTTGACTCGTCATCGAACTGGCTGACGACGATTTCGATCTGCCAATTGGCACATGTACAGCGGATCCGTCTGACGAGTCCGTTCGCGTCATCTGACGCGGAAGATGCCTCGACGAGCTGCTCCGCGATTGTGATGTCGAGGATCGGCTTACAGGAGTCGCGCTGCGAACAATACATAAACAGTTTACCATTGGTAACAATATTTCGCACAATTATATTATATTATACAAAGAAGAAAGTAAAGTGTAACAACTATGCAACTACCTAGTTTATTATATAATATATATATTATATAATAAAAATAATTATGATTTATTTTATAGCTACAGCTATCCAGACTTCTGCGTTAATAATAGTTTTATTTCAGCTAAAAATAACTTTCATCACGAATCCCCGCCTCGATACGACGAGGCAAGGGTTAATACGTTTCAAGAAATTTCTTGTCTACCTTTGAAGAGACTCTTTCCCAGCGGAAGCATTATCACGCTTCGAAGAGGCAATATCTTCACTTTGTTCTTGGCAATATCCCTCGACTATTCTGGAGGATTCCTCTGTCTTGGAGAATGTGCTGGTGTCGGATTTAGGCGTCGAACCTCTCCTCTCACGGAGCCCTTCGGACTTTGTCGACGAGCCGGACGAGGACTTCATGATCTTGGTTTCATTCTTCATCGAGCCGCGACCTAATCTCGGAATAGACGGTCTTCTTTGATTGCCCTCGCTCTTGGACACAGAACTTTCTCTGCTACTCTGCGGCTCCTCGCTCCTGGAAATACTTTCCCGGGCGTCCGACGACTTCGCGACAATGGCCGATTGCTTCTGCGTGCCCTCCCTCTTTAGGCTGGCCAAGGAGTCATTGTTGAACGTCTTCGAATTGGAAAACCGATCGTTTCTCGCTTCCGTTTTTGCAGCGGCCCGGGAATCTCCGCTTTGCAGTTTACCGTTCGTTTGATCCTTGCTCGAGTTCCCCTGGCCGGGACTGACCGGCGTCTTCAAAGAATCGGCTTTGACGGACGAGGAGTCCTGGCCGGCTCTCGGAAAGCCTATGCTACCAAAAACTTTGGCGTTCTGCTCATTTTGGTTCCTACTGGCGTGGATTTCTTGACTAGATGTGGGCGACACCTTCGACGCGGACTCGTTCCGCGAGGCGACCCCGTTCTCGTTCGACCTGCTGAACGCAAAGCTGTTCACCCTGGTGTTCGCCGTGCTACCGGAACTATTGTAGCTCCTGCCGTATACCCCGCTTCCGCCTGAGTTCGACGACGAGAACTTGTCCAGGTACGACGACCAAGGGGACTCGGAGATTCGTCCGCCGCCTCCGAATCGCGAGAACCTCGAACTGTCTTCCGTTCGGTCGCATTGGGCTTCCTGATCCTTCGTTTCCGGTCTTCTCCGAGCACGCATCACTTCCTTCTGATGAGCGATACCTACATCCGCTCTTCTGCTTCTCACGTACGACGAGGAGGCCGGCGGACTAGGCGACGTGCCTCTAGTTACCATGGTCAATGTCAATGTGTCGTTGTCCTGAAGTCTGTTATCCGCCTCGATACCCTCGGGCTTTGCGAACGGCTCCTGACTGGAGTCTTTATCTGTACTGGTCTTCGCGCTATCCTCGTTCTTCGAGCTCGCCGACATAGGCTTACTACCTGAAGTTCGGAACCTGTCCGATCCGGAGTAGCTTATGGCTGAGGGAACTCGGTCGTTGCTGCTTCTCGACGAGAGGAACCGGGAACTTGCTGTCGAGCCGAATCTCGAGGAGATTGGCGCCGAGCTCGATTCGGAAGCACCTGGAAACATTTCGTGGCTTTACCTATTTTGTACTCTTACTTCTTAAGATATGATTCGGAAGACTGGTTGGCCGATCAGATATTGAAATTCCATCAGAAAAAGGGAATCGCGTAACACTTTGCTCGATTCAGAATGACTTTTCCTCTCGAGGTAATTTTTTAAGGGTCTTTCGAGACGAGTTCGACGACCTCCAACGCTATGACCTTCCTCAAATGACCTCGAGTGAAAAAATCGCACTGTGAACAATTTTTTGTATCGATAAAAATAACAGGCTCATAAATGATTTGGACAAGTAGTTTCTCACTTACTAGAATTCGCACCGGATCGACCGTAGGAAGACGCCCTCGAATACATCCTGAAGGAGTTCGATTTGCCGACGCTGACTTCCGGGCTGGGCTCGCGTGAACTCCTTCCGGAGTTCGGCCGTAACCCTCGATACGAGACCGGCGGATGATCGCTCCGTTCTTTCTTCTCGATTCTACACTCGTTTCCATAGTTTCGCGCCAAACCCGAGCCGGGATACGTGCTGGATCCGTATCGGGATACTCCGTCAGGCTCTCTGCTCTTCTCGCGTGAAGCGGTGCGGTTATATCTGTCCAAGACGGAGGCCGACCTGTCTGAAGTTTTCGCAGCTGGGTACGAGTACTTCTCGAACAGGGAGGATCTACTGTTGGATAATGGACTTTTCGCTCTTACGTCCTCCGACGATGATCTGCCCGGGTGCAGCCGGCTTTTATCGGATTCTTTGGTAGCTGAAACGTAACGTCCTTTGAGTCAGTCGCCGATCTTTCAAATCATAATGACAGGTGAGACTTGTCGTTGTTCCAACGTATTATTTTATCATCACTTATTATTTAGCAGTTTTAGCAAAACATTTGAATCAATTTATAAAAATATTTATTTGTAACAGCTTGTTGCCATCTTTCAGATAGTCAGTTCCTGTTTTCCAATGACTCACTAGCAACATGTGTTTTTCATTTACAAGAAAAATTACCGTTAAAAACATTTTAAAATCTTTATGCTGATGCTTTATTAATTCGAACGACTTACCGGAATACTTAAAGGAAGGTTTCTCGTCAGTCTTGTCCTTCTTCAAAAAGGCGTTCCCATAGGTGGAAACCCTGTCCTTGGTGGGGAGCCGGCTGGAACTGGAACCGATGGTCGAGTAGCTGGTTCTGCAGCTGGGCAGATTGGTTCCCGCGGTAGTGGTTCTCCCGAATGTGCTCGAGGCGATGCCGGTTCTGGATCGGTAAGCACCGGTGTCACCCTGTGAACCACGAATCAACCGGATCAGTCGCCGATTCCTCGCGATCGGAGAACATTTATCCGGGACACCGTTACTCGGACGTCGATCGGTCCAAGTTGATCCGCGGCGAGCGAGTGCGTGCCGGAAACGTCCTTCACTCGGCCGTTGTTCCGCGCACCGCAGAACAATCGGACCCCGGCGAACTTCGTATCGGTCCCGGAGTGAAATTACCAATCGAGATCGGTCATTGTGGAACACGCACGAGCACCTTTTCTCCCGCGATAGATTTATATGCGTTGCCTGATCCCGAGGCTGGAATATTTATTAACCTCGATAGAGTCTCGCGCTGAACTTTAGAAGTCTCCGATCGAACTCGACTTCTGGTACCCGAAATTTCCGAGTCATCAAAACCCGACCCGAGGCTCGGGTACTCAAAATTTTCGGGTATCCGCCCACCGCTAATTATAACGCTGACCAAGTTGTCGAAATGAATCTGGCTTGGTCGACATACACGCGAACGTTCGATTGAGACTGTAGCTCAGAACTCATACGAGACTGACCTACTCGTGAACAGTTTATTTATATTTCCGCAGACTATAGCTGCAATTAAGAGACTATGATCTTGCAAGGGAGTCTAAGTCTAATTCGACCGATAATTTTATATCTGGCGGCTCGTTACTCATACCAACGGAAATAATTAGAAGGAAAGGGCGGTCAGAGCGAGAGAGATACTTTCGTAAAACCCGGATGGGGACAAGATGCATCATCCGCGGACGGCTGAGGCTTAGAAATGATAATTCGTACAATTAACATAAGTTTGGCGGGTTGCCCTGAGCTCGAAATAGACGGCACGACCTCGCCGGGAGTAATAACCTTCCTGTTTCTCTCTTATACATATATACTGGGTGAAGCAAATAGAATAGTATCACTCTTCCCAGATGACGAATAAAATACATTCGCCTAACACGAGCTAATATGATCACGAAGTTGAGCAAACCCAAAAATATTTTAATGAAACTTGAAATTAAGAATCGAATTTATACTTTCCCGAATTAATATATTCGATATCGGTGTAAGAGAGTTTCTCTTTCAAATCCATTAATCTAAATATCTCTTTACTCGAAGGTTTATCTACCCAGATTTGCCGAAGAACCATATAATTTCGATTTTAAATCAATTACACTCTAAAGCTTCAGCGTCCTGTGCTATCGCGTTAAAGCGAGATCCAACACGGAAACGTGGGTCCTTCGTGTTCAAACTTTTAAAAAGCGCCCTTCGTTATTATGCTAATGCCATTCGGGGTGATAATGGAATTACGAGAGACGCTCCTTAAGACTGTTAAAGCGATTCCATTCAGCGGAAACGTCGAAAGGGGGCCGGAAACGATAAGGCCTTTCGACTCGTTTATATCCGGCCCATTATCGCGTCCGAACTCTTTTCACTCGCGAAAACGTGGTTTCTCAATGGCGGTGATGTCGGTCCCCCGATTTCTTATGCGCAGCTAGAAGCGATGATCACGCGTCAGCGATTCTTCTCTCCTGACAAATAGGCTGCCTTCTCATCGTTCATTCAGTAGCTCTAATCATTTTAGACACTCGCAATAATAATGGACTTAAAAAACGATTTTCTTTCTTCGAGAAGTTAGAGCAATTAGGATAGTACAAGACGTGAAAAAGAAATTTTTAATACGAAACATTTTTAATCAGAAAAGTTGCTTTTTACAACTATACATTCTGACGATATCATTGAATGAAGAAGACTAAATCTTTCTGTGCACAGATGCCACCATTCAGTTACTATAATAGAAAGACAGATAAATACAGAAGGAGTCGAAACAATGGTCGCCATCGGTGGGAAAACTCGCATCAAGAATAACCGGCTTGCGGTGGCTGTCGGACGATTTATCTATCGATAAAACAGGGGTGGAGCGGGTGAGACGGTGAGGCAGTAAACAGCCATTTTTATGGGCGATAAAGCAATATCGAAAGATTTCCCGGTCGAGCTGCTTTCAATTCGACAAGCCCAATGAAAAGCTTTTCGGCGGGACGACAAAATATCGAGAGCCGGGCGTTAAATCGAGGGTGGAGACACCCTCTCTTACGGCTCCCCGGCGAAAAAGGAACGATTGCGCTGACGAATTAGTCGTCGCCAGGTGAATATCGACTGATCGCTCATTGATCGTGGATAAATTGGCCGGGGACGATTGTTTCGCTCCATTTTATGCCATCCGAGGTCACAAAGACCATTCATATCGATCCGTCGCTTTTTGCAGTCTAATCGTCGTGAAACTTTTTCCACCCTCTTTTGCCCTTTACACCCTTCATCTCCGTGCATCTTCAATCGTCTCATTTTTATGAAAAATTGCTCCCCTAAAAAGGAAACTATCATTCCGCGTCGCAATGTATCTTTGCCTTCGAGTACCCATTGAACGCCGTTCGTTCTCCGTTCTCGTTCCACGTTGACGCCTCGAGAAAATGTCCGTGGATCAAGCGAGTCACCAAATAGACTGATGCAAATGAAAATGGCGGCTTACCGCGCGTCCTTGGGTCGTTTGTAATTCGCCGGCGTTCCTGCTTTCTGGACGCTTCCGCGGCTTATTGCTACCAGCGACAGTGTGATGAATCGTTTTCACTTTGAAGCACGGACAAGAATTCATATTTGCCCGGGGTTCGAGATACACCGTGTTTATCAGACGTTGCAATGATCGTGAGCTCGCCACTGTATTATCGCATCATTCATTTACTTTCGTCGATAGTGAACGACGTATGATAATATGTTTTACCTAGATTTTTTAAATGCACGTGTTACGCATGTCTTTGAATTATAAATTCATTTCAAACGATAAACGTTATCATCTACGAAAGAATAAAAAGAATTGAAGAATGTCGACACATTCTTTCGAACTTATGAAGATCATTAAAGGAAGAACTTTAACATGGATATTGTTTCTTGTAATTGAGACCGACAATTTTTATTTTGCATAAAGATCCGCAGTCTAGTGATTATAAACGCGAGTTAAACCCACAAACTCTTGCATAAACTACGAGCACCCTTTCATTAATCCTCCTCCCTCGTCTTACGAAGTTTGGAAGTTTTACAGGACATTTACAAAGTGCTTTACTTCTGGATTAGTCTATTACTTTTTCAACGAGCAAAGGGATTCTCATTCCGCTAATTCGAATTACATATTTAACATCAGGAAACGACTTCTTACGATATCGTACGGCTACCTTGAAAATTTCTATCGATTCAGCATTGTTAATTAGAGCTTCGAGTTCACCGTCGATTCTCCTGGTTCATTAGTTACATTAGAATACCTCCCGGTTCTCCCTTTGGTGCCGAGACTCGATATTAGTTCAAGAAGTCACCATAAACATCTTGGCATGCAGCCGCGGTGGTCTTTGGCTAAATTCAGAAGGCAAAGGTTTGCCAAGAAGTCGAATGAGAACCTGTTACGACGTCCATTATCGGCTTTACAGTGGTTTACTGGATGATCGCGAAGTAAAGCGGGGAACTACGGCCACGAAACGTTTGCCAGCCACGGTAAAACTTCCCCGCCGCTGCTCTCGGTTCTGCAAATTTGTTTAATATTTAAATTTCGCCAAGTGCGGTCCTCCGATCTCGGCATCTAACGCTTCCGAAGGCATTTGTGACCTAGACTCCTTGGTGCCACTTCTACGTATCCGTTTGACACTGCTTTTATCGCTGGATTCAGTTAATTATATAACTGAAACTTTCTTCGCGTGACCTGAAAAGTTCGGAGTTGATCAAACTGACTTTAATTGAACAGTGATTTAAATATGTTAACCCTTTGCACTCAGAATTATTTTTCAATTTTTTTGCCAACTCCCTACTATTTTAAGTCTTTTACTTACTTTAAAGATCAGTTTTTTGATTGCGGCTTACTTTAAACAATTTTTTTAAACAAACTTTGTTGCGATTTATTTAAATATATAAAGGAACAACCAAATACATATAAAAACCCGTTCCATTTACATTTTTCTTGCTCCGACGTCGAGTCACACTCGACAAAGGAGTGCAAAGGGTCGACATGAAAGTAAAAACCATGATGAATTTAATTGCGCGCTTTAAATTGTTTTCAAATTGCAAAGTAAATGCCTGTGTTCCTCTGTTCATCTTTCACAATAAAAATTGTTCACGTACGAGTTATATACAATAGGAAAGAATTTGTGCAACCAGCATAAGAGAGGGGACGATCTCGAAGAGCGAAGTGTTTAAACATTAACAAGGCAGGAGGGTATTTGTATGAGACGCTCGCAATCTTAGCGTTGCTGATGAGGATGTGGGCGCCTGATGCGTCATGATACCGAGCTCAAGGGGAAGCCGACTAATTGAAGAGTGTCAGTCTGATTTAACCTCCGTCGACTTGTCGCATTATTATAAGTTACGATGCGCGACCAGTTGTCACGAGCTACGTATTCACGAAAGAGCACCGATTTCGAGTTGCCAAATGACGTTAATGCCTTGCCGGTTTATAATGCATCATCGAAATAATACCTAGAGTCACCAGAGAAACCAAAACTAGTAGAGAAAGTGCTACAAACACTTCGATCGCTCTGGTAGGTCGATCATAATGCCAAAAACTGGTTCCATCTCGATTGAAATTTCGACCTACGTTTACTAAAGCTTTTCCATTCACTATAGCTGTGTTCTGTGTACCACACAAATATCGAGTGGTTTTATTCCAACACTCTATATATGTATTGTAGAAAGATCACGGCATTTCGAGGAATCGCAAGTTAAGGAAATTAAGTGAAAGCTATTTGAAAGCACACGCTGCTGTGAAGTTATAACTCTCTTGATTATATTAACGAAACATGAATTTTCGGCGAAATTTCATTGTGCTTCTCTCATTACTGTGTATAATTTCATTCGTAGCGTTACATTTTATTAAGTTCCCGCCCCGGCGCGATGTAGTTACACTAGAAGTTGGAATCGTTGATATATATTTCGTGTACCACCGTAATTAAATACTTGCAAATTTAATATTGCAACGTATATGCACACGTCATACGTGAGACTGTTGCTATACATAGTTTCGTGCACCCGTGGTGTATACAAGGTGTCCCAAATCTAAATCAACCTGTCCTAAAGTAACTAAAACTAATTTTGTTCGATACAACATCAGAAACTTACGATTTCCTGAAACATAATTTTCTTCTTCTATTGAACAGCTTATAAGTGTTTTCAAAATATTTTAAGTAGACGACCCGCTTTTGAAATTTAATTTTTTTTTAAATACTTTCACGGCAATTTGATGGTTTAACTTCGGAACACCCTTTATAACTTTAATCTATCTCGTATCCTCGACAGGCACGCTGTCTTCCGCAACGGACCGTCGCGTCAGGTTGCTTGGCATTAGTCTACCTTTTATATTTATTCTCCGTTCGTTGGTGGAACACACTGCACCTTGTATCCGCCTTCCTCAGTCGACCAGCTTAAACGTAATTCATCAACCGACGCGCCAACTTTACTCCATCCTCTAGAATTGCATTATATATTCCATCATAAACTTGAATTCAATGAAATATTACTACGAAGAGAAGTGCTAGGAGCGCGTCGCGGCGCTTTCTTTCCAGGAAATATGGCGGCTATTGAATGGGAGATTACTTGGGGAACAGCGAAGTCGCCAGAGGGAAAGGCAGCTTTTTAACGTTCAAACTTTCCTCCGGTGTTTGGAGTTTTAAATTATCTACAAATTACCAGCAGCGTTCCGTCGAATATATCGCGCCGAATCTAATTAACAATCTATTTGACTATTACGAGTTATTATACCAATTTCATACCCATGAAACTTAAAAAATCATGGAGAATAGAATTATTCTAGGTCGAATAAATGTTTAATTCTCGAGTCAAAGAGAGTAGCTCCGAGTGCAACGGGTGAAATTCCCTACATTTTTCCGTCAGATGTAAGCTTTCGAACCAAGACGGCAATAATAACGTAACATGAAAGGCCACGATACATCGCGACTTATGAAAGCAGTCGGATTCATTGAATATGGAAATAAAAGACAATGTCTTTTACGACATTCCCCCCTCGCGAGCAACCGCCTCCCGAGGTTTCATTAAAGGTAACGAACCGTAAGTTTCCCCTTTGGAGATTTCGTAGCCTCCCACACCATCTGCGGGGGCTCGCGGGTCGAAAAAAGCCGAAGGTGAAATTTTTCGTGTATTTAATGGAAGCCGGTTCCAACGGTGCATCCGGAATTTCCGTGGCGTCTTCGGGAAATGATTTCTGCGGACGATTCCAACGAGCTTCCGGCAGCGCGGATTAATACGTCGAAAGTAATGTCTCTCTCCCTTCGCGACGCGCGGGACACCGCGGAAATGGGATTCGGAAGGCAGGAAATTTAATTTTCCAGCGATATTATTCGTTCAAAGAAAATACGCGGGTTTCCCATCGTTTTTAATTCAACCTCGCCGGCGAAACTGTTTTACGGTTTTTAATGGATTCCCGAGAACGAGCAGAGGAGTTTGGCGATTCTCCGTATAGAACCGCCGCGGTATTATAAATATAATTGTTGTTTATGGAGAAGAAGCGCAGAACAAGTAACTTGCTCGCGAACCGGTTGAGTATGTAATTTTATTATTCGGTATGATGTTATTCCATTATCTGCCGTCGCAAGAGAATTTCCTTTTATTCCTGAAACAATATTGTCCATCAAATTACACACGAACCGTACATGGCTCTTGTTCTTTTCCTTCGTCGTTTCGTCCGAAGGAACGTCTACGCATAATCGTCAGTGGAAACGATAATATCCGCGCGTGTTTGCATTACAAATTGTCGATTAGCTAGGATCGGCGATCCATTTCGGACTACTGTTATTTTACGTTTCACGTGTTGGGCACCGGCCAACTTTTTCTGTATTTCGACTCGTGTATGTCGAAAGTGACTCGCGAACAACGAGCAGGCTAAACGAACTTTTGGCAAGAACTATGTATAGCGTCAATTTCACTTCCTGCTGTGTACCGCGCAACCATCTTGTTGCGTAACCCTTCATTTTATTTGCGATCCGCCGTTCGGCTATCGAAGTGCGAAATGGAGTTTAGAATAATTCGCTGACACAGTTTCGCGTTGCTCAAACTCGAGCACTCCGTGGCTTCTAAGTGCGCAAAAAATATTAACATTTAAGTAAAAACTAATTAGTAGACCGCGGATGTTTATGCAATTATCAATTTTCGTAGGCAAGTCTTAAGAAAGTGGAATCATGTAAAATGTTATTTTCATTTTAAATAAATGAAAACATTGAACGAACTTACAAATATTATTGCATTATTTTCAACTCATTGAAATCATTTATAGATAAGTAGACAACTTTTAGTTTGCATAAAAGTCCACTGTTTATAAATTATTAATCGATATTCATAGAGCATTATTTCTAATCGAATAGGTGGCATCCAATTAATTCGAGCCGGAAGTTACTCGGTAAGCCATTGCTAGTCGAATATGTTTAATGAAGTTTCTTGGGATCTAGGCGCAAAAGTCTTTCAATGAAAAGCCTCCCCGCCGCGAAAGTGCCGACGAGAGAATGTCAAGAACTAAACGCTTCGACGAAGAAACACAGCAACGGCTTCGCAGCGTAATTGGAAAACTTCCGGCACCGTATAAGTAGCCGGAAGTTGCATTCGAAGTCGGTGGGTTCAGTATCGGCGTCAATGGGCCTCTCGATAAAGTGTTTATAGAAACGTTGCCAACGCGATTCCCATGATCCCTGATTTTTTCAAATTTATTACTGAAAGAACCGATTTGAAGTTACTGGATTTTTTAATGAAAGAATAAACGTTCGTGTTCCTTTATCAAGTATAAGGTAAATGGCGTTTAGGATATATTCTACATTTAATGTGCTCGCAATTTTATCAGAGGTATTTCAAACAAGGATTTACTGCAGAATCGAAATTACTTCAACTACTCTCGTCCGTATGAAATTTGCATAATCCTTCTACAAAAGAAACCTTAAAGTAGAAGAAAACATCTAACCGTATCTCACGCACTCTCTCGGAGTTAATGTACTCGGATGTTGTTTTTTCATCCCCCGGTCCGTTTAAATAATGGATGAAGGCGAACAAGAAATTACTTCTACCGTGTCTTATGACGTTTTCTACTTCGCCTGTTCTAATATTTAATGCTGTCCAATGTTACCATCCGGTATTCCGTTCTTGAATCATTTATCTGTTACAAGTTGCAAGAACTTCCGTCTACCTCATCCCGTGACGTTCTCAACTTTGCACGCCGTTACAGTTAACGTCTTATGATAATTCCGCTATTAGCGACCCGTAGTTTATTTTCGAGAAATTCATTTATTATCCTCAATATCTTTACTAATGTGATGTTCGCCGGTTTTATGTTGCTTCTACAAAGTTTTATACGTAGAGTCTACATACCGTGATCTGAGTTTATAAATTCTTACGTTTTCAGGAGAGAAATTTCAGGAATTATAAACTAATTTGTGATTCATATTATTGAACGCCGTAGAAAATTTAGGGATTGAACGTGTTAAACAAACAGAAAGATGTGTGAGTGGGATTGTCGAAAAGTTTGTCTGTGGTTGCGAATGGTCAGGGGAATTCGACGCATATTTGCAAAATAGCGATCGCAACGCGGTATCAACGAAATTTGATAACGGAATTTGTTCTCCGGATACGGCTCGTATTTTCTACGTAATAGTAAGTCATGGCTGCAGAAGAAAATTCCTGCAGGAACATATGCTGGGAATGGGCTGTTTGCAAATATGGCGTACAGCATACGAGGGGCAGAGAGAAATAGAGAGAGAGAGAGAGGCGAGGAAACCATCGGAGACCTGTCCACTTGGAAGACCACTCCAGAGATGAAGAGATAGTTGGCAATCTAGCTCTCGAGGGCGAAAATTTTCCGACACAACACGAAGCCTCATGTAAGAGCAGAGTAAATGGAAAAAGAAGAGCTGGTACACCGGAAGGAAGCAAATACGGGAAAATGAAAGGGATAAAGCACTCTGGGAAGCTCTAGGGCCGAAAAGCGTAATGTCGAAATGGAGTAAAAGGGCAAACAATACGAAGTAACATGTGGACAAACGAAACATGGGATCGCGGTTTTACTTTCGCAGCGCATTTTAAAGTTTCTTATTCGCGTGTGCATATTCTAGTGGGAGGAAAAATAGGGCGCCTTTGTTATAGGAATCGGTGATCCCCGAGGATTTATTCTTGTCCCCTTTGATTTATAACTGGCTATTTTGCATATGCGGTTCGATCGCAACGTAGCTAGAAATTGTTATAAATTGTTTCGATCCGTATGCAAGTGTCAACGACACTCCGCCTTGGTTATTAATGCGACCCAATTCGATAAAGCGATCGGAGAAACAAACAAACGAAATGAGTATTTCAATTTAGAGGAGTACCCGGAACGAGTTTGATCGAGAACCTTCTGCCATTTCGCTCTATAGATTTTATGAAGCAGGAACGAATACGCGACCATAAATCCCTCGAGTCAAGTTGAAGCCACTCCAACTGACCTCGATAGTTTTACGTCACTCTGCACTCATTATCGTCGATATTTATAAAACGCGATGTATCGACACTTATTATCGTTATTGCAATTTTAAAACGTCACGATCGCTCAGACCTCTTCCTCGTTTCGACAACTTTGTCCGCCGGCTGATTGGATTGTTTTATGTAATACTTCATCTAAAGCCTGACGTGAACCTTACGTTTGAACGGTTTCCTGTCTGCCAGGGTCGTTCGCGATCAATGAAAGCTTCATTCATGCGATGTTTTCAACAATGATGCAATTCATAATTTCAATCAAACCGATGTTACGTTCCTTCCGTTAAAAATGATTTGCATTATATTGTTAGATTTTAAGTATAATTTCTTCTTTCTGAAATATCAGTCAAGCTTGTCGCAATTGGTTCATTGACGGTGATGCAAGCCTTAGCCTCGATTGTACCCTCGCAAATAATTTAAAAATATTTAATAAACCTAACCACGGGTTTATTAAGTGCGACACAATCTTCAACTGACTGGATAAGATGTTAGCGATACACTCATCAAGCAGAACATAGAATCCATTGAAACCATGAGACACTTTGCAGTCGCAGAGCTTGATATGGACAATCAAGATCTTGGAAGATAGGATGAAAGCCAGCTTGCTTTAAACTCTATATTTATCTGTTACAAATTGTGTAGATGCTACACTGGATCGTGTAAACATAAGGTTTCTAGATCTAACTATGAAACCTCTAGAGTGATCTATGGTACATATGTATGACTACATATGTAACAAAGTCGTTAAGGGATGAAATCAATTTTTACATTATTCCTACTTCCCACAATCAATGCAAAACATTTTTATGTTGCACGCAGATCCGCAGTCTATATATTACATGATACAAACGCGACCACTGCTAGATTTAATTTTATTCACTCACGGTATTCATAAATAAAGAAAACTTCAATATAATTTGACGAAACGGTCAGTGTACTTTTATCGAACCCCATGACTGACAAAGCCAATATTTAGATGACAGTTCAGTTCAAAAGGAGGCTATGAAAGCATGAATTTGTTTAAACATCCAGAGTTCAGTCGTTTTCACAGGCCATGAATTTTAAATATTTGACACGTGATGTTTATATAGTCACCCGTGCATGTATTTCGCGATTTTTACAACGGCACGAACGTTTTTCTAGAAATGTTTTTTCCCGGGTTTTTGTCAGGTCACGGGCGGCGCCGGGAAATAAATTGCTGCCGGTTATTCGTAGTAAAACGTTGCAATTCTTTATGATGCCGCCGCGTGCATCCACCAAAATGCTATGTGTCACATTTATTTTATTATTAAAAATTCTTATGACGCACAACCGAAATAACCAGAAAAATGTTCTCCACAATAGCATATAGGGTGTCCAAAAATATTCGATTTTCTTGAAAGGGGCGGTCTCCGTGGTCGCGTTTGAAGCGACATCTTCATTTGCAAAAATGTCCACCGGAGTCATTAAGGAATTTTGTTCTCTTCAAATGTCTAGGAACTCGAACATTTTTGGGCACCCTGTAGATAGCTCGGCCTTTCGCTTCTTTCATTAAATTCAATATTTGTTTTCAAAGTGAATCGAAGACACGCGGCTCCGGCATAGCGCTCGCCATTGTATTCGAACTTCTTGCCGGCACAATGGCGCGGCGGGAAAATACGCGAAGTTTAAACATCATTTCTATTTCATTAAGAAAATAGGGGATCGCGCGCGTTGGCGAGCCTGATACAAAGACCGGGCAGGTAGTTGGCTCACGTTTCAATGAACATTTCCTCCAATTTGACGTTTCGTACGGCACGCGAAAAAGTTTCGCGCAGCCCCGCGATAAATCAACATCCAGCGCGGCGTTCCCGCGGAAGATCAACAGACGCTTCTCTGTGCATTGCAAATTTCTCAGCGGTGCCGAGTCGCAGTGTCGTGTTCCATCAAAACAAGACGTTAGGCGGCTGGAAAGTGGTCGGCTTGAATTTCAGCATTTCACAGCGAGAGCAATGCACCTGAAACGATTTACGCTGTCGCGCCAATTTCCCGCGTATCGTGCTCTCTGTCGCGAGTTACTTTTGGCTCCAGTTGCACGTGTACTTTGTGTCGGGCGAAAGGAAAATCCTCGTGGCGGAATCAGACAGCGATAAGGATAAACCATCCACCCACAGAACGTGATTCCACTGCGTGATGAGCATTGAAACTTCTCGTGCACTAACGTCAGATTTAACCACAGTTCCCAGATTAACTACTCTATTCGCAACATCGATTAATCCTGATTCGTATGGATAACTTCGTGCAACCCTAATTAGCAGATCGAGGAACTTTTTCCAGCAAACACTGTCACACACAGACAACGTTCACACAATCCCGTAATTTTTTTAAAATTTATTTTACGTCGCTTTCTTAACTGCCAGCAATTTCTTTATTGGAGCACGTATTATTATAAAAATTGCGAAAAATCTAAATAAATTCAGTCTTGTAATATTTATAAAACAATGTATGTGTATCCGACACACATTTTCTACCCGTACCCGGTTAGTGTTAAGGAGTGTTTCGCCGCCTAAACATCGCGATGACAGTTTGGCCTTCTAATCGCCGGGTCATCCGATGACAATCGTCACGAATCGTGGCACAATAGGCCGACCTGTAGCCGGGTCGAACCTCAAAATTGATTTCAATGCAGACAATTGATCCGCGAGATCAGCTGTGTTTGCGAATCGCGTTGTTGTCGTTTCTGACGGCAAATATTGGCCGTCGCTAACAAGACAGCGACGTTCGAATGCCTCTCACGCCGCCGTTCTTCCGCCACGGTTTTTCAAACGTCTGTTTCATTGGTCGGACGTGTTTGTGTTTGTGCGCGCGTGTGTACGTTGCACAGCGTGAATTCGATTTGACAAAAAAAAAAGCGGTGCGACGCGACCCGACGAATTCGTGTACAGGTCGTGCATGACCCGAGATCGTCGAATATTAACCTCCTACCCTTTTGTAGGCGAAATATAATCGATAGGGGCACGTTTTCCAGCAGCGGCTTTTGTGTTTTCTTTTGTAGGAAAATCAATAGCTCGGTGAAACGACATTTTGTTTGGATTGTTCGCTTTTTCCCCCCTTTTTTTCTGTTGTTGATCGCTGTAAAGCGACTCTTTTGAATGGGACGTCTGCTGCCAAGCTTGTTGTCACATGGGATTTTCAATATTGCAGTTGTCCGAAGTTCGTTACTGCCCAATATTCTATGCGGGTCTATTCGATCCACCTTTTTACGCAAAAACTTTTTAATCTACCATAATGAGCGCTTTTCAATGGCGTCACTGAATTTTTGAACTCGGGATTACAAAGCGAACGATTACATACTTAGTGTTGTTCGAGAGCACTTATACTTTGAATTATTGTGTTATAACTTTAAGTAACAAGTGTACAGCCGAGTTAGAATGCGTTAAATTGGTAGGAGAAATCAATTTTCCGTGAGACTTCAGACTTTGAGAATTCCACCCAGAAAATTTCACTATGTACAAAGGCTCGGGAAACTCACTTATAACGATTTACCTAGCCAAGTTGTGGAGTAAATGAGATCAAATAAGAGCACTGACAGATTCTAAAAGGAAAAAGAAGATCCGGTATATTCGAGCTTGCTCAGATCCGACGATTTGCATGGTCTTTGTTCAATGGAATTAAATGGAATTATGATTATCTTTTTTTTCATTCATATATGAACAAATTTCAATTTCAATTTGCGTTGAAAACGTGCAGCAGCTCCAAGTCCTTTCGAAAATTAATTAATAATTAATAATTCATGCCTTTAAAATATGCTATCCGATTAATAAGAGTGAATGAGAAAAATCTTTCAATTTAGCTCCCGTTTCCGCGATTGACGTAGAAAATTTTTATTTTGCAGAATGACCCGCATACTATCATACTTACATGGTAAACATTGACTAACTGCACCGTGAGATTTCTTTAGATTCGCTCCGAAAATGCTTCGCTATTTATACAAGCACCGCTCGAGGCTATTGAAACATCGATTCCAGTTAAGTCGTCCGATGTCGTAGTAATATAAAGGGGCTTCAGGTCGCGCGGAGTCTTGCGGCAAATGATTACTCGGTATATTTCGCTGGAAAAATTGTCCCGCGAATCCGCGAGCGACTTCCGAGCCACGGAGCGAGCTCCGCGCCTCGCCGTCCGGAAGCACCGGGAAAATTGCGTTACATTTTCCTCCGCGGAGTTTTCTGACACTCGCGATCTGTCGGAAGACACGCGCTGTCATAGTACCGAAGTTTTTCCAAACTGAAAGCCAGATGCTTCACCGTGGCATCGTCGTTGGAGAAAAAGAAAGTCATGCCGGTGTCTACCAGTCCGTTTAAATATAGCCGCGAGGTCTACGTCCATGTTCCCTCTGGAGTATCCACGCGCATATTCCCTCTTAAACTATACGTGTAACAGAGGTGGAAATGGGACGGAGGGATTCGAGAGGGAAAAAGAAACGGCGGTCCGCTCTGCGGATGGAACGAAGCGAAAACGATATTTTCTAGAATACGGTGCACCGCACGTATTCTCAAACAATTCGGTGCGGTCGACAGATTTAAAGCGATGCTCTGCCAAAGAAACGCGCTCCCTCGATTTAGAACGCGAACCGTCGAAGAACAAACATTTTTGTTTCGATGTCGTCCCTTCGAGTACAATTACTGGATCGTTGCGGAGGTACACGCTCTGCTAGAGCGATTCTTCTGACTCTCGGAAGGCTCTCTAATCTGATCCTATTGAAATACGAGAGCCAGTACTATTATTTCAGGATTTATTGTCGTAAATGATTGAGATAACACCTCAATGGGCATTGAAAGCATCGTGAAAATTGTATTCCCGAAAGGGTAACGTTTCATTTTCAGTGATTGAGAAGTGCATATTTTCGCGTTGAAGTATTTAGAAACATATCCAAGATGTAGATAAACTGGAATACTATTTATAGTAGTCATAAAGCTATCTCTCCCAACCTGCTGAATCACATACAAGGTCCACGTACAAGGTTCTCATACAATGCTAAAAACATTTCATCAAAAGTTTCTCCCGGAGTACATAGAGACAATTTCATCACAGAACATACGACTCGTATCCTTTTCGTCTGGACACTCTTCCTGATGAATTTCACGGTTGCAATCATCATCATCTCTCATAGCAGAATCTTGAACAACATTATCTTCCGAATGTTCCCGTATCTTTTTTATGAGCTCCAAGTTCATGGAGTTTTAGAGTGTGGGAGGAAAGACAGAAATATCGAAGCACGAAAAGAAAGAAAACCTAATCAAGCTTAAACCAAGTTAATTAGGATAAGAATATCCGATTTACAATATCGGATATTGTAAATCAAGTCAAATTTCTTAGCTGTAAGACTGAAATAAACCAATATAATAATAGTAAAACTCAAGGAAGAGACGACATCGAAGGTCAGTCACCGTGCGCAGTGTATCCGTTTCCGTCGGGAGAATGGGGTCGTTGTCGTTTTTCAGCAATTTCACGTTCCATTTTTCACGTATACTCCACTAAATATGTTACTCCGGGAAAACAACGGGTTTGTAGAGCAGGGTGCGTAGGGAGGGAGGGTGTTGGCGAGTGAATAACAGCATTTTGAACTGGACGAAACGCTACCGCGAACGTGACCAGCGTTCCGCGTGAATTGAAATATTTTCATCGTGACCGTGCTAAGCATACTGCTTCCTGTAAATTCGGCGTCGGTCCGTGCGACAATGAGTGTGCGTGGGAGGAGGATGAAAATGCGGCATCGGGTTCGTATGTAGTACGAGCGCCCGCGCCGCTATCGGAAACACCTGTATCCGATGGCAGCGTCGAAGCGTCAAATGTGGATGCGGCTCGACTCGTTAGTCGGTTATGCATCGTCGACGCTCACCGTGCTCACAAAGCACTGGCCAAATACTGGGCTGGCCTCTCGGCGAACATAATTTATTGTCGCAGCATGGCGCAATGAAAATCCCGGGCATTATCGCGATGCTGCTTTTATCACACGCTCGCTCTCTCGCCCCCGCGACCCCTTCCAGCATTAATGTGCAATTTGTCGCGAGCTGTTTAACGGGGTAAACGAGACACCCCGCGCCTAGAATTTTAGGGAAGTTGTTCATATTTCAGATCCGTTAAATTGACGCATAGCACGGATAATTTGTGTACGGGGTGGGCCCGCAAAAACGTGCCACCGACGCGAGCTTAATGAACGACAGGAAATACGGCAAGAACTCGGAGCTGTTTACATTTATTAAATGCAGCACGGTGGTAATAATAACCGCAACTACTACCTCGAAAGGAAGTTCCGAAAACTCTTCATCGAGACACATAAATCGTCACGACCCAAAATATAATTTTTCCTCTCGGCGCCATTAACTCGACGCACCGCGGCCGACTGTTTTCGTTGGTTCGACCCCGGCGTGACCATTTTAGTTGAGCAAGAACAACATTAAAAGACGCTGGAATCCAAAAAGTGACGGCGGAGCGCGTCGTTCGTCTGCTCGGGGATGTGCTCCCTGGACGGAGCCCGGTTTCATATGCATTTCCAGTTGACGTTCCTGCTCGAGCGTCGAGAGGGTGGGCAGAGCAGGGTACGCTCAATTAAACCGTCCCGCGCGAATGTTTTGCCGTGGCAACAACTCGTCGTGAAATATTCAGAGTAGCCGTTAAATCTTTTTCACTGTCTTCAGCTGGTGGCCTCTCCGTCTATCCGCCTGTTTGGACCGTGGCGAGCCGTTCTCACGTGTCCGTTATCCTGGCTGGATCTCGCTCGAACGTATCATCGCATTCAGGCCGTTTCAACTTCCGAGCGCGTGGCCGCCCTTTCAAAGAAAGTTATTAACGAGCGATATTACCCGCGCTGCCCGCGACTTCCCATCCCTCTAGCCTCAGTCCACGCCCCCTCCTACACCTCGGGGCTCTTTCACCCTCTTTTTGCCGCATTTAATCGCCGGTTTTATCCGACGACGACGATACTCGAACGCCCCGAAATAAACGAGTACGTTCCGGCGCACTATTTTTAAGCGATTCCGCGCACCGCGAGGCTTTAAGGGGATATTACGGGGGTTTCGCGTTTTAACGGGACGCGATTAGTCGCCTCCCTCCCCTGCCTTCTTCATCCGCAAACGTTCCCGTTCTCGCTCGCCCGCTCCCTACCCTCCGGAGATTTGCGAGATTTATCGGCGCTCGACAACGCGAAAGAGCACCTTCGGGAAGCATGTTTCGAGTATTCCAAGTTTCCCTTTTTCTTGCATTGTTGGACCGTGAACGCGGACGAAGCAGTCTTTAACCTTTTTAATACCTTCACCCGCGATTTAATGCCTTTTCGGGGATCATGAATATTTATGGTCGCAGATTACCTTCACAACGACCGTGTACAGACACCGTTTCTCGATCTCTTACCGTTGAACGTCTTGCTTCGGTCTTAATTTGATCAAAGGATGTTACAAATATGTTCGTAACAATTTCATTAAAACTTCTGCTGCTCGCAATATCGTTGCAATATATTTTTGTTTTCCATACACATTTGCAGTCTAATTGTAACTGACACACTGTACGTCTATGTAGTATGTACGACCCATTGGTAGAACTTGATGCAAAATCAAATTTGAAAATGCAAAAGAAAACTGTATGGCTCGCATGTACGTGCAGTACATCATTTTGATTATAACAAATTGATTGACGTTTTTCGAATTCGTTTAATTGCGCGCGGTACGTTGATTCCATATGTTTATTGATCTCACGGAAATATCGGTTTGCCGGAAGTTCATCGCAGGGGGATTTCGTGGGTCGACCTTAAAGACCAACTTGTTCGATTTCGTGTCTAGGAAGTGGAACGCAAACACGTTGCACCAGCTAAATTTATCATCCGTTCCGCCGACGTACCTTGCATCGTTTACTTACGTCGCCACAGAGATACTACGATGGACGAAATTGTCGTTATTACGTAAAATAATTCCATTGAAGTCAGTGTCCACCATTAAATGTCAGTCTTAAATAAGAAAGTTAACGGTCGAAACGCACGATCCCTTCTCTCTCAAATCTATCTTCCACTAAAACGAAAATTCCCATGCCGGTTGTACAACTTTGTTTACTGCTTTCTCTGTTTTATTCGTACCGACATGCACCACTGCTCACGAGTATATAGGCAGCTAGCAGTTTCATATGTCGCGGATGATAATTAATGTTAAAACATGCTTTTCCCTTGTTACTGCTCCAGTTCCTCTCCAACTTGTTTTTATGCATTTGTTGCAAAAATGAATAGGTGTAATTGAAAACAGCGAGAACATTAGAATAATTTAAAAATACTCTTATTTAAGTATACTTGAATAATCTTCCAATGAACGTTAGACAAAAGATGGTTTTCACTGTCTCCGCCATTTAAGTGGTTCGGCGGAATTACGCTGCGCCTCGATCCCGAAAGCGTCAATAATACCAGCTTCCTCGAAGAAAACGGGGACTTGGTAAAGTTTGGGGAAGCCGGGGGCGCAACTGCGGATTAGAAACGAGCTCATTCAGGGCGTCGAATTAGTAAACAAATCCCCTGATCAAAGCAGCATCCGATAAACTCGAGCGCGACGCCACGGGCGCGGATGCGATTCAGTCCGGGCAACGCCGATTCGAATCACAATCGAGTAGCGCATTAAGATTTCCGTCCACAGAAATCCTTTCTGAGCTCTTCTCGCTCCCGGAGACCGACGAAGCGAAGATATCCCACACCTCTAGACGAACAACCCCCGTCGAAGACATCTCGGTGGAACCCCATTGGACACGAGGGGAGAAAAATTCTGTTCCCCCGAGAGTTCCCTTAAAGCTGCCCCTGTCAGAACGGGCTTGAGATATCCTTTATCGGGCTTCTTTGCGAAAACCTCGGGCGCGTAGAATCGGGAATCCGTCAGCTCCCTTTGAAACCCGACACACGGTGTACAAGGGTGTTGTACGACTCGTAGATGAAGCGTATACACCCAGACGGCCAGCGTCGAAGTGCCAACAGAAATTTTAATGAGTGTGTTTGTCCAGACGTGCCGAGCAATCGCGTCGATGTCTTTCGGAAGAGGCGACTGTGTCAAGTTGCTTTCGTTGAGATCTATTATCTATTATCTCGAGGAGAATGGTAGTCCTCGCGTTTATCCATGCTTATTATTTTTTTTATTTCTATAAACAAGATCTACTCGTTCAAGCAACGATGTTTGCAGGCCTGAAGATCAATTTATTCTCGATCATTTTAGCCGTGAAGAAAATCGGATATGCCAAGGAGTTAACAAAAAGTAACGCGTCCGATATTGTTCGATGTTCTGTCGACGTCGTGTCTATAATTCCCTGACACCCTGTATGTCAAGCGTTGTTCCGCGGGCGCGGGTGCGCATATTCGTGGCATAGGCAGCGGGAAAGGTTTACACGAGCGCACTGCCGCCAGGCAGACGTCGTCTGGGAAAGGCCCAGGCTAATTTTGCTGGCCACAGCAACTGGCGACCTGAGGCCAGCGTTCGAATGCGTTTCCGAGAGGTGCACAGCCGGTCGGGTATCCGTGCCTTGTAGCTGGCGAGTACGTAGCTCTTTGGGTAAATGTTTACCTCCCGACCGCTACCAGCCGATCTATATTATTATCGGACCTGCGAGGTCGCGTCTCGGACTTCGCTTGGACACTGTCCGACACACCGACCGGACCTTATCTACCGCAACCGCACGCGGCCCCCTTTGCATCCAGTCTACCCCGGTGATTGATTACTTTTTTATTACTTCTGCAATTTATTATCCCCCGGCGAAAATTCGCTGCAACCTCGTACCACGATTCCGGACTCTCCTCGAACTTGTTTCCGTCGGGTGAACTCGTAGATTCTCTGGTAGAACGGCGAACAATGCCTCATCGGATTTTTACTTCTGCGTTGAAGGACCTGTCACAATGTCGATGGGAGAAATTCGGTGCATTGTCTGTCTATACTCCTGTACGTATTGTTTTAACACAATTCATTATCAGTTTAGAATAATCTGTTTTTTATGGGAAATCGCCCCAATTATTCCAGATTAATTGTTATCCCGTCTGCGCTCGGAGCTATTGTTACTCGAAAATTAAACATTTCTTCCTAGCTAGAATAATTCTAGAATGAAATTGATAGAGTACCTTATGCAATAGTTACATGTCTAGTAAATGATTAGATACCAACATATTTAATAACGTAAAAGACTTTGAGTTACCACTCGATCGATGTCACATCCACAAATTAATTGTATACACCCTGTTGTCGAAAAGTTTCTCCTGTCAAAACATTTTAATTACAAAAGCATTCTTCAAAGGAAACGGCTTCATGCGCAACATGTAATGAAATCTATCTTTTAAGATGATATCAAGTGACAGGACTCGATACCAAGGGAAGGCGGGGTTGAAAATACATCTAATAGCGAGCGTAATCTTTTATAGTGGCAGAGTAACCCGGTAAAAATAGCCGAGTTCAAGAAACAGGCGAGTGAACACTGAATCGCTTCGATTCAGACGGTCGAACCAACGTGTTCTGTCCGGCCTGCTCGCTCTCGCCGCGCGTAACACGTGTAAACGATCTCCGCGAAAAATCAACGTCGATGTAAACCTCGCAGAGAAGGGGAAAACGCGTGGTCGGCGTGGCTAGCTCGTTCGAGCTCTTAAATTCTCCGTATTTTGTAAACGAGGACCAGAGTCCCGCACGAAACAGAAGCTCGCGTGCGCCGCCAGCCTTTCGACGATAACGTTAATGGACTTCATTTACATTGCATAATTACAAACGAGCCGGCTAGCCGCGTTCGGATTATGTGTGAGGAGCAACGACCAGGGACCATCCGCTGTAGCGTAGGAACGAAAGCTACTCGAAATTCTCGCAACCGTAGCAACATGAATGGAACCGAGAATCTAAGAAACCCTTTCGTATCGCGTGCATACGGCGCGACTCATCGTTGCTGCATCGTTACACGTGTCGGTGCATTGGATTAATCGATTTCGAATGGGCTCGACCGATACGATTGTTGTTTGCTGTTCCAGCTTACGTGGATACCGGCTGAGATCCCTGCGGCTTTCGCGATGGGGGATTTTGTAATTTACACTGTTCACGGTTTATCGGGGCCTGTGTACCGGTCGCTTGCACGGTTTGACATAGTTCTGCTTTATTTTATCGCCAAGTGGATCACTATGAAAATAGCTCGATCCACTGTGGCTCGCGAAACTGCTCGCGAAGTATTCGAAACAACAGGAAGGTGGGCTCAAGACTGTGCCAGTCAAATTAGAAAGTGATCCGAAGCGTGCAGCATTAAATGATTAAATAACTGTTCTAAAGAAAGCGCAAGAAACGAGTTGGAAGAGCTGTCAGAAATGGTTCTGTAAGTGTCGAGCATAATTTGATAGTGAAATTCACAGTTCAGCAACGGTGTAATCAATTAAAAATTAGTTATTTACGCAGCTCCGCTTCCATCGTCCGACACGTCTCGTTAATAATGATTCACGGGTAAGAGAAGCGATTTGCGGAGCTCTGAGAAAACTGATTCCAGTTGAAGAGTGCAAGCGCATCTGATCGTTCCACATACCGAGCGACGTGGGTACTGCGTGCGCAAGGGGGTTAATAGTATCATTGCGGTTCATAAGTAAATAACGAACGTCATCTCGCTCGCCATTCATTTAAACAGGTCATCAAGAAGCCCGATCATTCCACTGGGCCCTCGCACGGTCAAACGAGCAACGCGCAACAGTGTCGCGTCAGACTTCGCGGCTCCGTCAACAGGCGTAAACTATTATGTCCGAGAGCAAGGAACGGTGCTAGATCCTTTATCTGCGGTCACTTGTTAGCCGGCCAATTTTTCGCGATAACACGGGGAAACACCGTCGGGTCTCTGCGCCAGGAGCTCGGCTCGCCGAGATGCGAGATAACGCGCGTCCAGTGTCACTCTGCACGCCGTTGCATGAGAATGCAAATCGTCGGCGTCCATTATGCGCCGGTTCGATCGTGCGTCTCGCGATGCACTCTCGCTCCGGAGCCACGTGGTTAAATATCGCGGGCGTCGGTTGTATCGCGACACAGGCATCGATGCCATCGGCCCGATGGAAATTACGTTCGCACCCGGCGCGACCGTGATCTTTCTCGTGAAACTGTGCTGTCTTTCTTGCAAACGAAGACTTTTGCTCGACGCTGTGCGTTAGAAAGTCGAGTACGAGTGTTTACAATGAAGCAGAATAAATGATCATCTATTATACGTTAACACTCCATTTCTTGGGAACGTATCTCCTCGGGTTTGTTTGGTGCAGAGTTCCCTGACAGAGAACAGTGGGAGACATAATTTCTGAGGATTTCGATTTCGTTTAACAATTACCAGAGATTTTTATGCGAACCAAATAAGGGCTGAATGGAAATCGAATCGATATTCGTGAATTCTATTAATCTCTCTACTGTTTTAAATGTCACCCGCCCATTTCTATCGTAAACGCATAAAATCCGCGGTCTAACAATACCGATGTCATAGCTTGGAAATAGAAGCCGCGGTAACAATGAGACACAAGTCCCACATGAATATCAGAGTACAATGAAATAGATTGAATAGAGCCCGTGTGCCCGTGCAATTCTCTCTGCGATGCTCCCGTCCTTCTTTTCAATCATCGAATTCGCGGAAATTCGGCTCGTCTCAACACCTCGTCGCAACGAACCACCAATTATAACTTGCCGCGGCGTTCTAATGAAGACACCGCGCGGCGAGTCTGTGCGAGCGCGTAAACAAGGTATGTACACTCCGGTACGAAATGAAATTCCCAATTAACTGGCCCCCGAAATCGGCTAACGCGTGCTTCGGCCTGAAGAGCACGAGTCTCTAGTTTCCGGCGAGCGAACCTTCGCGTTCCGGTGCATCGGACAAAGAGATCTATATAGCGCGACCGGCAGAAAGACACCCTTCCTCCGGAGAGAAGGATAGAGACTCACGTAGCTCCTGTAGGACGCCATGATGCAACGAGAGAGCTCCCCTCCCCTCGCGAAAGCGAAAGGATCCTGAGAGCAGAGGGCGAATGACTCCGGTCTCTTCCTCCTCGGCCGGATTCACCAACCACCATCAACCACCGTCACCACCACCATCGACGACACTAAGGAATCACCACCGGCACCAGCACTAACACCAGAGCACTTGGACCGCGCGACGTCCGCCCGTACCGATCGCGGGACCGTTCGAATCGAGAAGAATAAGCGAACCGGGGAAGAAGAGGAACTGGGAAGAGAAAGAGAGCCGAGGGATCGGTGAAAGAGTCTCGAGGTCAAACGTGGTGAACCGATCGAGGAACGAACGGTTCGACGAAGCGTCGTCCCCGGCGGCACGGTCTCATAAGAGAAGAAGGAAGAGAGCGCTACGGAGGCGCTTCGTTTCGGACGAAGCTCGGACCCTGAAGAGCCGGCGACCCGCGAGGCACGCCGTCGTTCCCTCTCTTTCTCCGTCTTCTCTCGCGTCTCTCCTCTCGTCTTGTCTCTTCTCTCTTCTCTACAACGTCTCGTCTCGTCTCTTCTCTTCTCTTCGCTTCCCGGCCCACCCCGTCTGCTCTCTTCTTCTCTTCTCGTAGCATCTGATCTTCTCCCTTCGCTCCCGTTGCAAACACCCGTTCACCGTCTTCGTCTCTCCGCCACGTACGGAGCCGCCCGCGTCCGTCGCCCGCCACCTCCTCGCATATCGGCTTCTCTCGTTCATTCGCTTCGTTCAGTCGAGCCCTATTTTAAGAATAGCTTTACGTCCACCGTTCCGCCGCGCACGACGGCACCTCGCCGCTTCCGTGCCCGCCCAGCACCGCGAACAACCGAATAACCGGCCTTCCGAGGGAAGCTGATCCGCGAGGACGCACCTCGCGCGAGATGCATCACGAACAAGGGTGCGGTTATGCCACCCGCGACTTCGATGCATCCGAAACGGCCTTGCCACAACGCGATCCCTCAAACTGTTTTAGCAGGCGAGGGTTGTTCTAGATTGAATCTATCTTATCAATAGACTGCGGATTGTATGCATTTATGACAAAAATGGGCTCGTGTAATCTGAAACAGTCGACATGCTAAAAATATTTAAGCACATCGAGGTATTAGTTTCAGCTTAATTGGACTTTATCTAAAATCTTCATCGCGATAGGATTTTAAACAAATTCGAAAAACTCGCAAAAATAATGCAATTTTATCGATGTCCGATGGGAATAATTAGTGATCAGAACTCAAAAAAAGAACAGAATGTTACGTAGCATGTGGGAGCCAGTTCGGAAGTTGATGGTGTACCTACGAACAATGAAAAAGTTCTTATAAACGAAAGCAGCTCTTAACATTAAGAGTGACAAGCACATTCTGAAAGTTTCTTTGAAATCAGCGAACGTCGCCGTAGTATATTCTCCTGTGAGGGAGATGCGGTGCACTTCCAGCGCAGACAGTGTTTGTTGTCTACATATGCTTGTCTTCTTAGAGTCGGAGACTGTTTATGAGTGGGGTATGTTGGGGGTGCAAACTCAAGGACTTCGCGCGAAGTAGCCTGCGTCTGGGTCTCTGGCTATGGCGCCTGGATGCGTCGCGTGATATGTAGACTGCGGATCTTTATGCGTTTATACAAAAATTGAGTAGATGAAATTCAAAATTGTTGGAAAATTTTTTAAATCGCAGATGTCAATATATGATTTTTCCTCCATTAAAAACATTAAGGAAAGAAATAACATCGAATTTGGATCAAACGAATCAAATAAAGATCCGCAGTCTACTCACTAGCAACATGTGTCTTCGATTTAAAAGAAAAATTACCTGCTTATTTAAAATACGACAGTATTTTCAAGTACGTTTCAACAGTCGAGAATAATTAACTCCAGATGTAAGTTTGTACTGTTGAATTTATCCCAACACAACTTTGAATTCAGTTCCTCTTCTCGAAGACTTCGATCTTCTATCGATGGCCTGTTCGAAGATACCGAGAAAGGTGTACCTTAGAAGAACGATTCGAAGCAATAATGTATTCTTTGAAGAAATGTCCCGCGAAGAGAGAGGTAGACTTTGAGAGCGCAGCCGGAGAATTATTACGTGGAAGAATATGTTCGAGGGAATCGTTCCATGAAAGTGCTTTGAGAGCGATCACCTGTGCTCGGAGAGGACTTCGATGGCGAAGAATTGTTCTTTAGAATATCAAGGGAGCTCGAAATCGATTACGCGCATAATAGGTTACCAGCAGGATGAATACTTTTACCTTGAGAAAGCACGGGCCTTCCCGAGATACCACAGATTGATCGCGTAACAATAGAATGATTCCCTTAAATCGTTCCATTTAACGTAAAAGACTTTCAGCGGTACATTCGGTTACAGAAGGAAGGTAAACCTGCGTATGATACCTCTTTCTTGTTTTCGTGATATAATGTTTTTAACGCAACAATGTTAGTGTTAAAGCGTGACTTAACGTCCACGTTATGTTCTATAAATAAAAATCACGCAGAAAGTCATTTCGGTTAAGAGCTTCGAAGTATCAAAGCTGAACGGAAAATCTTGGCATGTGTCCATTACGTTACCAGTAGAGTAGAGGGATGACCAAATTTATAAGCTTAGTCAACCAATGACTACCGCCACGAATATATCGTACGTTTCTTGGAAAATATCGGGACATGGTTGGAGAAAGAAAATCCAAGATACCGTCTCCACCATTAACATTTTTCAAATTTTGTTATTTCAGGTCCAATTCCGTGTAAGAAAACAAAGGTCGTCCTGAAATCTCTGAAGCGTTGTAACCACAGCAAGACGTTTCTTCCGGAACGAGGTAGGTTTTATCTGAAACATTTCTTTAAACGAGCTACAGCAAAATGATCGAACGAAGCATACATTCTGTTTCAGCGAGCAACTAACGATAATCGTCGGTCGTCGCACTGCTCGCCGCGCTGCAGACGCGGCTTTCCAGCTTCTGCCGCAGCACAGAGTCCGCTAAGAGAGCTATGTTCCGGAGCGCAGTAAAAATGGTAAGATCACGAGAAAGCGGTGACAAACAGCATCCGCACTTCTCGCGGACCCCGAACAACAAAGATGTCGAGTGGAGGATTGTCCGCGCGCGCTCGATAATGAAAACGACGTTAAGCGTCGCGCACGAACGATGCCGACGACGCCGACGACGACAGCGTATCCATGGGAGCGTGTAATATTCGGTCGGTAAGCGTCGGATACGGAAGTCCCAGAATTCTCCGGAGAATTCCGCGTAGGAATCCGGGGGGGTTGGTGGTGGGCGGGGACAAACTACTGGCAAAACTACCGTCTTTGTCCAGGAAATGAGGCCAGTGTTGCCACGGTACCGTTTCTGGCGACTGGATTCTCTGGACGGTCTCTTTGTGCGATCCCGCAGAACTCCTCGAAAACGGAAACTCCTCCCGTGCGGCATCGACTGGCGGCTGGCGGAGGGATAGAAGGGGAGAGGGTGGGAGGTTCGCCTCAAATAGGGAGCCGGTTGTGGTACGCTCGGTTAGACAGATAAAGAGAGCCTGCCCGTGGAAAAGGACGAAATAAAGACGGCGAAATCGCCATTGTTACGGGGGAGGAAGGGGGGACAACCCCCTCCTCTCCACCGGAAGTCACCGGGAGCGAGCGAATTAAAGCGACGTGGATTGTTTCGCTTTCCAGACGGAGGACGTTTCGTTTCGCCGATGAGAACCGGGCTCCCGGCTTGGTTTGCGAACGGTAAGCTAATTACGCCGAGTTCGAGTGTTTCTCGACGTGAAATCGAATCCGACGCGGTGGAGGGCGAAACGGAACGACCCCGTCCCGTACTCGAAGCCGTCATTAGCCGCCGACGCATAATGCGAGCAGATTAAACGGCCAATAAGAATCGGTTAGTAATCCGCCGGTAGTATCGAGAGCGGAGAGAAAGATGTCGAGGCTGTGTCTTAAGAAAGTCTCCGGACTGTTGAATTATTCCTTTGGTTATGAACGGCCGCGCTGTTCGCGGATCAAGAACGATCCGGTTAATTGAATCTGTTTTCCGTCGTGGCCAGCCCCGTTTGATGTACCAGCGCGCTGAGAGCTTTATTGAGACTAGACATTGCGCGTATTTCGTGTGCATACTTAGTATACAGGCGCGCGAATAACTGATGTTGCTGCGTGATTGATGCAACGGAAAGATAACGCATGATAATTTATGATGGATTTCGGCCGCTCGGGACTGCGGCCTGTTACACCGAAAGTAGATTCAGACGTCCTGAATCAGACAGGCAGGGATTGGGTGCCTCCTGCTGGAACGAATCGTCGATAATTCCTGGTTTTCGGAGTGAAATATAAATAATGACGAATATAGATTTAACTAGCTTGCGACCGTCTTTCATTTCATTGACGAGCGAAATTGGTGAACTAAAATGGAAGTTACTTAACTCGACTCGATACAAATGTTTCACTGGTTCTAGAAGTAATATTGGACTGCGAATTTCGTGCATTTATAACGATATTAATATTACTCTAACTTTTGTCACTCTATTTCCGACTTATTAGAATTATTGTAATTTATGTTATCACTAGACCGCGGGTTTTATGCATTTATGACAAAAATGCACACGTACAATGTAAAGCAGCGGACATGTTAAAAATATTCAAGAACATCAAGGTATTAGTTTCAGTTTGATAGGATAATTAAAAGAATCACTGTAATCACTAGAATCACTAGAAGATTCCCAATCTAAAATTATGTTCATTCAATCCACCGTCGACCGACCGGCAAATAAACCGAAACTATTCGAATCAAGAATCGGATTTCGTGCTGCCAACTTTCGAGTGGCGCCGGAACGAAGACCAGCAATCCGAGTACCGAAAGATAAGCTCGTTCGCCAAGGAGAAGCCGACTGCAAAGTTATCGGTAGAGTGAATGGTACGGCAGTGACTGGGATTTGAAGCTTTCGTCGTCGATGGCGCCACGGGAGGGCCGCCGAAAGCTCCGGAAAATCGTAAAAATCAAACAAGGTTCAAGGAGGCTTCTGGGCCGTTTTCATTTCCCTTTACGATTGCTTCGCGTGCGTGGCGCAAACTGTTTTACGACACGCGCTTTGATCCGGTAACGATCAATTACGAGACTTTGTAGCGACGCATCCGTAGACATTAACGTGTCAGCGATTGGTCAACGTCCGCCCTAATCCTCGATGCCCGGTTGAATTTGAAGCTAGAATCGGGCAACGACTCTGACAAATCGTGTCAAATCTCCCGGTGGCAGTGAAACTGAACCGTGGCCGACCGACGGTGTCACCGATTAATCTCAATCGGGCTGTCTAAATCGCGGAAGGCATCGCGACGCGGTACTAGAGTCACCGCGATGCTGCATCGGCTCAGTCTCCACGGATCCACCTAGAAATATTTTCGTTCCCAATATAGAAGCACCGACGTATAAATACTCGGCGAACAAGCAATAAAAATATCGGCGAGCAGCAGTCGGTGTGCTAGCAGCGACTCGTCGTGGCCCGATCAGTTCCGATTTCATATTGGAGCCACTTAGGATGATGGCTCTTTGTCGTTGCCGCCGAAACCAATCCCAAAGAAATCCCTGGTCGAGCTGGAAACATTTGTGATACACGGAAATCGAACTTACAGAAATTAGAAATCGAATCTCGTAATCCTTGTGATCAGACTGTGAATCTTTATGCGAAATAGAGATTGTCTACATCAATTGCAAGCCACAGGAGCCATTCAAGAATTTCTAACTCTTTTTAACAATTTTGGAAATTGAGAATCAACTTCCACTGTCTTAACTCCTTGCTAGAACCAATCATTTCCTTAATTTTGTGGATGTAATACTGATACAATAGTTCATACAATACTTGCATACTGGTATAACATTTTTTAGTGGCACCTCACAGTCGTGAGAATAAGATAATAATGAAATCAATCGAAATCTCATCAGAGAAAATGTACACCTTCATACTTAACCATTTGCATCTGTCCAAAAACATTCCTTAGCCGGAAAACTAAATGAACTTTCTATTTTACATTTTTCTGCTGTAAGTAGTCTAAATTGTTACTGTAAAAAGGAAGAAAGGACAAATATAGAAAACCTAGACTCCAAAAAATCATGCAGGATGGTGGATAGAACGATCAGTGAAAGAACAGATAGAAAATTTGGAAGAAGCAAGTGTCGGATGTGCACCAAGGAAAATAAAGAAACGCTAAGGGTCAGATGATGGAACGGAAGCTCGAAATGACATGGAAAGATACGGAGTCTGGGAGAGTTCAACGCGTGACCCGAGGAGGGATTGATATTTCATACGTTTTAGCCCACTTTCCCATTGGATACAAGTGTATACGGTTCGGACAAGAATAGAGCGGATTAGTCATCTTGAGTTTCTCTCCGCAACGCTGAAAAGCTTCAGCCAAAGATTTTTCCGGTCGTTTTCGGACAGTGAGTCAACGTAGAACAGACATCCAGCGATATGTCTATCGGTTGGTCATTACGCGTTCCATATTTCCAGATCCGAATTCTTAAATATCGGTGTTCGACTCGGAGTCGAACGGCGACCGTTGCCAAATTTCGAATGGCCGGTATCGTGCGTCATACTTGAGGAACGTGGCCCGTGGACCGTGCGAGAGAATGAAGTTGTTCTTTCCGCTTGAATCTTTTGACGAAGATCGTAGGAGATCTGGAAAATTGAAGACAGCCGTTTTCATGTCTCGGTATAGAACGGAATCGGTTTCCCGTTCGTAGAATCCAGATCATTTAAAATAACCGATCAGAAAATAGAACGACAATAAATCGGGCGGCGGCGATGGTGCCCGAATGGCGTGTCGCGTTTCACGTTTCCCGATTTTCGTGTAAGTTTACAAAATTTTCCCTTGGCACGTGGTTGGCTCCGTACAGCGAACGTTGCACGCGGGATTACGGAGCACGGGCTACTCCCAGCGGAATCCCGATTTACATCGTTTGATTCAGGCCAGATCCCATTGTTTATGGTCGGCAGGATATTCTCGGTGATTGTATTGTGCTCGGAACGGTGCAAGTTAATGATCACTGACGACCTAAATTCCGTACGTCGATACCCTATAACCTCCCGGCGCGGGTAATGCGGCTGAAAACCGCGCAGAATCGATCCACTCTTTAAATAAATCGTCCGAAGCGGTAATTCAAAACTCAGCTACGAATTCAGCTGTCCGATCATTAGTAACAGATTTCTAGCGACCGTTCTAGGATCCACCTGTTGCCTTCTTCCTGACTCGATCGACTCGCGTAATTTTAGAGTAGCAATGGGTATGACCGAGTGCAACTTCGTTGAAGCCCGTCCGCTTCGCTGGTCCTTCGCTCGAACAAGGTTGCCGCGTTCAGAAATCAGTGGACCGCCATTTGATTCTGATGCGTGTCAACGAGTGCCAGACCTTCCACAAAAAGTAGAAAGATGTTTCCAATTGCTTTTAATTCGCTTTTCAAAATACAATGGATATTATCTTGCACAGTATTTGAATTACCAGGTGAACAACTTTTAACGCTAAAAGCGTTTCATAAAAATAACAGTACTGAATTTACTTTTTCTAGCAAGCGTTTACAACAATACGTGCTTGAATGAAGAAACTCATTTAATAATTTCTAATGGAGTTATCCTTGCAACTTCAATGATTACGAAATGAAAAATGTTTTCATTAATGAGCACGAGGCTGTCAAGGTGCATCAATGGAGAATAATTGAATAAATTCATTTCCTAAAAATCTGGATAAATACATCCTTATTTAAACTTGCGAATAAAATTGTGAACGAACAGACTTTACTGGATCTAGATCAAGAAAAGCGTCATTTTTCAAGTAAAATAGCGATTGTTTAACGTTTAACAGTTCGCGTTTCGTTCCTCCGCGTGAACCGGTTCGGTTTTCGCCGGCGGGTAGCACAAAATGGAGGACGCCGCGCCGTTTTCCCTAAAATATCGATAGCGTGCTATCCCATCCGGAGGGTCAAGCTTCCCCAACTTGACCGATAGAGGCGGCTCTGTTTACAAACATGAAACTCATGATCGAGAAGTCAAGATCTTTTGATGCGCAGTACCTGAGAGAATTCAGTCGAATGAGAGAGTCCGAAGGGGGATATATTTAGAAAATTGGGGCAGTGTGCTTACTCGGCAACTCCGAGATCGTTATAGGTCTTTTTACGCGAACCCGAAGAACGCGCGGCTTGTGTTCGCCGGTATCGATACCTTTTCCGTAAACCAGGATCGTACGTGGTTGATAGATCACCTCGTCTCATTCATACCGCGACTATATTATTATCATCACGGCATTAATCAAACGGCGGCGAAAACGAATTAATCTCCGCAGAATTTTGAACCGGCATCATAGCCAGGAAAAACGGTAATGGCTCGATTCGGCCCGGTATATATTATGCGACGATACGATCTAAAGATGCCGCGGTTCTACGAATAATTTTCGGAAACCCGGGGAGGGGGGACTGTTAACCACGTAGCGCCGAGAGGAATGAATTTATAAGTGCGTTGACTTGAAACACGAACCACGATAATCGGGCTGCAACGTCTCGGCCAGAAGAAGCTCGCAGGTTCATCGGAAAGCAATGCTCCTACTTTAATCCTTCCGAGCATCTAGCTGAGATTTGGCTCGGCTGGATGGCTGCTTTCCATCAAGAACATAGAAATCCGCTGGTCCTTTCTCAACTGTCTCTTAGGAAGTTCATAAGCGCGCATTGTTATGTAAATATTTATTTTCCCGGATTGTTTGATCGAAATATAGAGCGAGGGAAATATAGCTTTTGCTAACGAGGTTCTTTTGTTGGTCTAGATCAAACAAAAGCATTATTAATGATTTTTAATACGCATATTTTTTTTTGTATTTTCTAATTTCGTCTGCGTACTCAACTGTAGCTAAGCTCGCGTTTTAGTGATTTCTGAAGCGAACCTCGTTTGAATAAGGATCTAAAACTGATGAATAGAACAATCATGTGTTTCACGTAAATGGAATGATATTCAGAGAATTTCTAGCTTCTCATTTTCTTCCTAAGAGAGTACACGTTGCCCTTAATAGAGCGTTACAATGATAAAAGCCGATGCCGAAGCAAACGCAAACATGTAGAGAGAGTAGGAGCATTACGTCGCGACACAAAAAGGAACTTTCCACTGAACGCGACAGTTTTACACAGGAGGAATCAAATGTATGCGAAGGATGAATTTCCCGAGAAGTCAACGTGAAAATTCGGAGATCCTATAGTGGCAAAGGGTATTGTTTAGGAAGCACGGCTACCGTTCCAGCCTGTAAACAAAATGCGGCACAGTTGGGTGGAGCGTCTCGGTTCGTCGCCAAATATCCTTCGAAACGTGCCGGCGCGAATTGGTAATGCGGATACAAGGAAGTTTCAGCACGGGTCCCACATAGGTGTACACCTTGCCGGTCTCGCAGCAATCGCAGCACTCTGAGGGAGAGCTGGAGGGGCGGCTGAGAGAAGTTGTCTTCGCCTCGGTTGGAAAAAGAGAGAGAGAGGGAGAGGGAGAGAGAGAGCGAGTTATTCTGGTCTGAGGTCTTCCGATGGTGCTTTCCGATGCCTGGAATTCTCCACCAGAGGGAGCCACGCGCACAACGGCCACGTAGTGGGAGCAAGGTGATGAAGAGGACGACGAGGAGAAGGGGCCAATCTCAAATTACTTGGTGAGCTCCCGGCTAGGCCGACCGAGCATCTTTGCCCACCACCGACCGGCGACCTTTTATAGACACTCGACGGGAGTGGGGCGGGGTGGGTGGTCGTAGAAATTTTGTGAAAACTGGAAGTTTTAGGAAAATACGCTCGCCTCGGCCCTCTAATCTTTCTTTCTATCTCCGGCAAGTATTTATAGAAGACGGTTCGGAGACATCGTTTTATATACGCGAGGCCGGGACACCACCGATTCGGAGAATTTCACGGCGGATGCTGATCGCCCGTGTCCCTCCGCTGTTTTGGATGAATAAAAATGTATTACAGGATATAAATACGGACGGAATTCATGGCGTACGGAGTGGGGCGGCCGTGCTAGTAGAATGAGGCTCCCGCTTTCAGACTGGTCGACTAGTAGTCGGAGTAAACGATAACGTAATCGGAACTGTTCCGGACACCGTGCACAAAGAAGACACCGATCCTTTCGATGCGTGACAATTTTCTTCGGGCTTGCGAGTACCAAAATAGATTGAATATTTTCTAGAGGGGTCTGGGAAAATTTCTTAGATCTATTAACTCTTTCGTGACAGCTAGGTCCGTTCATGATGATCCAAATCGGGCACATTTTTTTCTGTTAATCTTATCATTTATGACAAAAATGGACACGTACGATTTAAAACAGTGCACATGTTAAAAATATTTAAGGACATCAAAGTATTAATTCCAGCTTAATAGGAGAATTGAAAGGAGAATACAATTTTTATTTGGCTTTTGTGTCCTGCAATCAATGCGAACATTTTTTATTTTGCATAAAGTATGTATTTATTTATTAGACATTACAGTCTAATCATTAGCAAAGACATAATCTCGTAAGCCTCGAGCATTATAACATTCTCAGATCATGTCTGTACTGCTGCGATATTTCGGGGCCATTATTCGTCACTTCAAATAGAGAACAATTGAAACAGGCTGCTAGGAAATGAAAATTCGGATAGAACATTTATAACTCCAACCTAAAATAGACCTCTCCGAAGGTAAAACACACTTCCATATAATTTGGTACTCTGCATTAATATCATTAATTATGATTCATTTTGATTATATTTCATTTTGACGTTCATGTACTGCGCTGTTTTATTTTTAATGTTCAAACACGAGTCTCACCCAAGTGTCAAACAGAAATAAACTAGCAGATGTTATACCGTCTTTCTCTATCGGTTGCTACCGATGACGTGGCTGTCAATCAAACGGCGAATTGGAAAGCCTTCAAGTTTCTTCCGATAAACGAAGGTTCAGTGACACGGGAAAACAATTTTAGATACAATAACGAGACATTGATCAGGATGAGTACCCAACGCTGCAATATCAGCACTGTGGTGGAAGCACGCCCGGCATTCTCGTCAGTTATCGTCGTATCGTCAACGACGTCACATGTAAATACGAAAGACACGTAGACATTCCACCGCAGCTGCGGGATCAGCAAGAATTCGCGACAAATTCCGAGAATTTCTATAGCTCAAGATTTTTCTGGAGAAATTCCCTTCACCTGTTGAATCATCCGTCAACCCCATTTCGATGAACGAAACGAATGTCCGTTGTTATTTATACAAGAAAGCGACGCATACCATGTGTCTTTTGAAAGAGGACTCGGGATCATTCAAAATTCCAATCATAACAAAATTATATCTTAAAGAGATCATTAGATCGATCTAATAAAATAACAAAATGTGAACAGTTATTTTTCCATATTTTTTAAATTCAAATTGATGAGTTAACATTTACATCTTAGGTTTTTCGCTTACTATAATTGTACGTACCAATTTTTGTTATAAATGCATAAAATCCGCAGTCTACACATCAGTCACTTCTGATGGTCGGTAGGTTTAGTGTTAAAGAGATAAAAGTCACACGAAGTTTCGGTCGAATTCACCGACAAATAACAGAACAGTATAACTTATTTCATTTGTTCGAGCGATATTGTTTTCAATAGTTAACGTTGCATTGCAAACGTGAAAATACTTTCCCGGGGAGGAGTTGCATGATTAATGGGCACCGTGTACTAATCTTATTTCGTGAAGTAGATCGCTCTTCCGTGGTATGGACAGGCAATTATACATTATGCTGGATGACTATAAATTATACTGCCGACGCGGTGATTCCACGCGCAGAAATAGTCGCAGATGATTCGGCGGTTCTAAAAACTGCTTTTGGCTCCGATATGACAGGACCGGTCGTCTGGTGACGTGCCGCGATTGTTACACTTTTTAACGATCACGTTCGCGCCGGGTATCGGTATTCGAATGAGTCAACGACTTCTCTGATCGATGGTTCGATCTATGCGAAGTGATGACCCTGTAGCTTTTCAAGTACGTTATATCTAAATCGGTACGAAGAGCGACGCAGTTGCACGGCCGTGTCTTGGGCGAATAATTCTACGGCGAGTGGCGTGGGACGCCAGAGCTAATTCTAATTCTAATTGCCGAGAACTGCTCGGTCAATTTCGAGTGGGAATTGATTTTTGATCGTGACCCGTACACCTGTTCACCTGCACAACATTCCATTGTGCGAAGTCCGGATTCCTCTCGCGAAGAATACCGCTTTACGTCGTGGCATTGCGATCTTAATTTACCGTGGACGACGCTCTGATACAGTATTGTATTTTCATTCTTAACTTCGACAAGTATCTGGTTTTTCCTTCAATTTTTAGCTTCAGAAAATCCGGCATTTTGCCTTCACATCTGAAAGTGCTATTTAAAAATACGATTCTTTATAGTAGGTGAACAAGAAGGTCTCGAATATTTTATTCGTCACCTGCGTGGGCGGGTACCCTGCAGATCTCGTATGAAAAGATTAACACTACAATCTATTTTTACTTCATAGAGTAACGCATAAACATCGTTCTTTTGTACTGCGAAAATAGTATCAACCGTGTAATGAATTTGTATGTACAGTTAATGGTATTTTTCCTGTCATAATTGTAAGAATTCGGTGTGGCAGAAGCCAACACACATAGCTAATAATTTGAGGTGGCTACTGAAAAATTCTTACATCATAAAATTATTCGAACTACCAAGCCATAGTTCATTGTTGATGATAAATAATTTTAATTTTGTCGAACATAAATAACTGTCCGGTAATTTCTGGACGGGAGTGTACGTGCTCAAGGTTGAGATGACTTGTGACTCTCCTGCAATTTTTGTATGATCTACCAACGTGTTAATATGTTACAGCAAATCCGCAGTCTAGTTGACAGCATAGCATCGTACATTTGTTATAATTATTCTGCGGATTTTATGCATTTATGACAAAAATAATTAAACAGTAGAAACATTAATAGAATCTAATAGTATCAAGTCCTGCGAGCCTCCTGTAAAATTTGTGTTTTAACGCTTCTGAAGTTTTTCGTGTGGATGAGGGAATAATGACCATATGAGAATTGTGATGAATCATGGAGGTGTCGTTTCATAGCGAAAGGGTGAACGGGATCGAACTTCTGGATCGGATCGAGGAGGGTGGCAGGTGCTTCGATGAAACGTGGGCGTCCTCGGAGCAGCGGTGGTCGTCGGCTGGTGGTTCCCGTCGACGGTAGAGGAGGACGAGGAACGACGTGGATGACGAGTCGTCGCCGGCGCGTGTTCCTGGTGGGGGGTTCGGATCTACCGCGCAGGCGTGCAACCGTCATTTTGACGAAGCCATGGAGCCGCCGGCGCGCCATACGAACGACGACGGGTCGCGCACTACGAGTAGGGCGCTGGTCGGCTCCGAAACCCCGAAGAAGAGAAGGAAGAAGAAGACAAGAAGAAGGTGGAGGAGGAAGTGGGCAGCTGACTACGACGATTTAAATCAAGACGACTTAACTTAGCACCAGCCAGTGCATCGAGGTGTAAACCGAAGGTTTACCGAACAACCCGAGGAGACACGAATCTCGGTCGAAGGGACGGAACGAAGGTTCATCGAGGACGCAAGCGAACCAAGCGGACAGGATGTCTTCAGCGATCGCTAAAGCTTCCAAGTACACGTACCGCTCCAGCGGCGATGGTACCGCCAACGTTAGCATCGAATACAGCGCTGACCTGACCGCTCTCTCTAGGCTGGAGGTAGGTTCCCCTGAAAACGGACCGTCCATTTCCCGCTTCTTTATCCTTATTTTCGATACGAACTCATAATACTGCTTCGTTGTTCTCCATAAATCTATCAATATTTTTAAATATCTGAGTCTGGCCTGACCGAACTGGAAATCAGGTCTGGGTTACATTAGTAGAATAGAACAACGGAGCACTACTATGACGGATTTTTACAGTACTCGTAAGTCTCATAGAATCCCAGGGAACAGTTTCTTAAATCGGCAAATAACGAAAGGGAACAGGAGATCGCTGATAAGAATTTCCGAGAGAGAAGATAGATACTCGACCAACAAGAAGAATTGCGAGATGTCGTAGGAAGTCTAAACTAAGAAAAGATGCTCGACACGAGAGTAAACGTACAGGATTCGGAACGTTTATAATTTTCCTAGAACGAGCATCGTTCGAAGCAAATTCTAGCCACTCGACGTGCAGAACACGAGCCAACGTCTCCGAAAAGGATGAAGAGGACGGATCGAGAACGACTAGAGGCAGACACAGAGGGTCGTTTAAAAGAGAAAAGGTCGAGCGGCGGCAGCTTGTTCGAAGAAGAGGGAGATCGGTAGGACAATTAAGTGATTGTCGCTGGTGAACCCGGGTAACGTAGATCAGTGACCGATTTCGCGGTGGGGACAAGTGTAACGGGAGAAAGTTCAGTGACCATAAGGGATATTAGTGCCAACCCCTGACGAGGAAAGTGCCGTAGACGGTTCCGTGGCTATCGGATTGCTCGTGTACGAAAATAGTCGTGAATATCGGGCCGAAACGACGATCGTGCCGGGACACACCGAAGTGACATCTTCGAGGCGTTCGCGAAACGCTCGGAAAAGCTGGCGTTGGTCGATATCGTCGGTTCCGGAGCCCATCTGCTTGGTTCTCTCGAGAACGACGGACCTCGAGGAACGTGGAAACGTGCATTCGCCTCTCCGTCCAAGTAAGATTGCCCTTTTTCAACCGGTCCGTCCGAGGCCGAACGGATGAACGAGTGCACGTTCCCTCGTCCCGTTGAAAACGACCCCATTGGACGGTCGCCGAGTGCGAAAACACTCCTGTTCCCTCGAGGATTGAGCCCGTTCAGAGGTTGTCCGTCTTTCTGAAATACCGAGCGTCCGCTGTTGGATATTTTCGTCGGCCGATTACGTAAAGCTGCGACTCACCGTAACGAGCCCCGTGGCACGCTCTAATCCTTTCATGCCTCTCGTTTCAGGACAAAATCCGCCTGCTGCAGGATGACCTGGAGTCTGAGAGAGAGCTGCGTCAGAGGGTGAGTTCCCCGAATGTTCTGCTTTTCTTTTCCCCTCCACCTCGTTTCATCCCTCCCCGCTGAGACCAGTTGTTAAAACCATGCCTCCGGTCCGCAATCTTTTGCGGTTCTACCGGACGTTGAAAGAATCTCGTCGAATGGAACCGCCGCTAACGGGGTATTCTAGGATCGTTTTCGTGACGGTCCAACGGGGAGAGTCGAGATTGGGACGCGGCTTCGGAACGGAGATAAAAATATCGAGGCCACGGCGATAAACGTCAACTCGGGGACTTTATGTAATGTCGGTATTGTGAATTTCGAAGCTGATACAAAAAAAAAAGCGAGAGTGGCCTGCTCCATCATAGAGTGGGGAGCAGTAGGTCGAAATGTCCAGCTCACGAGTCGCGTCTATTTTTGGGGATGCGCACCTCTACAGCGAACGAACCCGCATTCCTTTTTCGTGTTCGTGGCCCGTGCGACGCGTAGCGTTTGAAGAATATTTTATTCGACGAGAAGATTTCCCGACCGGACAGAGACGCGTCGATTTTTCGGCTCGTTGAATTCGTCCGAATTTGGACGATATTTTGTACACGGTTCGCGAGCTTCGGGTATAAATAAATTCCAACGGTCAGAAAATTTCGTGTAAATAGCGGGTTAAGTTACGGGGAGCTTCTCCAGTTTCATTGTTCGTTAAAGTCCCGCTGAAATCACATTCATACGTAACGCTCGCCGAGATACGTGACTTGAACGGCTGCCAGCGACGTTCTTCTGAGTCACAAAAACCTGGAAATTATGATCTCGTTTAATACGGTTTACGAGATAAATTATCTCCCACATCGTTTTTATATCACGCACACCGATGCGCCGGCGGTGCAGATCCGTATTACGTAATTTCACGAATTACTCTCAATCACAACTTCTAATTGTTGCTAAATAGCGTTCGAATTTTGCACTACGAGTTCACTAACTCGTGCGATTACATTGACTGTCCCGCTTCTCGGAGTGTGCATTGTGAAACTATTTGCAAACTTGCAGACTTCGTTATGTCACGCTCTCAACTTCGCACACTTTTATACTTTACAGCCACATTCATAATTCGTGATTACATTGATCCAGTTCAATTTTGTGGCTTACCTGTCACCTCATGAAATGTCTGACCACACACTTACTCGCTCCACTGTTCTCTTTGCGCTGCGATAGGGATCGGGAACTGAAAGAATTCGTTAAAGGCAAATGGAAAATTTGATTTTTATTTCATAAAACCAATCTTTCGTTTGTGGAGAAATTCTAGGGAGAGCTTCGATCAATATTTACGTTACAAATTCGTGGTTTTTGAAGGCGACGATGATTAGGGGAAACGAATGTTCGTTTACAGTCGATAAATACAAGGAAGTATGGAGAACGCGGTGGTTTCCGGAGAAGGGACAGTTATGGCGATGTCGCGGGATTCTCTTTTCCCAATAAACGCCTCGTTTGTAATATGAATAAAGCTCCCGATATAGAGCCAGTTCGTCCGGAATTAGATCGTTCTATTCGCGGTCCGAAGAAACCTGACGTCAAGCTTGCACCGAGCCGTTCGCGTCGTTCCTCGAGGCCTCTTTCCAAAACAATGCGACGCATCTCGATTACACTCGACACGTATCAACATGTTCCGACTGTGCTATACTATCGCACTACAATGACTCCGTTCGATAACTTCACTTAGCAGCAAACAGCAGAGTCTATGAACTGAAGCGCACATTCTGTTCCCTAAATCGCCAGGTCGAGAACTGACATACGCAAACTTCTTCCACTTAGAGCAACTATATTTTTTCTTTTTTAGTATAAACATTCAAAGTACAGTAGGGCCTCGATTAACCGGCTTGATCGGCAAACAAACAGCCCGGATAAATTAAGGCCCGATGGATAATCGAGATTATATAATCATATTTAAACGCATATTTGTTTATAATCGGGATCCGTTACATCAACCCCTTGCCGTACCACTTTCTTTACAATTACAGTGATTAAAACGTCTTTTATTTAAAATTAAATTTAATTTTTATTAAAATTAAAAATTAAAATTTATTTCATCTAAAAAGAAGCACGTAATACTCATATTTGTTAGACTTTGTTAAAATCTTCATGACGAGTCTGACTCGTTAAAATACAGCAAGGGGTTAAGGGTGAAAATTTATTTCTGAAGAATACAATGGAGCGACGCGATGTTAGTTCAGCTTCAGATTTATTAGTAGACTGCGGATCTTTATGCAAAATAAAAATTGTTTGCATTGCTTGCAAGACACAAGAGCGAAATAAACATTTCTTTCTTCGATTAATTATCTGGTTAAACTGAAACCAATACGCTGATGTCTTTAAATCTTTTTAATGTGTCCACTGCTTTAAATGGTGCTTACCCATTTTTGTCATAAATGCATTCGACTGTCGCTGCCGCGTAACCTTACCTGAAACTTATTTCATTAACACTTTACCTACCGGAAGCCTATAACTAGGAATTTCAATAATTGTGCTGTAGAAAGAAAGCATAGAAATTTTCTTTTACATTGCAATCTTAAATGAAACTATTAGACGACGTTGTACCAAAAGAAAGCATAGAAATTTTCCTAAACTATTAGATGACGTAATTAATAGATCTTTCAAAGCTATGCGATAATCACCGGTCGGTAATGTGTTAATTATTACGCCTGCAATATTTTCGAAATCGAAAGGCATTCGCTTTTCCTTCATACGTCACGTGGTTTTGTAGATCGAACGCGAGCGCGCCGACTTGAGCGTGCAAGTCATCCAGCTGTCCGAACGTCTCGAAGAGGCTGAGGGTGGCGCTGAATCTCAGGTAATCTTCCAACGTTTATCTACTTGCAAAATGAACAGTCAAATTGTTCGATCGAATTTATTAACCTTGTTCTTGTTCACCGACACCGCGTAGTTTGAGATCAACAAGAAAAGGGACACGGAACTGGCCAAGCTGCGCAAACTACTCGAAGATGTTCATCTTGAGAGCGAGGAGACCGCACACCTTCTGCGTAAGAAACACCAAGAGGTCGTCGTCGATTTCCAGGACCAGATCGACCAACTTTCAAAAGCACGCGCCAGGTTAGTATAGTAACGACACAACTATTCCAAATTCTATTCTGCTCAACATTTTTCTGTGCACGCAACGTTATTCGGAACAGAGTAAGTAAAGACGCGAATAGAATATTGCTTTTTAAATTCAACATATTATCCTTCACACATATACAAAATATACGCAGAAGTTTCGTAGTTTGTAGACCATTATCTTCTCGATAGATTGTTTCTTTCTACGGGACTGTCAATTTGACATGGACAGACACATTAAGGTAACGAGAGTCGGGCGAGACGATCATTCTCGAGATCATGTTTTATTATGAAATACCTCCACCGCTAATAATATCTCGGTCTAATCGTTTCACCTTTTGAAATCTCCCTTCGACTCGAATGAAGATTAGACGGTCGCCGTCGAAACTCCACTTTCTGAAGTTTCGCTATTTTTAACGGTCTATTTTCCGCGCTAACCGGTCGAAACGCGGGGCTTCGCAGCGGTCGGCACCGGAATCTTCTCTCCGAGTGATATTAAATTTAAGTATCAAAGCAAAGGCGCGATAACATGCTGTCGGAAGTGAACCTAAACACGCTCCGTTCCCCGTGCGGAATCCCCGATCGCGAACAAACGAAATTGGAACACCAATAAACCGTGGTTAATTATATACACCTGTGAAAATAAAATCGCGGCTGCGGATACCGCTCGCGGAACCCGCCTCCCACTCTTTGAGGTCAAAGCGCGGGAACGTCAATAAACAGTCCGCCGGAAGTTCGAAGGTGTTCCGAAGCCGCGTCGAAACGCGAACGAAGCAGGGAAAGTTCGCTGGTTCGCGAACAGTTTGGGGAAGACCGGCCGCGGAAAAATCTCGGAGGGATGAACGGGGCTGAATCACGGCGGTTCGGCCCGTTAATTATAGTGGGCACCGCGGGGAACGAAAGCGTATTCGAAAATTGCGGGAATTATGCTCGACGATACTGGCCACCGGCCAAGCAACCAACTTACTCGCACCTGAAATACGCGTTCGACTGGTTCCCTCGGATTTTCTAAACATAACCCGCGTCCTTTTCGACGTCCCGGCGCCCCGACACGCGGCGTCGCGCTACAAGGACGCATACACTTCGAAAATTCACTCGGCTGTCATCGGGACGCCGTCTATTATCTCGGTGACTTTGTCAGCCTCGCCGGTGAACCCTCCCCGCTTCGGAAATTGCGTAATCCTGTTGCGTAAACACGACCGAGAGGTGAAACAAAGAGGCGGAATCATTCTACGTACTCTCCATCGTCCTCCCCCGCAATCGATCGGTTCAATTTCGGTTCAACAACACTTATTCATCTGCTGGATCATTCTTTAATTGTTCTGGCGATTATAAGACTCTATTCTATTATTTAAATATCAACGATATTCCATCATTGGATACGTCGACGACCATTTAAATGAAGCCCTGCTAATTACACGAAATTTGCAGCCCTCCCCTCCGATCACTGTTTTTCACTCTCCGTATCGCAACGGCAGTGACAGATCAAGAATTCACGGTGAAATCGGATCCCGAGGGATTCCGTTCTAAGTGTACCTTTCAGTGGAAGCAATTACGACATTTATGCGTCAACGGCGTCGCTTCGAAGTAACAGCTAATTGCCTCTTAATATTTCAACCGGCAAAATAGAACGGTCCGCGCGCCATAACGGCGGCCGGTAATAATAAATGGAAGGTGTACTGCTCACGGGGCTGTTCCGGGATAGCATCGAGAAAGTGAAAATATTCTTCCACGGCTTTTTCCACCGTTCGAGTCGCGTTAGTTGAGAGGAACGAGTGCGGCTAAAAAAGTGTCGAGATTTAGCGATTTCGCAGACCGGCCGGAAAAAGTTTCCACCTGTTGGTCCGGAAACGGTGTTTTAAGCGCTTTTAAGATAGACTTGTCTCGCCATTCAAGTCGCTTTCGCCACTTCCTTCGTTGCGCTCTTTCTTCCACCTTTTTGTTATTCGCCCCTGTCTTATTACCTCCCCGTTTCTCTCACCAACTCTCTGTCTTCGCGCTAACTTCACGATCGTGTACGATTTACTTCAGTGTCAGCGAGCTGGTGAACGCTCGCGCGAAACTCCTCTATTCTTAGATCCGATTATCATCGCCCGTAAATCGGGGATTGAAATTTCCCCTGTTTAATTGAAACGCACGTAATTTACGTAAATTCCGGTGGCAGGAACATCGGCGAGGACAGGAATATTCGTCTGAATTCCAACTGTGATAACAATGAATAAAATATAATCGATAGGGAACATTCGTCGGACCCGGTGATCGATTATTATTTGTGGAAAAGAAGGAAAAGTAGGCTGCACGCGTTTCGACGACTCTCCCCCACGTTCTTCGTTTTCCTTTTTCCTCGACCTCGTTTCCAAACTTTCAGCTTTCTCTCGACGATTCTCTTTTTATCGCGACGCCCCCTCCCTCGACACTGTTGCCCCCTCTATCGTTCTCTGTTTCTCTCTCGGCCTCCCGTTTTTATTCTCTCGGTCTCTCCCTCCGCGTGCCGTTTTCCTCGCTCGCTACTCGCTCGGCTTATGACTATTTTTAACCGTGCGAGTCGCGCGGCAATCCTCAACCCCGTGTTACCGCGCCATATTAGTACAGGCGACTAGCCCGGATCCCCACTATCCCCGGAATCGGCCGACACCTTACACCCTCTGTTACGTGTAGGTGGACGATACGATGAGGACTCGATTTTCTCTACCCCTCCCCTCCACCTATCGAGATGCTATCGGGACAGATAACCACAGGATGTTAACGCGTTCTTGACCGGATGCAATCAAACGAATCGTGTCGCTGCTCCCCGACATTTTTAGCGATTGGGGAGTCGCCTATTATCCGGAAAGTTAACCCTTTGCAGTCGGAGATGTTCCAACCCCTTGCCCTGCAATATCGAGACAGACTCGTGATGAAGATTCTGAACACTCTAATAAATTAATTTCCTTGAAACCAAAATAAAATTTTATTGTGTCTCTTCTAGAAAATTATAAGTGAGAAAGAATCTCTTTAACCATTCAATAAATCGTAGTGCAATTGCGTGGATATGAAACTGATACAATATCTCATACTATATTTAAACGTGTAGTAATTGTTTACCATCATATTTAATCGTGTAAACAACATTGTGAATAATGGTACAGCAATTTATTCACTGGTGACTCTGAGTCACCCCACGACTGCTAAGGGTTGAGACTTGAAAATTAAACATCTTTTCCGACCTAGAATAATTCCATTTAGCTCATTATGTAACACTGAACCTACATCCTTTGTCAAAGGACCAGTTTCATACTTTTTATTTTACTTTTATTTTTATTCGAAATATAAACAAATTCTCTCTCTTTCTCTCTCTCTCTCTCTCTCTCTCTCTCTCAGTGTTGTAGTTTTTGTAAGGTGGTAGGGCGATCCATCTATCGTCTAAGCTTTTAGTTACTTTTTTGTATCACCAGTTGGAAGAGACTATATAACTTGTCAGCCATCTTAAGCGTTGTTTTGATCTATAATAAGGAGAAATAAAAAATAACTAGTGAGTCTCCTAAAATAAAGAGAACTAATGCAAATCTTGAACACATGTAGTTCCTGTTCTTTTCAATTGTTAACTCTTCGTTTAAGATTCTCAATGCAATTTGCAAACAGCACTTGTATGTATATAGTCCGGTATGTGGGACCAGATCGCATCTTTTTCATCATTCGTTTGTCGAAATGGGTTAAGGATAAAATAAATGAGTTTTTCGCGAAAAGCATTGAAACGCTGCCAAAAAAATGGAACATAGTCACACACATTGACATCAAGACAAATGCATTCTGGCAAGATTGAAGTAAGAGGAGCGAAGAGAATGTTTACATTGGAGAAAGATAAAAAAGTTGATTTCTTTTTTCAAACGAATGATTGAAATATTTCAGGGCTGACAAAGAAAAATCGAAATTCCAACAAGAAGTCTACGAACTCCTCGCTCAACTGGACAATGTCACCAAAGAAAAGTTGATGTCGATAAAGACGGTGGAGAAGCTCGAGATCCACGTAGCCGAGCTCAATGTGAAAATCGAGGAACTGAACCGCACTATCATTGACGTCACCAGCCACAAGACCAGAATCTCCCAGGAAAATATTGAACTGACGAAGGAAGTGCAGGACTTGAAGGTAAAAAAAAATCTCTTTTGTATCAATTTACTCGTACAACTGTGTACTACAATTTTTATTATTAATCGAGAAGCACTGACGGAAGTATAAATTAAACGAACATCATTTTATTTCACAATATTCAGCAACGTATGTGACGTGTTAGATAATTTGTATTTCTATTGTGTCTTGAGCGTTAACATTTATTTATTAATCATAATTTATTCATGATTTTAGGTGAGCATTGAGAACGTTGTGTATCTGAGGACCCAGATCGCTGGACAGCTCGACGATGCTCGTCGTCGTCTCGAAGACGAAGAACGTCGTCGTTCATTGGTTGAAGCCTCTCTACACCAGGTACGTATCAATTTAATTTTTTAATTATAATTCAATTATAATTATAAAAGCGACTAGAATGTCTTAGCTTTACAAGAATTACAAAGCTCTATTTATTGGGTTGGCAAGAAAGTAATTTCGGTATTTTAAGGTGAAATAAAACCGAATTTCTTTATTCAGGCGGTGAACTTCAATCAATAAAATATTTTCTTATTTATTCTTTTGTGGGAAAATAATAAATAATTAAATTAAAATACCGAAATTACTTTCTTGCCAATCAATCTCAGTTTCGACCAAAAAGATAACAAAATTGGCATTATTTAACGAGAATTAATATTATCAACAGGTCGAATCGGAGTTGGAATCCGTACGCATTCAATTGGAAGAAGAATCCGAAGCTCGCTTGGACATTGAACGTCAACTGGTCAAGGCTAATGGAGAAGTTCAAGTATGGAGATCCAAATACGAAACCGAAGCCAACGCTCGCGCCGAAGAGGTGATTATACTCAATTCACATTAACAACCCTTTCTCGGAATGAAGACGATCAAGTAATATTAAACTGCATATTGTCATTGAATCTTTTAGGTAGAAGAACTGCGTCGCAAGTACGGTGCTCGCATCCAGGAACAAGAAGAACAGATCGAAACTCTGCTGGTTAAGATTAACAATCTCGAGAAGCAAAAGTCACGTCTGCAATCCGAAGTTGAAGTACTGATCATTGATTTGGAGAAGGTACGATAGACTATTAACTTCATTTTCTAGACGCATAACATGACTGACTAAGGTTATCAATTTCGTAAATACAATAAATGATGTTTTATGCAAGTGTACGACATTCTAGAATCGTTTGAACAATTAAATAAATGTCTGCAGGCCAACGGAACAGCTCGCGAGCTCCAGAAACGCGTGGAACAATTGGAGAAGATCAATATTGAAATCAAATCACGCCTGGAGGAAAGCATGTCGATGTACGAACAAAGCCAACGCGATCTTCGCAACAAGCAACAGGAACTCCAGCGCACCAACTGCGAACTCGACAAGACTCGCGAAATCAAGGACCAATTGGCACGCGAGAACAAGAAACTTGGAGGTAGTTACCGTCAAATTACTTCTGTTCTTCCAACATTTCCATTTCCATAGAATATTTCGCTAACGATCGGGAATGTAACTAATTACTTGGGTACTTCGCTTCAGATGACCTCAACGATGCCAAGAACCAACTGGCTGACATGAACCGCAGACTTCACGAGCTGGAACTCGAACTTCGTCGTTTGGAGAACGAACGCGAAGAGCTTGCTGCCGCCTACAAGGAAGCTGAAGCAGTAAGCATAATAAACACGTGTTTCCCGATGCTCCTACTGAACAATAAACTTTCTAACCCCTTGCCGTAGTTTACCGAGTCACGCTCGTCATGAAGATTTTGAACAAAGCCTAATAAATATAAATGTTACGCCTTTCTACGACATTTTTCGGGATAAAGACGTTTTAATTGCTGGAACTGTAAAGAAAATGATACACTAAGATCAACTTCTCCACTTGAAAGAGAATTTAGTGACTATCAACAATTTCATTTGACGGCAATAGGTTGGAAAACAGAAACGCAAGGGAAACTTCTCCAAGTTACATAAATTCCAGTAAATGCTTGATGAAATATATAAATTTCAGGGCCGTAAGATCGAGGAGCAACGTGCACAGAGATTGTCTGCCGAACTGACTCAAATGCGTCACGATTACGAGCGTCGTATCAGCGAGAAGGACGAAGAAATTGAAATCATCCGGTGAGTACAAGAACCCGATACAATTAGCAAACGTTTCTTTTAAATTGTAAATTACGAAGTTTCTTCTAAAGTATCATCGATACCAGAGAGTACGAATTTTGAGTTGCTCACGGTCCATGATGCAATCGATTTTATTTCCGGTACAACCACCGTGCGTTACGCCGGCCTATTAATAAAACACGTTTAATTTTGTCGTCGATCAACGCGATCGATTAATCACCGTAGGTGTTTTCCGACCTATCAGACGTTCAAGGGAATATCCTGTCGCGATCTAATTATTTATTTATATTCGCGAGATGTACAACGGTGGCGGGATGCCAAGATCGGCTCGCCGTCGACATGATGATCGAGCACGTCGATGACTCTTCTTTGGCGCAGATTGGCTTTAGAACAACGACGCTACGCAACACCGATCAGTCGATATATCGATTATATCACTGTGAATGGGCTCCGAACGGAATGAATCATAGAAAAAAATTTACATCCTGATGAAACGACTTCTAATTTCTGTTTTGTTATTTATCGGTGATTCAGGTGATCGATATTCTACAAAATTAATCATCGTTTCACTTTGAAGATTCATCAGAGGTGCACCGTTCGTTGAAATTTACTTTTAATAGAATGGCTGCGACAATTAATCAAAATAATTAGTAAAATGTATTGTCATCGTCTTTGAAAACACGAATGTTACACAATTATAGAAGTAGAATACGCGTGTTGTGGTCAGACATTCTACTCTCGATAATCTGTGGAAGTTATGCGAAGGCAATCATCGTGTTATGTTTATAAATACGTGAATCTTCAGAAGAAGAATATCCATGAAAATACTATGAATACGTAAAGCGAATGCACAAGAGAAAATAGAAGTTGTTAAACAATTTGAATGATGATGGAAAAGAGAATTGATCATGGAAATGTTAAAAGAAATTAAGAATGTCATGAAGACAGACAGACTTATAAGGGATAAACAATTCAAAGATTGAAAGCACTCGTCAAATGTATGACACGTCTTGAGTCATGATTAAATATCGCGTGATGCTGATGCACGCGCAGCACACGAAGCGTCTATTAATAAAATCGATCAACCGCGATCCAATTATTACCGAGAGGTGCTGATTGGCCGTCCTCAATGTGGCAACCGTAAGAAAAAGCTACAAAAGATACCACCGCACTCGGTCGGCCCAATTTTTCGTGACCGTTCCATTGCAAGTGTCACACCTCCGATCATCCGACTATGAGAAATTCGTAAGTAGCAAAGTGTCGAACTCTTTCAACGCAGTTCCCGAAAACACACAATCCTCGGACTCTGAACTTCTGGAAACAAATAATAATTTCTCTTCAAGGTAAAGGTTGGATAACGAATAAGCAACCCCACACAGACGAACGAAAGAAAAATCACCCGGATCGACGTTTACGAAACCATTTAACCTAAAATAAGGTTTAAGATCCATGATTTTCGTCGAATCTCAATACCTGCTCACCTCGGAAAAAAAATAACTATTAAACCCGAAGAAGAACAGTTCCAAATCTCGAAAAGGGAAATACCCTGCCTAGAATCGAAAGAGATACAACGGTGTCGGTCAGTCCTCAAGTCAGAATCCTCGTCGTGAAGTAAAAGAAAGAATCGTGAGAGATCGCAAGAATAAGATCAGAGAGAAACGAACAAGTTGATCTCTTCCTTCCGCAGGAAAAGGATCCTCCTGGTTCAGAACCAGGACGAAACAGTGTCAAAATGGCAGGCGTACTGCCTCCTATGTACATCCCCTCGGAGCCAAGGTGGAAACACTGGCCCACTTACATCTACGACATGAATTACAAATACGGAATCAACTTCTACCAACCGATGATCGATTACATAGATAGAAAAGGAAGATCGTCGACGTTGCCTTATCGCGATTATCGAAGCACATCGAGAACAGAGCTTCCGGAATTGCCCTGGTCCGATGGCAGACTTCTATGGGGCGAGAAGCCAGTGGAACCATATTCGAGGCGAGAGCTGATCCAACACGCGATCGACGCAGAAGATCAGGCCAGGGAGCACCTGTCCCAGTTCAAGGTACGAATAAACAAACGCTGGTCGCGAGCGGGATGAAGCAAGCGCGGAAAACGCGGACGGCCCATTTTATTAGGCGCCGTGCAACTTGACGACTGCCTGACCTTTTCGGTTTCTAAATTTGGTGCTGCGGAAGTCGATGCTACGCCCTGCACCTGGGTTAGGTCGAAGATGCATGCCCTCGTGGCGCCTTTCCACTACACTTCAGCTAGGTCTTTAGGGATCGTTCCAATCGGAGATGTCATGGTCACTGGGAACTGACAATCGGTTTGGAAATTCGTTTTCACGTAGACTCTAGAGTCTTATATCCTTGCGGGAAGATTTAAGGGAGATGACATCTGATCATGTTAGGGATGGTATGAAGTTCATTTAAATGTCTCTAGTATACAAGTTTGTTAGTGGCTTTTAATGAAGAGAATTGTCTGTGTTTCTGAAAGCAACTCCTAAAACTTTCTATTTTTATGGGAAGATTCGAGAGAGACAAAATCAGATCGAGTCGGGGATGAAATAAGGCGCATTTTAAATTTTAATGAAATCTCTGGTATACAAATTTATTAATAGACACAATTGTAAGAGACGATGAGACAAAGTCATACTTTATTAAAATATCAAGATCAGAAGGTTTTGAAGGCTTTCTAATGGAAAAAATATGGCAAAGATCCGTAAAAAATGTATTGAAAGTGTATGAAGGTCGTCTGTCTTACTCGCTAATTGATAAGACAGAATTCAAGAAGAAAGATGACATCGAAGGTATTTTCGATTGCAAAATTTTACATTGATTTGTGACTCTGTTATGACACGCGAATAAATCTTTGAATTACCAATGCTGCGGCAGACATACTTAAAATAGAATCTCTGTGCTTGCCTGACGTATTTCACCGAAAGTCATCGTTACTAGTCTGTCGATAGTTGAAAATAAACGATGACGTGCGTAAACAGTAACAACAAACCGGGTTTCGAAATAGCGAAAGCATTCAAAACTGTACCTTCTTCGACGAAATAATTGAATTTTGTGATTATCTTTCGATCTTCGATTTTTCCAGTGGCCATGAATATATTCAAACATTTATTAGTACTGAGCTTAAATGAACAATTATTGAACAGAACTGCGTCTCGTGATTCTTTTGGAAATCTAATTACACGTTTTCTTAGATATTTAGTAATTTTCTAGAAATTCATTTAATTCTTGGTAAATGTGCCAATGCTTGAACCATGCATTTGCCAAACCGATTAACTCCGCGAAGCAAACGATACAAAAAGATTGATGTAATAATAGGTTTATAATAAAATTTAAACTCTCGAAGAAAGTTGGTACTCTGAAATCTGTAAGGAGTTTCTACGAAAATTGACTTTAAATAGATTGGACAACAACGTTTAAGTAATTTCGAAGTTAATCGTTTTGGCCCGCGAGTAACACAAAGTGGCATCACGAGACCACAAAGCAGCGCGAGCATGTCGAATGAAAAAGAATGCATCGTGTTCTATAGATCGCGCGATTGAATTGCGGCCGCTTTCGGACCGCAGGCTCCCCACTATCGTAAAAGATTAATTTAAGACGGTCGAGTTGCACGGTCTCGGTTGCCAGCGCGGACTTTCCGCGAGAGTAAATTCGGTGTCCGCGTGGAAAGCGGAAATTCCTTATCTGCGATTGTTATTAATAACATCGGCCACCTGCCCTGTTGAATCCGAGATCGGCGAACGGGGACAATAAAAATATCGCGGAAGCAGGACCAGCACCTCTGTTGGCAGCCAATTATTCGGACCATTCGTCGTAGAACCGATCCCGTGGCTGATGTTTGCCAAATCGCGACGTACCGCGTATGCAGATGAAAAATCCATCGCGCTGGTCCGGGGACGCTGGTAGCTTGGTAGCTCGGATTGGCAGTCGTTCGCCAGTCTTTCGAGAGAGAGTCGATCGAGTGGTTCGTCGGCCACTTTCGAATTCTGGACCGCTGCGGCTAAGTTTAGTCTGAGCTCGGACGTATCCGACCCGCTCTCGACAGAGTTCTCTCGACCCTCGGCGAATCGTGTGTCGCGAAAAGTCAGGTTCTCGCAGAGCTTTACCCCGCGCGCGCCGGCCAATCCGCGTTCGAGAAACCCGCTCTGACCTCTGATCGTGTTCCGTTCGAAGGTAGCGAATCGGTCGGACTTCAGTTTGGCGAAGACAGCGCAGGCGAGCCACGTGACCAGAGAAGTATTACCAGGGAGGTTAGAGGCGGTCAGGTTGAGTCCGTGGAATTTGTACTTGGAGAGTTCGCGCGTTAGGAGCGAAGCGAGAAGACTGCAGCGAGAAATGGCCTCCATCGATCTTCAGTGCTTGAGAGACATGCAGGCGTTGACCGAGGCTCGAACCACCCTCGATCAGGCGAAAACTTTGCGCGGCAAGTCCGCGAAAGCGATCGAGATGCAGCTCCGCGCGGAGGCTATGAGGAACCTGAACAAAAGCCAAGAGATCGCGGACATCAGAAAGTCGCAGCTGCTGGATCAAGCGATCTGGGAAGGCAGGGAGCAGCTGAGACACTCCCGAGAACTCACGAGGTATCTCGATATCGACGAGGCGAGGCTGACCGCACCGCTAGACTGTCTGAGCAGGGAACTGAAAGGATACGAGCAGAAATCCGCCAACTATTACATGGACAAGAGGTACCGACACCCCGCGAGACCAACGAGGTTGTACGGATGCCTGGGATAGGGACCTTTCCAATGGACGCGCGAATGCTTTTGTAGATAAGCGTTGTAGTTACCGTGGGTAAGATCTTTGTGACACGGAGCGACGAGGATGAACAATAAATAAGAGACTTTGGATATTAATCTCGACTGGTTTGATTCTCGGGGAACACGTAGATCCAAGAGCTTCCGTTCGTTGAGCAATACAGGGTTCCTGTTACGACAAATTTTTTTTGTTTTTCGGATAGAGCACCTGTCATTTCGTACTCTCTGGGGCCTAGAGTCTAGACCTTTTAAATCATCGAAGCATTGATTATCTGATTACATGGATAAGCTAGTTTTAGCACCTCCCTTATGCAATTGTAACATGTCACGCGACAACTCTAATCTGTACCTAATGAAAGAAAGTTTCACCGTTACAAATGTTTAAAATATATTCGTCACACGATTTATTGTGATGAACAGTGAAACTTTCTCCTCCTATGCTGCCTCTTGGCAGCTAAAATCTGTGTTGAGTATTATTAATGTGTTAGTATTTTCTGTCATGACTTTGGACGAATTACGAAAATATTTCTCGCAAAAAATGCGGCTGAATGCAACGTTTCACTATATGTAGATTAACGAACTACAATTCCCTAGAATAGAGACATAAAAGATTTCCTAGAATGAACCTCCACTACCAATCCAGAAGTATAGTAGAAGTTTCTGATAGAATAATACTAACAGCAAACGTAAGGAAATGTACGTTGCCTGGAAAAGACCAAACAACTCGAGGTAAGGGAACCGAAGCAAAGAACTGATCGCGGTTTCGGTGTGTTCGCATGAAACGAAATAAATTAGCAAGCAGACCAGCATCGAGATCGAGCAGCTGAACGCCCGCGTGGTCGAGGCCGAGACTAAGCTGAAGACCGAGGTGCAACGCGTGAAGAAGAAGCTGCAGATCCAGATCACGGAGTTGGAGTTGACGCTCGACGTTGCCAACAAGAACAACATCGATCTACAGAAGACCATCAAGAAGCAATCGCTCACCTTGACCGTAAGCAGAACACCAGTTAGCTCTGACAAGTGTTTTGGCAGCTTGTGATCCGAGACGTCATTGTCGCGTATTATTTTCAGGAACTGCAAGCCCACTACGACGAGGTGCAACGCCAACTGCAAGTTACCCTGGACCAGCTGGGCATCAGTCAACGACGCCTCCAATCGCTGACTGCCGAGCTCGAGGAAGTGCGCGGCAATTACGAATCTGTAAGTGCTGTAAAAAACAATAATCTGGTACTTTAAACGAAAGGAACATTGCTTTCGATAAAAATTAAATCGAATCTTTCTTTTTCATGCGACTTCGTTGCAGCCATTCAAATTCTTACATTCAATAGACTGATTTGATACATTTATAACAAAAATGAGTAGGTGCAATTCAGAACAGTAAAAGAACGTGTTTCGATAGGCCCTTCGTGCGAAGAGAACCGTCGAGCAGCACTATGAGGAGTCGGTTAGCCGCATCAACGAACTGACCACCATCAACGTGAACCTTGCTTCGTCGAAAGCCAAGATCGAGCAGGAATTGTCAACTTTGGCTGGCGATTACGAGGAGGTCACCAAGGAACTGAGAGTGAGCGACGAAAGATACCAACGAGTGCAGAACGAGCTGAAGCACACTGTGGAGATTCTCCACGAGGAACAAGAGCGCATCGTGAAGATCGAGGCCATCAAGAAGTCCCTCGAGATTGAAGTTAAAAACTTATCCGTGAGATTGGAGGAAGTTGAAGCCAACGCTATCGTCGGAGGCAAGCGCATCATCAGCAAACTCGAAGCCAGGGTAAGCCGCATAAGATATTATAGAACCCCTTCGATGATCAGTTAACTATTCGCGCTTCTGTTATCCAACAACTGGTAATCTATAGCTGACAGATTCATAGCCGAGGATCAATAATAATTTAACTTGAGTAAGTATTCTAAACCGTCCTGAATGTTTACAGATTCGCGATCTGGAATTGGAATTGGACGAGGAGAAACGCCGACACTCCGAGACCGTGAAGATCCTCCGCAAGAAGGAGCGCAACATCAAGGAGGTGATGATCCAGGTCGAGGAAGACTCAAAGAACATCGCGCTGCTGCAAGAATCCCTGGACAAGGCTAGCCAGAAAGTGAGCATCTACAAGAGACAACTCCAGGAACAAGAGGGCATGTCCCAGCAAAGCGTGACCAGGGTCCGCCGATTCCAAAGAGAGCTGGAAGCCGCAGAAGACCGCGCTGACACCGCTGAGAGCAATTTGACTCTGATCCGCGCGAAACACCGTAGCTTCGTCACCACATCCACCGTGCCCGGTTCCCAGGTGTACCTCGTCCAGGAGACGAGGTCTGACCTGTAAAAACGCCACCGTCATCGACACCTCACCCTTTGCCACTTCGAACGCCACCTCGTCGTCTTTAGAAACGTAAGCACCACCCTTTATACATGTGCATCCTTCCCTCGATATTATCTGGTCATTCGATCCGCAGCATCGTCTCTTATCTCACTTTAACCCTTTGCACTCCAAATTATTTTTCAATTTTGCTGCCAACATCTCCCTACTATTTTAAGTGTTTTATTTGAAATTTACTACAACAAAAATGTGTCGTTGAAATGTAGAACAGTAAAAATATCACAAGAATTTAAGAACACTGTTGTCTTGAAATCAGATTATATTTAGAATTCAGTGATTTAGAACAGAGGAACGATGTGAATAAAATATTGATAGTGTTTTTGAATTTCAGGCGTAATGTGAAACGACGAAAAAAAAGGAAGAGCCCAGATACATCATCATAAGTCAGAAGGGCCGGAAAGAGTTTCCAACGGGCCGCACCGCGAACACCGCGAAGCTAGATGATTAAGGAAACTAGATCACATCATTATTCACCCGTGACAGCGCCCAACGACCCGTCGTAAATTCGAATACATGGCCAACGAGACACGGTACCCGTCGCAACGACTTTAAAGCAACCAAGAAAAGGAAGCAAAGGCAAATCAATCGCGAAGACAACAAAAAGATTCATCGAGAAAAATCATCGTCACTATTCGAACATTTCAAAAGAAAAGCTAAACGCAATAACGCATATGTAATATGTACGCAACTGTAAACAATGAAAATTTTCTTCTATTTTCCTTCTATTGTATTGTGCATATCATGACGCGTAAGGAGAGAAACATAAGATTTGAGAGAACAAAGAAAAATATAAATGAGAGACTCGAGATGTAGAACTGCACCTTACGCCTTCTGATCGCGCGTGTCGCACTTGTATTTAAATGGATTAACTTTAATTCTACTTCTATTATTATATACATAGATAGGTACTATTGCCCATACACACAGCTCTCACTGTACGACATACACAATAACCTGTGTCAACTTTAATTTAATAAATAAACTGAAACACGTACGTACGAATTCCGTGAACTATATTTCCTTACCTCAATCTTGTACCACCTCAAGGTCTTTACCGAGGAACTTTAATACATCATTTTCCATTAGTGCATTCTTACGGATTCAGTAATCGTCTAATAAAAATCCCGTCGGCACTTGATGACGGCAAATTTTCGGCAGTCTGGCTTATCGTTGACCTGTACCACCGACGAGATACTATTAAAGACTGCCAGCCTTACGGGAGTTGGTGTCACCCGAATATTTCGGTGTTCTCATACGCCCTCTTGAATGTATTCTGGCTGGAGTAAGAAATAGAAAGCCATCGACGTGATCTCGTCGGTGCAGAAGGCCACTAAGGAGATTCT